>OX336339.1:18848085-19420501 GCA_946902875.1 Nematopogon swammerdamellus
CCCTTCCCTCCTAATCTTACTTGGTGGTAGGGTTTAACCCGCCCGGGTTGGTACCACCGCACTGAATGAAACGTCGGTCTAAACGGCTATGTAAATAGTTTGTGTTTTCCGACCAGTTCAGTGTAGCCGGCACGATCAAAGGGGGAAGCACTGACATGGCACCTAGTTCACCCGGTGTTATGGGCTGACATCACGGACGTTGTAGGTGATGTAGCCAACCGTGTCAGTTTCCATAAAAAAAAAAAAACTACGTACAAAATAATAAACATACGATCAATTAACTTAAATCTCCGCTAACATCGACTCGCAACAAAACTTTTACATAGGTTTGCACCTAAAATTATTCAAATAGATACCTAACGAAGTAAACCTACATAATATTATGAATCGAAACTCTGCTCAAGACAATGCATACACACACCGCGCTCCGCCAGACCGCACCCCGCGCCTCCGCCGCCAGTCTCCGCCAGCCGCGCGTGCCACTAACCCCCGCCGCGCCGCCCTTTATTTCGGCGCTTGGAACAATTCGATATGTATGGGAGCCACATCTTAGCGTAGCCGGAAGTGAATTTTAGTAAGCCTATCCTGTGTCCCGTATAGTAAAATGTGCTTGTACTAAGTTTCATCGAATTCGGATGATGGCTTTAAGAGTTATGGAGGAACATACATACATACATACAAAAAAAAATTCTAAAAATCGTCAATTTAGCTTTAGTATCATACATAGAGGCTACAAACTCAATATTTCCTACAACAAAGTAACTTACTCCATGACCATCCCTTACAGATTTATTATTAGTATTGATGATTGATGATATTGATGATTATGATTGGTGATTAGGTAAATGCAAAGCCGAAAATGAAGAGAAAAAATATATCCCGCCCGACCACGATTCGAACCTGGAACTCCAGCTTGAGCTGCCAGCGCGTAGATTGCGTTATACCTACTAGAGAAAATGCAACGGTTAAAAATTTAGAGGGAATACGTCATCGCCCTGATGGCGAAATGGTAACTCTCACATGCGGATTGAATAATACATACATTGATACAAACATATATAGTTAATTTAGTTATTTTTAGGGCTAGATTTAATTAATTTTGTTAATGTTGAGTGATCAATAAAAATGGTTGTAAAAAAACATATATACACATACATACATATATATAGTGGAAATATTTATTTACGGCTTTACTCACGGTTAAATCACATACATATATACGCTGCCAAAATCATAAACCTCCTTTTGGCTTCGCCGTAGTCGGGTGAAAATGCGCTGCATGCCGATCAATGTTGGCAACAAGGTAGAATGCATGTAATGTTTGGAAATGCTGGTTCTGCGATATGGCTTTCGTCAGTAATATAAATATGCATTTTCCGGTGAAAGAGCGAGTGAAACAGGTCAGCTAAGATTATGGCAGGAGTCTGGTGGAGTCTACCCTTCCTCCGACAGGGGAAGAAAATGGGGTTGGCATAATGAGGCTATGATCCGCCCGCTACGTCGCCTCCGCGAATATGTAGGGTAGGCGCTGTCTGCGAATATTTGCATTGGGATCCGGTTAATTATTTTAATGAGAAGATTATCTCTCAGCAGCGGCGCTAATCGATATATTATGAGCTGTCAGTTTATATTTACGTAACTTTGAAATATGATGCTTCTGAGCAGCTTTTATTTAGGAGGTACGAAGTTTGTACCGACTTTGCTTAAGTACATAAATTATATTCAATAATCGAAAATGCTGTAGTGCCAAATTATCCTACCCGCTATAGGCTATGTATGGCAGGCGGGTTAACGAGGCGAATCCAACTAGGTATGCCTAATATGTTGAAATCGGTTATGATGTTTAGACTCTACGAGGGCACATACGAACATATTACATACATACATACATACATACATACATGCATACATGCATGCATGCATACATACATACATGCATACATACATACATACATACATACATACATACATACATACATACATACATACATACATACATACATACATACATACATACATACATACATACATACGTACGCTGCCAAAAACATAACCTTCTTTTCGCCTCGCCGCCGTAGTCGGGTAAAAGTAATAAATCAAGTTACATACGACTAGAAGTCGATCGATATTGTAGATATTAATGCAAACATACCTACTTTAATGCACAAATGTTTACAATAGTTGAATTAAGTGCGTCATACTTACAGGTTCAGCATTTCGTAGATAGTTAAATTATTCACATATGTACATTATGTGTATATTATGTGCAGTTAATATACAAACGACACACCTGCATACATTGTGACCTGTATCAACAGCTTCCGGATGCTATGGCCTATGGCGATGGCGAGAGATGAATAATTCGATTACAATTTTCAACTTCAACACCACGCTAGTGTGTAGTGTAACAAAGCCATCGAGATGAAATAAAGCGCGCGTTGCGGGCGACACGAGGAGTTGGAGGCGCCTGTAGCGGTCACATTCGCAGGGCACGCTAATTAAATCCAATTTTCAAATGCGGGTAGCCGTGACAGAGATACGGGCGCGCCGTGGCACGGCTCGCGCTTCGCGTAATGAAATGTCAAACGTGCGGGGCGGTGTGGCGCGCTAGGGGCGGCATAGGGGCGCGGCGGGGGCGCGGCGGCCGGCGTGCGCTCGTACAAGTGTTGCTTCTGTCCTTCGGCAAATATTGTGGTGTGCTATTTGTCCCGTTGTTGGTTAGACATGCTAGACGCGTATGATTGCATCTGTGGTCAACTACATGACGTGTTTGAGGGAGTTTTGGTGTGGATATAGGTGTATTTTTTTGTGTCATTTAAATATCAATCATCAATACTAATCACAGAACAACGATCGGGCCACACCCAAGACCGGACTTCTTTGGTCTGTGATACTAATAATAAATCTGTAAGGAGTGGTGATGGAGTAAGTTACTTTTTTTTATGAGATGCTGCGTTTGTAGACTCTATGTATGATACAATCAATATTAATCATACTAATAATAAATCTGTAAGGGATTGTGATGGAGTAAGTTACTTTCTTTTATGAGATGCTGCGTTTGTAGACTCTATGTGATACTAAAACTAAATTGACGAATTTTAGAAATATTTTCTGTATGTATGTATGTTCCTTCATAACTCTTAAACCGATCATCCGAATTCGATGAAACTCAGTACAAGCAAATTTAACTAATACATGACACAATAGGCTAAATAAAATTCAGTTCCGGTTACGCTAACATATGGCTCTCATACAAACCGAATTGTTCCGCGCGCCGAAATAAAGGTACGGTAGCGGGATTACTTACTTTCTTCTTTTTAAATACGAATTTCACGCGAGCAAAGCCGCGGGCAAAAGCTAGTTTGAAATAATATCGAAATCTTAATTATTCGGTACTAGGAATCAAGTATTAATGAAAAACTCGGTACTTTGAAATACCTCACACGTGGCTTGAACCAAAGGCTCTTAATATGCATTCCACTGTATGTAATTATGTAAAGAGTGTTTTTTGTTAGTAAAACGAGGACATACACCCTCCCACTGTGTAGATACGTACATATTTAAGTGTTTAGGGTTTGAATATACGACCGGAGGGGCCACTCGGCAACTAAGAACTTTTTATCAAGCGGTTCACATTCCGCTGTTTGTATTTCCTACATCCTCCGCAATAAAACGATAAAACAGTTTACCATGTTCGAGATGTTTGTGCTGTGCCCTCCCCGCCCCTCCCCCCCCCCCCCCCCGCCCCTTCCTCCTCCAGGGCACGGGGCGCGCCGCGCCGCCCGACGGCAAACTTCACATCATTGTGTGTCGAAACAAAACCGAGTCGTTTGGGAGATACCTATTTTGTTATGGAAGAGATAAAAGGAATATTTACAAAGTCTACCCAAGTTTCTTTCTCTTTACCTATCCGAGTTCGCCTCCGCCCGCGCCGCCCGCCGCCCGTGGCATATCCTTTGTGCTGTCGGTTTGTACTAGTACATGTGCGCCACTATGTGAGAACTATTACGTATAGAATTGTAGTTTAAGAAGCTGTGAATTATTTCATCGTCTGACATTAACGTATATAATAATATGAATTTAAAACGCGATCAGTTTTAAACGATTAATAAATAGAGTTATTAGGCTGTTAATGATGCGTTAGTTGACCATAATTTTTTCTGAGAGTCCGACTACTGTTTTCTCACTAGCGAATTTTGACGATTGAACACACTTTGTATGGTTTTATTTTTAACGTGCCATATTACATTTATCTGGAAGTGCCGCCCTAGACGCACGTATCTGAACCAGATCGGGCATGTGCTCAAAAAGAGTCAAGTGCGTAGTACCCGAAGAACATTATGGGAGTGCAAGAGGCGGCAGAGGTGTGTCAGGATTGTGGCACGTGGAGATCCGTCGTATGTTTTCCCCACCGGAAAACAGGCGTGACGCTATGTATGTATGTATGTAATAAACTTATACTTACTAATAGTTGTTGACTTGATATATTTATGTAAGTATCTAAATTGACGATGTCACCATAAATCAGATGTAGGTACCTAATGAAAATAGGCAATGGTTATATTCACGTTACACGCTGTAAATACAATCTTCCTGAGCTGAGTGGTAGTATGGGTTAATTATTATACTTACATACTCGTACATACATACACACCACACACTGTATCCCGACAATCGGAGTAAGCAGAGTAATCGGTGTTGTGCTGCAAGTACTCTGGTAAATTACATCACAATACCGACCACCATTTAGTAAAGTATTAGGACAAGATAACTATTGCAAAAATTATGCGACATCACATCACAGAACATCATGAAGGTGCAACAGAACGATACGTCACGGCCCGGTTGCGTAGTTGGTTATCGCGTTGGCAGCTCAAGCCAGAGACCCAGGTTTGAATTCTGATCGGGATGTATTTTTTCCAATGATTTTCGCTTTGCATTTTTCTAATTAAAAATATATATAAAGCGAGTACGTGCTTAGAACTAACATATAAACATAAAAATAAGATAACTATCAAGCGGCAAGTAAGGCACGAACACCCACCTGCTGCATGACTCGGTGGAAATACCGCGCCAAGGTGAGAGATGGCTATCCTGTCGCCCTTTAGCACGGAATCTTGTCCTTACCTCTTAGTCGCCTATAACGACATGCATGGGGAGAGATGCAGTGGGGTTATTATTTTTAAGTACCGGCTACATATTATACTTATTGAGAAAATATTATACTTACAAGTAACAAACATAACATTGTGACTTGCGAAGTTTGTTCGTCAGTTCTTCTTGACACTGAGATAAAATTGGCAGAATTTTCGACATATCCAAGTGTAGTTTACCTCTGTGGATAGAATTATGCAATAAACAAAGGCTTTTAATAAATAATAAAATAAGCAAAGCAATTTTTTTTTACGCTTTTTAGTGCTTTTAACAATGATTTGTTAATTATATTGTTAGACGTATCGTGCATTATGGAGTTTCTTCAGGGAAACCCCATGCGTTGAAATCTTTTGTTGATATTTAACGTTTATTGTTGTTGAAATATGAAAATTACAATCTGGGGGCACGGCAGTGCCCCCACCAAGTTTACATTTTCAGTAACAGTTTACAGTTTCAATGAAAAATAAAATCAATGAAAGATCTGAAAAGTGTACAAAATACAAATTGAGTCCCGAAACAAATCGGATCGAAACACAAAAACTAAAACTAAGAAAATCGGTCAATTGCTTGTCGGGCCACAGTTAAGGGTGCCGTTGTCGGAAAGAACGTTCACGGTGTAACCGAAAACTATCCGATATCTCAAAAGCTACACGATAACCAATTTCATTATTCAAACCAATTTTCCCTTCTTTTTAAGTTCTACCACCTCAAATGTTTTTAAGAATTTTCCACCATATAGTTGACAAGTAGAGGGGTTGGATACACTTTTTACGACTTTAGAAGCGACTCACCAACTATTAACTTAATCAAAAAAGTAATTTTAAAACTTCTGAGACCTATCTAACGATATTCCACAGACTAATGGAGTGCCACCCCTTATTTCTTTTTTATTTCACACCATTGTATAGCGGTTCGTTGAACATACTTTCCTTCCAAATTTAATCTATATAGTGCCAATAGTCTCCGAGTACGACGGCTGTGACGTGGTACGGACGGACGGACAGACAGAAAGACGGACAGGAAAAAAATAAGGGTTCAGTTTTTGCCAATTGGCTACGGAACCTTAAAAAGGGACGTGCTCGCCCGCCTTTACAAATTATACAAGGTCATGGAGCCGGTCGGCCGACGCCGCGATATTTCTTTCATCTTCCTGAACTAAAGCAATTTTCTGTCGCTCTCAACATTAAATTAACATTTGGGCTCTCTTCTTTCGCCGGCCGTCGCAGCCCCGCCACCGCCGCGCCGCCGCCCCGCTGCCGCCGAGCCGGACCGAACCGGGTCCCGAGTATATTTCAGCGGTCGCGTAATTTGTGGGCCGTAAATGTTCTGAAATTGGTCATCCCTTCGGCGAGGGCGAATTTATGGCCTCCCGCGCGGCTGTCGAAAGGGAAATTAATAAGTTCTCTCTAATGGTGAAACGCACCCTCACCATTAATTTGAATGCCCGAAGATTGCTCCTCTCGTAACACGGACGCTTGGATACCGAATAGCGAATTCCTCGCTGGAGATTTGTGTAGAGACCGTCGGGGGGTTCGGGTCGAGATCGAGCGTGGGGGGAGGGACTGAAGTTCGGCGACCGGGGCGGGCGGGCGCTGGGGTGCGGGGGTGCGGGAAGGAAAGGGGGTGCGGGGAGCGGCGCGGGGCTGTTTATTGAGCACCACCCTCGAGAATTATTCTCGGAGGAATTAGCGCCGCGAGTGGTATTTGCGCGTAAGCGATTTTGAGACGCCGCCGCCGAACGAATGTTTCGGCTTAACTTTGAGCTTACGGGTTCTGCGACGTCGAAAATATGAAGAGCGTTTATGAATCTTGGAATTTTTCTGGGGCAAGACTTTTCGGCGGCGCTCTTTTGTCGAGTTTTGTTTTTATAAAAAAAAAATACATTTTCACTGATTCATTCTCGGAAGAGCGGTGTTAGAAGTCGCGAGTGAGTAGGTATATATCTATATGTACAGTGATGTAAAATATTTAGGAACATTTTGTTCATATTGCGGTCGAATCAACATAGATTTATGAAGATTAATTTGAGCGAGAGAACTGGTGAGTGGGCGGCGGGGGAAGCTCGTCCCGGGAGGGAGCGGGCGGGGCGGGAGTCGCTCTGGGCGGACTTATGAAATGAACGTGTATTTATCCGCTTGCTTTGTTCCTCTCCACTCGTGTAATGTTGAACTTAAATTAACTTTGTCCTCGCTTCATCACACGACCGCGACCGCCTCCCTGCCTCCACCCGCAACCTCGAGACGATCATAATAATTTTGAAAATATTTTACGGAATTTTTAAGAAGTTTCGAAGCGAGCTCACACATCAAATGTGCTGCCAGTAAAAGTTTTTACACAGTTTCTGTTTTGAATATTTTTTATAATTTTGATCATACACCTGTTGGCTTCCACGTGTAATTATCATGCTACCCCCCTGACCACTTTCGACGCGCGGACGTTTGGCGCCGCGCGGCGCGCGCGCCCTCCGAAACTGAAATATTTTCTAAAATAATAAAGTCTGATCAAATACTCTATTTGTACCTATAGCCAATAAAACTATTCACACAACGATGTAAAACAAGTAAGGATTCACTTATTTAAAAGCACAGACGATTTGATTTTACTCCAGGAAAAAGAACACACGCCCGACAATTTTTCCGAATTTTTTCTAACCTAAAACGTATAATTCCCCTGTACAAACTAAACCAAATTTTAGGCGAAGAACGCTGCCACTAAAACGCTGAGCAACGCAAGGACGTGGTCATTGAATCTATCCACAAAAAAAAACCATGATCATATTGTTTTTTTAAACGGTTTTATTTAGCTTGACTCCGTATATTTGTTTGTTTGTTACTATCTTTGTTTCAAATCTTGCGACAAATTTTTCAACTTCTTCTAATGAACCGATTTTTATGAAACTTTGCACACACATTGAGCTCTCGTGACAATACAATATTATGATAATTTCAACTTGGTAACGAGGGTCTGATGATGGAGTCAGGAGGAGGACAGTGGAACTCTTCAACCGTTACTAGTAACCCCCTCGAGTTTGGGCTCATATGGTTGGTTTGGACGAGTGTTCCATACTCCTACCAATACACTTGGTGACGAGGGTCTGATGATGGAGTCAGGAGGTGGACAGTGGAACTCTTCAACCGTTACTAGTAACCCCCTCGAGTTTGGGCTCATTTGGTTGGTTTGGACGAGTGTCCCATACTTCTACCAATACACTTGGTGACGAGAGTCTGATGATGGAGTCAGGAGGTGTACAGTGGAACTCTTCAACCGTTACTAGTAACCCCCTCGAATTTGGGCTCATTTGGTTGGTTTGGACGAGTGTCCCATAGTTCTACCAATATACTTGGTGACGAGGGTCTGATGATGAAGTCAGGAGGTGTACAGTGGAACTCTTCAACCGTTACTAGTAACCCCCTCGAGTTTGGGCTCATTTGGTTGGTTTGGACGAGTGTCCCATACTTCTACTACTACACTTGGTGACGAGGGTCTGATGATGGAATCAGGAGGTGTACAGTGGAACTCTTCAACCGTTACTAGTAACCCCCTCGAGTATGAGCTCATATGGTTTGTTTGAACGAGTGTCCTATACTTCTACCAATACACTTGGTGACGAGGGTCTGATGTTGGAGTCAGGAGGTGAACAGTGGAACTCTTCAACCGTTACTAGTAACCCCCTCGAGTTTGGGCTCATTTGGTTAGTTTGGATGAGTGTTCCATACTTCTACCAATACACTTGGTGACGAGGGTCTGATGATAGAGTCAGCAGGTGTACCGTGGAACTCTTCAACCATTACTAGTAACCCCCTCGAGTTTGGGCTCATTTGGTTGGTTTAGACGAGTGTCCCATACTTCTACCAATACACTTGGCGAGGGTCTGATGATGGAGTCAGGAGGTGGACAGTGGAACTCTTTAACCGTTACTAGTAACTCCCTCGAGTTTGGGCTCATATGGTTGGTTCGCACCAGTGTCCCATACTTCTACCAATACACTTGGTGATGAGGGTCTGATGATGGAGTCAGGAGGTGTACAGTGGAACTCTTCAACCGTTACTAGTAACCCCCTCGAGTTTGGGCTCATTTGGTTGGTTTGGACGAGTGTCCCATACTTCTAACCAATACACTTGGTGACGAGGGTCCGATGATGGAGGCAGGAGGTGTACAGTGGAACTCTTCAACCGTTACTATTAACCCCCTCGAGTTTGGGCTCATATGGTTGGTTTGGACGAGTGTCCCATACTTCTACCAATACACTTGATGACGAGGGTCTGATGATGGAGTCAGGAGGTGTACAGTGGAACTCTTCAACCGTTACTAGTAACCCTCTCATGTTTGGGCTCATTTGGTTGGTTTGGACGAGTGTCCCATACTTCTACCAATACACTTGGTAACGAGGATCTGATGATGGAGTCAGAAGGTGTACAGTGGAACTCTTCAACGGTTACTAGTAACCCCCTCGAGTTTGGGCTCATATGGTTGGTTTGGACGAGTGTCCCATACTTTTACCAATACACTTGGTGACGAGGGTCTGATGATGGAGTCAGGAGGTGTACAGTGGAACTCTTCAACCGTTACTAGTAATCCCCTCGAGTTTGGGCTCATTTGGTTGGTTTGGACGAGTGTCCCATACTTCTACCAATACACTTGGTGACGAGGGTCTGATGATGGAGTCAGGAGGTGTACAGTTGAACTCTTCAACCTTTACTAGTAACCCCCTTTAGTTTGGGCTCATTTGGTTTGTTTGAACGAGTGTCCTATCCCATACTTCTACCAATACACTTGGTGACGAGGGTCTGATGATGGAGTCAGGAGGTGTACAGTGGAACTCTTCAACCGTTACTAGTAACCCCCTCGAGTTAGGGGCTCATATGGTTGGTTTGGACGAGTGTCCCATACTTCTACCAATACACTTGGTGACGAGGGTCTGATGATGGAATCAGGAGGTGTACAGTGGAACTCTTCAACCGTTACTAGTAACCCTCTCATGTTTGGGCTCATTTGGTTGGTTTGGACGAGTGTCCCATACTTCTACCAATACACTTGGTGACGAGGATCTGATGATGGAGTCAGAAGGTGTACAGTGGAACTCTTCAACGGTTACTAGTAACCCCCTCGAGTTTGGGCTCATATGGTTGGTTTGGACGAGTGTCCCATACTTTTACCAATACACTTGGTGACGAGGGTCTGATGATGGAGTCAGGAGGTGTACAGTGGAACTCTTCAACCGTTACTAGTAATCCCCTCGAGTTTGGGCTCATTTGGTTGGTTTGGACGAGTGTCCCATACTTCTACCAATACACTTGGTGACGAGGGTCTGATGATGGAGTCAAGAGGTGTACAGTTGAACTCTTCAACCTTTACTAGTAACCCCCTTTAGTTTGGGCTCATTTAGTTTGTTTGAACGAGTGTCCTATCCCATACTTCTACCAATACACTTGGTGACGAGGGTCTGATGATGGAGTCAGGAGGTGTACAGTGGAACTCTTCAACCGTTACTAGTAACCCCCTCGAGTTAGGGGCTCATATGGTTGGTTTAGACGAGTGTCCCATACTTCTACCAATACACTTGGCGAGGGTCTGATGATGGAGTCAGGAGGTGGACAGTGGAACTCTTTAACCGTTACTAGTAACTCCCTCGAGTTTGGGCTCATATGGTTGGTTCGGACCAGTGTCCCATACTTCTACCAATACACTTGGTGATGAGGGTCTGATGATGGAGTCAGGAGGTGTACAGTGGAACTCTTCAACCGTTACTAGTAACCCCCTCGAGTTTGGGCTCACTTGGTTTGTTTGGACGAGTGTCCCATACTTGTCGAACGCAAAAGTATGAAACAGACATACCATCTGTTCAAATTGATTTTGAAAGAGACGGCGGACACCTTATCCATCCTAAGGCCATACAGTTTCCAGCAAAGTTTAATTATGGAACAGCTGAGAGACGGATGTTACCGATAATTTTGTCATGGGCCTCCACTGTCCATAAAATGCAGGGCAGTACTGTTGACCGTGCTGTCGTGTATTTGGGCTCCAGACTATTTGAGGAGGGTCAAGCGTATGTTGCATTGAGTCGCGTAAAGTCTTTAGAAGGGTTATGTATTGAGGAGCTTGATTGTGAGTAATTGACAGTTAGGAAACCGAGTAACAAAGATGCAATGAGAGAGTTGGAAAGGATGACGAGTTTACGTAATGAATGATACGAGCCAAAAATCAAACTAAAAACGAGTAAATAAAAAATAGGTAAAAAAACTTTTAAGTTAAACGGTTTTATTAAAAATAAAAAACTAGAAAAAAAACAGCTGTACAAAAAATAGAAAATAATAAGGACACAAGCCTGGGCCTTCTTAAGATTTTACGTCTGGGTAAGAAATCGTGCAATACTAGCGTGCTGTCTTCTCATGTCGGATGCCAAAGGGCACATTGTGTCGCTGCGTCAGCGGAATAAGTAATAAATTGAGACTTTTAACAGACTAATATAAAAACGTGGGGCGCATGTTGTTACGCATATTATACGCCCCACGTTTTTATATTAGTCTGTTAAAAGTCTCAATTTATTACTGATTCCGCTGACGCAGCGACACAAAGTGCCCTTTGGCATCCGACATGAGAAGACAGCACGCTAGTATTGCACGATTTCTTACCCAGACGTAAAATCTTAAGAAGGCCCAGGCTTGTGTCCTTATTATTTTCTATTTTTTGTACAGCTGTTTTTTTTCTAGTTTTTTATTTTTAATAAAACCGTTTAACTTAAAAGTTTTTTTACCTATTTTTTTTAAAAAAGGTGTCAGAATACTTTTTTCTGTTTGAGTGCGGCATTGTCTATAGGTGTGTTTGATGGCAATGGAAAGGTTTTCGTCCATCTAATCGTCGGTAATCGTCTATCTAAAGTGATCTCTCGTTCTAATAAAAAAAAATGCTGAAATAGTACTAGACGAAAACCCGCGCGGAGAAGTTGGGGGTGCCGGCGGACATAAGAAATACCTACTCTGCGCGGAAAAGTTGGGAGCCGGCGGCGCAGGTAGAAAAAAATATTAGTTTAATGGTATTGAATAAGTATCGAAATTGTCTCACGGTTTCACCGAGAAATTGAAATGAGACAGCCGCCCGATAACTTTCTGAGACTACCGAGAATTTTTAACTCACTGAATACGCCTCGTATGACGTACTACGTTAGGTTCTGGTTCATTATTTACAGTTTACTTCGTACATTATTACTTATACTTATCTAAGTATCATCAATCAGCAATATATCAATACTACCTAATAATAAATCTGTAAAGGATGGTCATGGAGTAAGTTACATTATTTTATGAGATACTGCGTTTGTAGACTTTAAGTATGATACTAAAAGTAATTGACGATTTTTAAAAATCTTTTCTGTGTGTATTCTCCCTCTTAAACCGATCATCCGAATTCAATGAAAGTTAGTACAAGCATATTTAACTATACAAGACACAGGATAGGCTTCAGAATAAAATTCCATTTCAGCTACGGTAAGATGTGGCTCTCATACAAACCGAATTATTGTTCTGCGCGCCGAAATAAAGGTACATTAGCGGGATTACTTACTTTACATACATACATAACTCACGCTTTTGTATCCCGACAATCAGGGTAAGCAGAGTAATCGGTGTTGTGCTATAAGTTCATACATACATACACATACATAACGTCACGCTAGCCTGCCTCCCAGTGGGGCAGGCAAAGACAACGGACCCAACCCAACCCAACCCCCACGCGCCACGATCCTGACACACTTTTGCCGCTTCTTCCACTCTCATAATGTTCTTCATACATGCTCGTCGGTTACGGGTACTACGCACCTGACCCTTTTCGAGCACATGCCCGATCTGGTCCAGGTACGTGCGTCTAGGGCGACCCATCCCGACTCTTCCACTAACATTCGCTCCATAGATTTCTTTCATTAGTCTCCCTCCTATCATCCATTCTACAGACACACATACTCCTATTCCACACATACTCCTCTCAACCCGCGCATTTCGACATCATTTATCCTGCTCTCATGCTTCGCCTGCCATACCCAACTTTCACTCCCATAAGTACTCTGGTAAATTAAAGCACAACACCGACCACCACGTTTAGCACAGTATACGGACAAGATAACTATCAAGCAGCAAGTGAGGCACGAAGACCCACCTGCTGCATGACAAGGTGGAAGGACCGCGCCAAGGTGAGAGGTGGCTAGCCTTTTGCCCTTTAGCGCGACATCTTGTCCTTATCCCTTAGTCGCCTTTTACGACATGCACGGGGAGATATCCACTTTCTTCTTTTTAAATAGAAATTTCACGCGAGCGAAGCCGCGGGCCAAAGTTAGTACCTATATGAATATAAGTACTTTTTTCGTGCGCTTTAATGATAGAGCTCGACCTTTACTGAAGAATTTAGTAGTAATAATAATACGTTACTCTGCTAAATAATGCCTAAATAAAGACTTCAGTCCACAGTAAAAAAAATAATAATAGGAAAACTCCACAAGGGAGACCCCAATTTCCGGAAGCGTGGAAAGTTTCTGCTCGACAAAATGTGAGATATTAGTTCCGATCACGTCAGCACTGTGAGCTAATAACTTAAAATGAGGGTGTGTACTCCCAGTTCCACTTCCAAGGCTAACTCAACACCCATTAACAACTAACCTTGTGAGGTAAGCAGTAGGCCACGACAAATTTACGAACCCATATTATTATAACCTTTCATTATATTCAGACATAAATAACTGGTTTCAAAGGCAAATTTTATTATGTAAGCTATATTATATTAAACACACATATATACGTACATACACACGTACATAAATACATACACATATACATACATACATACATAAATACATAGCGACGTCAGCATTTTTTTCTATGTAAACCTCTGTCGACTGCACCATTGGTCTCTCGGAACAGCCTGGGTGGCTGTGCCGAGAGACCAATGGTGCAGTCGACAGAGCCAAAATCTTCTCTACTTGCGAAACCACGCTCAGTTAGTTGCCATGCCAGTAGATTTGTGGACTGTTGCTAGGCTGTCTAGCCTCCTGTGTAGCAATTTTTGTTACAGGCTGGTGGCGGTCCCATCAGAGAGTTTGCCCCGGACCGGTTGTCAACTGGATAAAACAGGTCAAATGCACACACTATTTAACACGGCTGGGTTACGTGAACGTAATCTACCGAAGTCCGGCACAGGGACCTAACACCTAAATAGAAACGTTAGGTCCAGGCGAGGCACAATAAAAAAAAATTTACACCAAAAATACGCTGGTCGGGCACCAAAACACCTATATTAGGTACACCTTCGGTCCAAGCTGGGCACCTAGGTCTGGTTTCTCGCCAAATGGTTTTCGCCGTGAAACTGCTACTCGAATAGGCAGCAAGATACGACGTTTAAAGATACCCAGGGTAAAGGATTCCAGAAACAACCTTGCCGGAAGACGCTTCCACACCCTAGCGGTGAGACAACGAAACGATTAAAAGAACCGACGGGTTCTCAAAAGCCTCATAATGGGGTAGGCTTAAACGACTGATCTCCGATCGCGTGACACGATTCCGACCTCTGACAAATCTTTGACTCCTCTTCTAACAAAAGGAAAATAATTAAATTCTTAATAATTTTTGATCGATTTCTCTTACCTAGTAAGGGACTAGGTAGAGACTCCAATTGTAGCCGACTGGATTGGTATCACCGGACCGCATAGTAGCCTCGCTCGGGTGTTTTCTCCGCTAGTACAATGAGGCAAAGGCAGGAAACCATTGAGAAGTCTCCGATATGGTAAATTTCGCAGGTACAGTTCCCTCAAAACTTTAATGCCGCTCGCCCTACCTGCGCAGTCAACGAATTTTAGGTCATAATTCGTAGAACATAGGTTAGACTTTAATGTCACTCGCATCTTGGGTTCGCGCATGTGCAGTAAAGCAATCATCTAGCCTATGATCTGCGGGTGATGACCTAAAATTCGTTGACTTCGCAGGTAGGCCGAACGGCATTTAAGTTTTGAGGGAACTGTAACGCGGGTGTAATGAGGGTATCACTGTTGGGCATCTTCAAACGTCGTAGCAATAAGTACATATGTACGTACGTCGCACCACTCGTATAAATAAACTACGTGTAATGATATTATAAGTTAAAAGGATGTAGATAGGTTATCTGAGCTCCCAAGCGGCACATTAAACACAAGACCACAGTCCTGTCTGAAGTTAGTCGCCCACCAACTACGCACGCGTTCGGACCGCTAACCACGAGCCGCTAACACATCGAAAATGCCGTCGTGTGTAATGAGATTCTGCACTAATTCTAATAATTGGAATAAGACTATTCGAGTCGGCGCATCACTTTATAGTTCTTCCTCTCAACTTTTCAAGGACGTGCCATGTGTGAGCACTGAATGTCATATAGATAAGTTATCTTAGGAAAGATAGGTTATCTAAGATAACCTATCTTTCCTAAAATATCATTGACTACGAGCAAAACACTTATCGCCTTTGAACGCAGCCTTAATTTCAAAACCGCGTACACACTATAATGCTCGTATAAAGTGTCCACGCGCACTACCATAATTTTCATCAAGTGTTTTTGCGGGCGAGGTCAAAATTCGCGTTACCTCCCCTCCCCCTCTCTCCCAACTTCCCCCCTCGAGATCCAGCGGCAATTTGCACCCCTAACCGTTGCCCCTAACGATCTCCTACTAGCGCCGCACTACCGTTAACTAACTTCCGTTGTCGGGGAAAAATTGCTATAAAGGAAGAAAAGGAAAAATATAATCACTGGAACCGCAACAAGGCATGCTTCTACGCCCCGGACTGTGTTTTATTATGTTTCAAAAATAGTAGCAATACCTCTCGGTCGCACACTGTAAGTTCGACAGAGAGGGAGCATGTCACTCCTTGCCGCAACATATGTAGAGGGAGTACTTGTGGAGGGAAGCGAGACGGCGGCGTCGAGGGTGCTCGGGACCGGATGTGTGAGTTTCCAATAGAGAATTCGATGAAAACGTTAAATCGAAAGAGCCAAAGATCCCATACAATCAAGGGGGCCCCTGTATCTGCGAAATTTAATGCTAGGCAACGTTATGTTTACTTTCGAAGTGAAATCTTACGTTCAAACTTAAGTTGATTCCTAAAATTAAAAAGTATGACAAAACTCTACGAAAACTCCTTGCATCCCTTATTCCTTACCATCCAACCTATCTTCGCGGCATTCGTCGAAGAGTAGCTGAACTGTCTTTTGTTGTTAACATTGGGCTTTTGAGAACCCACCGGTTCTCAAAGTCGTTTCTTTGTCGCACTGCTAGGGTGTATAACTGTCTTCCGGCGAGTGTGTTTTCGGAATCCTTAAACCTGGGTGTCATCAAACGTCGTAATAATAGGCTAAGAAGCCTAGCAACAGTCTGCAAATCTGCTGACATGACGCCTCCCTGAGCGTGGTTTCGGGCTTTGTCGATTGCACAATTGGTCCCTCGGCACAGCCACCCATGTTGGTTTACATAAAAAAATCGTATTCAGGTATTACCTTGCACAGAAGGATCGACAGAAGGACCGACAGAGGGACGGACAGATGGGCGTAGGCTTAGTAATAGGCTTGCGTACCACTACGGTACGGAAACCTAAAAATCTACCTAATGACGGAAGAAGAGAAGAACCCGCAAAGAAGCATTTTCATCCTACATCTCAAGTCATTGGGTTTCTTCGGCGATCGGACTGAGGGCGGCGGCGGCGCGACGGGTGAGAGAGCCGCGGGGGGAGGAGCGGGGGAGGCAGTAAGTCGGCGAGGCTGACAAGAGACGAGAGGAGGCCGACATCGGCAATTCATTACTACGCAAGTCGGCGATACTGCGGCCAGATGGCCGAAATTTGGACGGTAAAACGTTTTTCCCTTCCGCCTTTGTCCCCTACGCGACGATTTCCATTCGGATGCCGACGGCCGGCGTCGCGACCTCGGCCTTCCGTCGAAATTACTGAGTTCACATTGATGTTATTTGTTAAAAGCGAGACCTTCGCCTTTACTGCGGCAAAACGTCGAGAAAATACCTTTTGACCGCAATCAGTTCTCACCTTTTATTTCGCACCTTTTAGAGTCGCAAAATAGACGTGATATATACACGGCGGCGTTCCAGAACCGCGGCTATAAACTTGCGTCGGTCGATTGTGTTGCGCGGCAGCGGAATCTTAGCTATCCAACCTTTAAAACTTATAACCGCTTTTTTTTTATTTCGCTTCAGCTCTCTCTCTCTCTCTCTCTCTCTCTCTCTCTCTCTCTCTCTCTCTATCGTGCAAGTTGACTGAACGCAAGAGATTGCGACATACCAGCTACTAGAGAAGATGCAAGTAACGGTTCGAAAATTTAGAAAGATAAGTTATCGACCCGGTGGCGGAATTGGTAACGCACCGGAGTTCCAGGTTCGAATCCCGGTCGGGATGTATTTTTTCTCTTCATTTTCGGCTTTGCATTTTATGAAAAAATATAACTTATTTTAATTACATTAATGACCAAGTGTTTTAGTCTATATGTAGGGTATAAAATAATAATTATTGTGTTCACAAAATGCTCTATTACTTTGTAATTTGTAATATGACCTCCTAAACATCATCAAGGACATTGTAACAGTTATCCTCCTTGCGACCTTCGCTAGCTCGTAATTTGAAAATAATTAGTTCAAACTTGAAACTCATACAAGACCAAAGTAAGTCCGAACGGAGTCGGACTATTTTGAAAATAGACTTTAATAATTCGACGGTGAAGTTGAAGAGGCACTTAGATGTATCAAGAGAGTATTTTGGTAACAGTGACTTGTATTTCGAGTCTGTACTCGTATGTAGGTCGAGCCAGCTCATGTCGCCTCCTCGGTTGAACACAACTTCTACAAAGATACCGAGAGGGAGAGGGAATTTGTATAGAGGAACAAAATGTCATACTAGCGTATCTGGTTCTGTTGGTCCTTTTGTGGAGTACCGTCTCCACTTATCACATCGTTAGATTTTCTTTTGTCTTCGGTTTGCCGGTCTGTGAATTTCGGCGTAGAATAACACTATTATATTGTTATACACTACAAAATGTTAATGGGAACTCTTTTCCTCGTAAATATATTCGATTTCGAAAAATATATATTTATATACAATAGGTACGTAAGTACGTAACATAGACTGTTCGATATTTTTAACATATTTTGGCTTTCTCAAAACCAGTAAAACCGGTCAAGTGCGAGTTTTTCTCACGCACGGAGGGTTCCGTAGATCCGCTATACCATACCTGTCAAAAAATCTTATACGTTTACCTTTTTACCTTATCTTGACATGGCACCTAGTTCACCCGTTGTTATGGGCTGACATCACGGACGTTTTAGGTGATGTAACCAACCGTGTCAGTTTCCATAAAAAAAAAATCTTTTCACAATACAAAATATAAAAGCCTGTGGCATCTATTATTCACTAGCGTGACTAATTTATTCTTATCAGGTTTATTGTATAGGAACCCTTAATATTTTACGTTTTATTTTTTATTATTTGTTTTCACGTCTGCTATATTATCTATCACATTTTCTGTGAAATTTCAACTGGCTACCTATTACGGTTCAAAAGATACAGCAGTGAGACGGACCAACAGACAGACAGACGACGTAGGCTTAGTATTTACATAATATATATATAATATACATAATATATATAACATATATAATATGTTAAAAGCCACAACGCTGATCGCAGATAGATCATGAAGAAAATAATGTTATAATATTATTTTAGTCTACCATGGATATTAATATTGTTGGTATTTGGATTAACATGGTTGAAATTTGCCGTCACTTTGGCCGACGTTTCGGACTGGTGCACGCGCCAGTCCGAAACGTCCATCTTCACGGCGCGTGGAGTCGATTATCAGGGCCAGTGCCTGACTGCGATAGTAACGGAACTCGTAAAGAGAGTTTTGGTTCAGAACGGATACAAGGTTGGAGTCATACCGGGCAGATCTTCTAGGACCACTCCAACAAGACTCCAACACAAGAGGCCCATTATGGAGTCCCGTGCTCGCCCCAACCCCCTCTACGGTCGGGCGGCAGGTCTGGCAGTATGCACCAGCAGCAGCAGAAAGACACCGTCAGTACATTCTGCTCCTCCGCGGAGGGGCGGAAGGCAGCCCAAGCCGAATTGGTGCCTACCCACAATTGCAACTACAATCTCCGCAGCCGCTCGCGTTTGACAGGCAGTCTTGATGATGGACTGCAAGCATCAGTTCGAAACGTCGGCCAAAGTGACCGCGAATTCCAACCATGACAAGCCAATACCAACAATGTTAAAGTATTCGCCATTACTTCAATGAGAGATGAGATGAAACACAAATTTTCCTATTTAGTTTCATAGTTGAAGGCTGTGTGTGTGCTTACGTGGACACAAACGTGGAAACTGTTTTGTCAGTATCCAAATCTGAAAAATCGAGCAAGAACCCCTTATAACTCAACCTTTATTACTTTAGAGACTTGCTCCTCGCGTCAGGTTGAACTTATAATTAATTATATATTATTAACTTGCTCTGACAGGGCAACACCGAAACATACTGTTCTCGAGTTGTAGTACTCCACGCGAGTTACACCTTATAAAACGGTTGCTGCCAGAATCGATAAAGAATATATTACCTTCGCCGTCTACCCACATAACTTCTTTCGAAATTAACGAAAGTTCCCACGAAGTTCTGCATACCCGCACCCCTGGAAGTGCTATCGATTTGCCGTTACCGGGGTTCGAGTTGGCAAACTTTTACTTTTCCCCAAAAACATGAATACCTCGAAGGGGCATTAACTTGGGCGGTTCGTGGTCGAAGGGGGAAATGTCTTGCTTGGTAAGCAAAGGTCGTGGGTTCGATTCCATTTGGGTTGAATTCCTTTTTAACCCCCGACGCAAAAGGAGGGGTGTTATAAGTTTGACGCCTCCTGCTATCTGCGTCTGTGTGTCTGTGGCATCGTAGCTCCTAAACAGATGGGCCAATTTTGGATGCGGTTTCTTTTATTAGAAAGCTGGTTTAACCTGGACGGTTCTTAGCTATGGTTGATGAAGGTCAGGTCAGCCGGTTCGAAAATCATTGGTGAAAGGTATTTTTGCTGTAAAATGTTTTCAAAATAAAAATGATTCAAACAAAAGTTATTGTTTATTGTATATTTTCATGCATAAGTAGCTAAACTATTCGATACTGGTATATCCGAAATTCCGCTCAATGCAAAGAAGAACTGTCAAACAAACTTCGCAAGGCACAATGTTTTGTTAGTACCTATTTATAAATACTAACCCATACTACCGCTCACAAGAACATTATTTATTTATAGCATGGAGGTGAAATACTTATGAATCTGGACCACTCACCATTCAGTTTCACGTACACACCTAGCCTTCAGTATTCCGTACCTTAAGCGATTTTGCGGACAACCTGTATTGTATGTTAAGTATCATGCTTTTAGAGACACTATAATAAAAAATTGAGAATAAGTGAATAGATACTTTTAATATCAGACTCAGTAAATATTAAAAACTAAATATTAACAACTGAAAAAATAAATAAATAGCTTGGGGCCATCGGGACCTCGCGTCCCGTCTAGTGCCCCCGCTACCGGTGGTGTAGTGCACCCATGAGGCGACGCGCGCGCGAAGATGACGACGTTTAACAGACCTGCGCGACGACGTCGCCGTGCAGTCCGGCGGATACGGAGCTCTCCGAGATGGGGGTGGTGGTGGCCTACGTGTCTAGTACCACCACCTATCGCTCGTAGCTTGCCTCGCGTCGTCCCGGAGAGCTCCGTAGCCACGGCCTGCACCCGCCGGCGTGCTTGGAGGCTTGTCTCCCGCCGCCGGCGGTATTACCGCATTTAATTTTTATATTAATTTTGTGTATTTTTATTACTTTTTTGTATAATATATATAAAATTAATCTAAAATTTTCAATATGTGAAATAAAGGATATAATAATAAAAATATATATAAAAAAAAAAATTCCTAAATGATAGTTAAGGATTTGTTAGTTTGTTTATATTGTAACTCTTGTTTATTTGGGTGGTGGGTTTATTTTACAGTAATTGTAGCATAGTGTGTAATTTGTTCTTGTTAGTAATGATATGATATAATTTTAGTATTAAGCCATACTCTAAATAATTAGTTTTTTACTTTGTGGCAATAAAGGTAGGCTTTAGATTAGTTACTATTAGTTCTTGTTTATTATTTGTGTTGTTATGTTTAAAGCTGTTGTGTTGTCCTTGAAATAAAATAAAATAAAATAAAATAAATAAAATGCGAATGGTGTGCATTCCGAGCGAATGGGGGTAACACTCTAATGCATGCAGTCTACCCTAATCACAATCCCAGGTATGACTGGCAGATAATGCCCTTAGGGTTTAAGTCCGCCTTTTGTTACTTTTTGTGCAATAAAGTATATTTTCATTTCATTTCATTTCATGCAATGTAAGACAATGCCTTTTCTGCTTATTTATTTAATTTTACCTCTAGTGGGAGGGAAATCGGTCTGTTCCAGTGTATATTTATTTCGGATGTAACCGAAATAACTCGCCGGGCCTCCGCACCGCTACCATCAGCCGTGGGAGTTTCGCTAAACATTTTGGGATTTTCCATTTTTTTATTGATGTTTGAACTTGAAATATGCACGAATGGACTAAATTAGTGTTTTTTTTTAATTTCAACAAGAATGTTGATTTTAAATAGATTTAGGAAGAACCTTGAACTAAACATTTAGACACAGTTTATTAAAATATACTAGATTATAGACTATACTAGATTATAGTATACTAGATTATAGGCCAAGATAGGCATTCAGTCGTATGCGGGGGCTGCGAATGCCATGCCGTCCTGACAGTTGCCCATTCAGGCCCCTCTCGGAGGATTTCTATTATATATATTTAAGTACTACTTTTATGGTGAGTATATAAGTAAAATAGCAATATTATTGAAAAAAATTCAAAAAAAAATCCCGCATGCGAACAATTAATATTAATAAAACAAAATACAACTTCTAGCTAGATAACTAATAATAGCTATCAAATGTATGAAGTATATTTAATTTTAATAGATTTTGTTAAAACGTCGACATATTGAATTTTGTCTGTAGTTTCAGATAATACAATACCTACAAGATACAAAAATGCAACAAATTATTTAAGTCTCGCACGTTATGAAAATATTAGATCAACATTTTGTCCAAAATCTTACCTCATGATTCATAAGCTTGACTCGACCCCTTTTAGGAATACGCAAAAAGAAGGGCAGAACGATTGCATGAGAAAAACATTAAATAAGAGAAAATATGTTGGCGCGAACATATTCATCGGAGCAGTTCTGTTCATAGCGACGGGTTTTAGTGTATGTCGACAATAGCTGTTACAAGAATATCAGCATGTTGGAAGAATGGATGATAGGAGACTAACGAAAGAAATTTATGGAGCTCATGTGAGTGGAAGAATCGGGAAGGGTCGCCGCCCTAGACGCACGAACCTGGACTAGATCGGGCATGTGCTCAAAAAGGGTCAAGTGCGTAGTATACATAACCGACGAGTATGAATGAAGAACATTATGAGAGTGGCAGGTGGAGATCCGTTGTCTCTGCGTACCCCACCGGGAAACAGGCGTGACTCTATGTATTTATGTATGTATGTAAGTAAGTAAGGATATTAACAGAATGAGGTGCGTACCTACTTCGATCAATTTATTCACGGAATAAAGAAACCTGATATGTGTTAACGTTGTTCACACACAGGGTTCCGTAGCCATTTTTCACTTGGGCATCACCGCTGTGCGTGCTTCCCCGCGTCGCACCTCGCACCCCGCGTGAGACGCTTCCACGCTCAGAATTTTTTCTATGCATTTTTTTTATATAACCACTTGAGATACAAACGTCAAAATAGTTTTCATGCCTATGCATTACTTAATGGACGACTTATATAATTTTTGTTTATATTGATTGAACCTGTTTTGGAATTTTCGCCTTGGGCAGAACCACATTTGGTATATTACACCATATGTATTTTTTTTTATGTAATCCGGTATGGGTGGCTGAGTCAGAGGGGCCAAAGCACATGCTCTGACTAGCTAATGTCACCTCCGAGAAGGTAGGTGCCATACCGGAGACTTCCCTGGGTTGCTGGCTATACTGGACTAAAGGAGAACACAACCGAGGTTGCTATGCGGCCATCTTACATCCAGTACGGTGGTACCAACCCAGTCGGCTACAATTTGAGCCTACCACCTAGTAAGGGGCAAGGGAAGGGACCTACAGTTTTACACCGGTTCCGAACGGTGAGGCGGCAGGTGTAGGTATGCACGTAAATTTTTTCGTCAGAAAAAACTCATTGGTACACGCCGACGGATTTGTATTGTATTGTATTGTATTGTTTATTGATCATTCATATGGCAGTTAGACTGCTCTCGAACTTGTCACAATTTGTTCCATCCGGTTCGATTACACCCACGAAGAAGAACCGACAAGAAACTTCGCAGGGTATTTTTTAAACATATTTTTACAAGAATTTAGTGACTAGCCACATAGTAACACCGCCCATAGTCTAAACCGAACCTCGATTCGAACCTCGGACCTCCCGCATGAGAAGCCGATGCCCAAACCATTCGGCCACCCGCCGCCGCTTCGTATTAAGTATTAGAAGGAGGAAGGTGTGGAACTCAGCTTGTGATGGCTTCACCGAACATATCCGGGCCCATCGGCAGTAGAGGAGGGTGTTAATCGAGGTCGGGACTAGCGAGTGGTCTCGACCTCGATTAATCAATTAATGCAATTAAATTAACAGTAATAATCTAGATCTCACATATCACAGAATATGTGTTATTATGGCCAATATAACAAATAATAAAAATAGGAAAGAGTAAAAAATTCACGGGGGTTCCCATAGAAGAAACTAAAAAGTGTATGCGCGGCATCTACCAAAAAGAGTATGAAACATTTTAACTAATCATGAATTCATATGAAGCATTTCATAAACACGCTAGATGGCGTGAGTGGCGCTGACCATGACATGGCGATACGAAACCCTCGGTGCGCGAGTTCTACTCGCACTTGGCCGGTTTTTATTTAGTAATTGTGTTGGATTTCGTGGAGCGTTCTCTATCCCTTAGATACTCTGGGCCCTAAGGGATGGGTAAGATGAGTACTAGGGGCTGATGGTAACAAATTATTGTAAAAGCCATAAAAATAAAAAATAAAAGATTTTTATTTTGAAGACATATTTTTTTAAACATCTTTTGAAAAATTTGAAAAAAAATTAAATCTCAAGAGTAGAAAAATCACCTATGGTATTTCCCTGTGATGTATTCCGAATACGAATAATTTTAAATATTTTCGTTTGGAAATACTGAAAAGTTTGAAAACTAGCAGATTAACCACGTAATATTACTCTCTTGTCAAACAGAATTATTTAACAGGAACGTTTGAACATCGACTTCCCTCTACTACAAGACAGACGGACAACTGTGCATGGTCGTACTATGATACGGAGGTGGCAATTTCTATAAATATATAAAATCCTATGCAATTCGGAATACATTTTCATCGACTGACCAAAACCACTGAATAATTATGTACGGCATTGGACAAAATTTGGGAACGAAACATGTTTTTTTTATAAAAACAAATATTCTGAACAGAGATTTCTTGAAATATAAATATACAAATTTCTTATACGTCCGTGACCCAATCACGGACGTATAGCTTAAATGAACGAATTTAGGCTTTGGGGGTCAAATTTGTACACCAATTAGAAAGTAAAAAAAAAATATTTCAAGTGGATCATGCATGAGAGATATTCAAAAGGGTACACAAATAAATTTCATTCTTATTTGTAAATTTTGAAATGCATTGTTTAAAAGATATCAAAGAAAATATAAAAAAATCGAGCATCCTCCAAGTTATCTCCGTAACTACTACGTCAAAATTTCGAAAAAAATAGGGAATATAGGGCCTCCCTTATAGTTTGCAGGAAAACTAAACGAGAATTCTAAATCTAAAAGTTCTCACGGAAAATGGAATGGTACGGAACCCTCTCCATGCGAGTTCCGACTCACACTTGACCTAATTTTTTTAAAGATCATTTTCATTAATCTGTAACTGATATGCTCAAATTGTACGTATTAAAATAATATTGCATTGTGTGTACGTATGCACAAACGTAGGCAATGTCAGGCACAACACAATGTTGCAAAGCTGCAGAACAAAACACATTCGTTCGGTGCTATCGACCTGTTGATCGTCGACATAGGGTTAGCTCAGCGCACAGCTGCGTACCGCCCGTTCCGCCTCGAACCAACATCGCATTGACTTAGTGCCGACGGCCGCGCCGCCTAGCCGCCTAACCCCTCCGCCCCCGCAGCCACTGTCCCGGCGCCCCCACCGCCGCCGCCGCCACTCCTAAATCAAAGAGCCGTGAAGCGGGGGTGTTACACCCCGCTGCGACCCGCACCCTTCGCTCGACTAAATCCTCGTTTAATGGCTTCTGCCAAAAATATCGGTACCGTGTCATAATTTTAACATAATAGCTAATAGGGCTTTCCGGGAATCCCCCTCGCTCCGCACCGTCTAGCGGAACAGGAAAACTTTCACAAGGAACGAGTTATATACGCTCTTTTAACCACCGCTGTGGGGTCGGTAGCCTACCTTCGTTACATTTGTTGAGGAATTTAAGCATCGCGGCGGGCGCTGCATTACTTTGTGAAGCCATATGCCCACTATACAATATAAGACGTTCTCCGCTGCTGCGTCTTAAAATTGCACAATATTTTGTAAATATTAGAACGTCAACATCACCCAGAGAGTGATGCCGTAAACTTGCCGCCTTATAGTTTTAACGAGGAACTACAAACGTAACAGCGAATGCGGCAGAGCTTGGTCGGACTGGCTCGCTCCTACAAACCATATCTCCTTACAAAGAAATATTATTGCGAGAGAAACCATAAAATGTTGGCGCGCGTCGCATCCAGGATATAAAAAGAATGATTGCCAGTTATCATTTCGCGAAGCCGACGGTGCCGGAGTGCAGAATCGCCGCTTCTTTCTCTCTTTGCGCCGTTATATGGAGCCAACTACTCGATATATCTTGTACATGGAGCCAATTTCTTTATGTCGGTGCTTCGTCTGATTTATTTATGTGGATAATACTTGCGCACCGCGCCGCCGCACTCCCGACTGCGTCCCCGGCGCGGAGTGCGCGCTCCGACTGCCGACCGACAAAGGTAACCACCGAAACCTGAAAAAGGTTCCTCCATAAAATATTATATTGTTGCCTTACTTAGTCAGATTAGATATAAACCGTTTACTCGGCTCAAAAAGAAAATCTTGAATTCGGATGGGTTTTTTCCGCTTACAAAGGATGTCTGCGAGCGATCCTCGACGAGTATAATAGAACTGCGCTGTACCGAGACGGAGCCGAAATGTTGGTCGGTCGCGGCGGCGCGGGCGCGGGGAGGCAGCAGTGGAGAGCAGGTTAGGCGGGCGGTTGACCGCAGGTTGCGGCGGGCGAGCGGCGCGCGGCGGGCGGGAGAGCGAGGCGCTTGTTTGATGCGAGGCTGAATAGCCCTCGACATTGAAAACGGTCTGACAGGCGATGTTCCTGTGCGGTGGCCTCGCGGTCAATATCTAAATTTGTACACTTTTGGAAGTCAAGAGTGTAGTAACACGAGCCCACCGGCTGCCGCCGGCGGCGCGGCGCGAAGGCTACGTAATCTTATCTCGGCTCGACGGCGGCGCAGGTAGCAAAAAGATTTTACGTCCTGCTTCCGAACTACGGGTATTGTTAAAGTCTCCCTCGGGTGGCGATTTGCTCATCGATTTTCGATCAAGAGCGTGAATATAAAAAAAGCGGACAAGTGCGAGTTGAGCTCGCGTGGAGAGGGTGCTGTACCATTCCGGTTTTCCGTAATATCTTTTAAACCACCACCGGTGTTTAGAACTATTGCTTTTAAAATTATATATTTATTTACATAATATATTTGTATTCCTTATAACGAGATCTTTTCATGATTTTCCTTATAATCAGCTCTTATTTTAAACTTTCCAATTTGCCCACCTAAATAGACTCTCAAAATGTAAATTCCGTCGTTTACGCTATAGTTCCGTGATTGGGTCAGCAAACTCTATATATGTGCCAAACTTCAACTTTTTTTGTCTAGTAGATTCGGAGAAAATAAGCTGTAACAGACGGACAGACAGATAAGAGAGTAATCCTATATAAGGGTTTCGTTTTTTTCCTCTTTTGAGGTACGGAACCCTAAAAAGTGAGTACGTACGTAAGTATGACTGTGAACCGTGTATGAGCCATGCAATACAAAGCTACTTACAAGCTTACGAAAAATACTTTATTAAAATATTCTCGATATTATTATTTTTTTCACTGTTAGTTACGTGACCTACTACATCCGTGATGTCAGCCCATCACACCATGGTTGACTAGGTGCCGTGTCAGTGCTTCCCTTTGATCGTGCCGGCTACACGGTACTGGACGAAAAAGTCAAACTCTTTACATAGCCCCTTCGACCGCCCTTTAATTCAGTGCGGTGGTACCATTCCTAACTAGTTAAAATCTACCATCTAGTAAGGTAAGAAGGGAAATGATTGTCCACTTCACTGCGACCATTCTCCGAAATTATCCTTTCCATCATATTCTCTTTGTTATCAAGTCTACAGACAAGATTTCCCAGGACGGAATAACTCAGTTGCTACAATTTCATCTCCTCTCTCACAAAGTAGCCTCCACATTACCTTGCAAAAACAGAGCTCCGTCCAAAGTCGGCATATAACCTGAGAGATGCGAGCGCCTCTGTGCGCCTGCGCAGGGGCGGCCGGGGGAGGGGGGGGGGGGGAGGGGGGGGGGCGGAGGCGGGAATAAGCAGTCAAGTACGGAAGCGCACTGCGAGGCGAGATGGAAAGAAAACAAATGAGACGTAAGAAGCATTCTCTAAGCGGAGCGAAGCAGCTTGGCCTTCTTCGTCGGAATGCTATATGTAAATACGAACGAGAGAGAATTAATCACAAAAGTGTGCACGTATACGGGGCGAGGCCGCGGAACATTTTGCGTACAGTTTTTGTTTCAGCTGCTTTAAAAGTGCAAATGATTGGGGGGATAAAAGTTCCGGGAAACTTAATGTTCAAATCAACCCTTTTGAGAAAACTGAATTTCGAAACCTAGAAAGCAACAGTTTATTGCACATACTTTCCAGAAAAAAAACTTAACCAAAAATAAACAATGAAAATGCAGGAATTTGCAAAGGCGCACATATCATGTATAAATGAGTCAATTCTTCCAGTAAATATTGTCAGTTGAAGAGCGAAATTATAAACAAAGAAGAGTATAATATGCGATATATTTTATATATTTCACTTTATGCCATTTAACGTGGCAAGAGCGGACTTATTGCCTTAGGCAATTTCTTCTAGTCAACCTACAACATATATTATTGTATATGTACCCACAAACGATAATAGTGCAAGGTGCAACCTGTGTATCTATGTTCAACGATTGTTTTTTTTCTTCAATGTAACGTGACACATATCGAAAATGCGATAAGTACAAGTCAGCCTCGGTAGCTTAATGGTGCGGTCGGTCGACTGCCTTTCGTGATCATAAGCACACCTGGACGCGGTCAGCTCTTGGATGGGTGACCGTTCGGCCATTGGAGGCTGACCGTGGTTCAGATTCCACGTAAATCTCTAAGTCCCTCCCGGATCCATTCCATTCTCTTTGGATTGCTGGTTATACTGGACTAGAGGAGAACACATCCGAGGCTGCTATGCGGCCATCTTACATCCAGTACGGTGGTATCAATTTGAGCCTACCACCTAGTAAGGAGCAAGAGAAGAGAAGTACAATTTTACACAGGTTCCGAGCGGAAGCACAAAAAACTCATTGGTACACGCCGACTTTTATATTATAGTACAAGCTGTGCCCGCGGCTCCGCCCGCTCTCATATTTCACTTCACTGCTAACCTCATAAGCCATTTAGCGTGATAGTAAGTAGCCTATAGTTGATGGGAAGAATCAAGCTATCCGTAGAATTTTGTTTTATTAAAATCGGTTCAGTGGTTCTCGAGTTATAAGCGGACAGACAGACAGACAGAAAGCAGACGTTGGATTTTATTAAAGGTAAGGATAAGGATAAGGATGGCCACTCTTACATATACCTACTTCGTAAGCCATACTTGGAATAGTGCCCAATTCAGTCACTTTCACGTAAATGCGTTTTTCCTAATAGAATGGAAGCCCGAACGTTCATAAGTGAAACAGTAAATTCTATTTAATGCTAGCTCCACACATTTGCCAAAATTCAGTTTCATCTCCATTTAAATGCTTAGGTAGAGCGAGATAACACTAGAATTTTGCTGTTATTTGTCAATGTGTAGTGCAATGCAGCTGATTCCGACTATTTCGTGAAGTTAATTCATATTATTAAATCAAATTTGAACGTACGTTGAAGCTTGAAGTAACTGCAGGCGTGCGTGAGAAGATGTGTTACGGTAGCAGGCAAACTTTGCCTCGAGCAACAAAGTTCAGAGCTAAAACGTAAAACTGAAGCGTGCGACTGGAAAAAAGTGTCATGATATTTTCAAAGAGTTTGTATTACGTCGCTAAAGGAGTGCAGCGACGTAATACAAACTCTTTGGATATTTTTTATTTGCTTACGCTATTTTACGTTCAATTCCTAACAAACTAGGAGTAATCGCATTAGTATTATCTATTATAATTTTATTTATCTTACCTTTTATATTTAATAAAAAAATTAAGGGATTACAATTTTATCCGTTAAATCAAATCATATTTTGAAGTAGCAACTGATTGATATTCAAAACAGTAGAACCTGTCTGCATTATTTATTAAATACGAGTACTACTTGCGGATAGGTAGTAGTTCGTTGATTTTCTATTGGAAAATTCGTGAAGGCGCGAAAAAAATTCGGCGATAGTTTCTATTATATTGAAAGCAAGAATCAGTCAAGAATTTGTCAGCCTCGGTAGCTCAGTGGTGCGGTCGGTCGACTGTTGGTAAGCACACTTGGGCGCGGTCAGTACTTGAATGGGTGACCGCTAGACCGTTGGAGGCTGAGCGTGGTTACGATTCCACGTAAAACTCTAGGTCCCTTCCCTTCTTACCTTACTAGGTGGTAGGGTTTATCCCGTCCGGCTTAGTACCACCGCACTGAATGAAACGTCGCCGGTCGAAACGGCTATCGTGTTTTACGTCCACTTCAGTGTGACATGAAATGAAGGGAAGCACTGACATGGCACCTAGTTCACCGTTTGTTATGGGCTGACATCACGGATGTTGTAGGTGATGTAGACAACCGTGTCAGTTTCCACAAAAAAAAGTTTCAATCGCCAATATCATTCAGTAGGTATGTTATTAAAAATTATATGGCTTGGAACCGGTCAACAGTCACGCCGGCAGAGTGGTCGTGAAGATGGGCCATACGTTTGGCCTGAAACGTCGAGCCACCATATTCAATATAGCTTTTGCCCGCGGCTTTGCTCGTGTGAAATTCGTATTTAAAAAGAAGAAAGTCAGTAAACCCGCTACCGTACCTTTATTTCGGCGCGCGGAACAATTCGGTTTGTATGAGAGCCACATCTTAGCGTAATAGGAACAACATTTTATTTAGCCTATCCTGTACCTCGTACATGTGCTTGTACTAAGTTTCATCAAATTCGGATGATCGGTTTAAGAGTTATAGAGAAACATACATACATACAGAAAATATTTCCAAAAATCGTCAATTTAGTTTTAGTATCATATTACAGTAAGAGTCTACAAATGCAATATCTCATAAACGTAAATCACTCCATGACCATCCCTTAGAGATATATTATTAGTATATATTGATGATGATTCGTCATCAGTGTTGTCTTGTCTCGTTCAGCAGTGTCATCAAATTAATTAATTCTTTTTGCATCTTTTAAAAGAAACGATTAATTTATTTAAATTACAATTGGGCAGAAACTGGAAGCTCTTAGGAGTTATTCCAGTCGTCGCCTGCTCCAATTTTCTGTGTTAGCCTTCCCAAAGCTTTCGCTTCGGTAATGTGCTAGCAATTTGTGCTATTTCTTGCTCATTTGGAAACGGGTCGGTTTTCAAAGCGTTGCCTCGGGGAAATGCAATTGCAAAGCATGAAGTAAGCAGTGCTATGCGCGATGGTGTTGCCAGGTGGCAATTATCCATAATTTAAGATGCAGCACTAACAACAATCGGTTTCCCCCGATTGATATTTTTCATAAACCACTTAGAATTTGGAGGACGTAAGCGCAGAAATAATAAATATTTTATTTGTAGGGATAATATTTAATAAAAAGCGGTAAAGTTCAATTTGAACTCACGTGGAGAGGTGGAGAGGGATTCGTACCATTCCGTTTTCCGTGAGAACCTTAAGGACTTAGGATTTTCGAGCAAAATCATGATGCGCCACAGTCGCACCGACTCCTCCTGGACATTGTAATCATTATGTAATCCTCCTGGAATGTATTCATTAACACATTTTTTCCACACTATTGCATGTTTTTTTTTTTATTTTAAGGGTTCCGTACCTCAAAAGAGTGAAAAACGAAACCCTAATGGGATCACTTTCGTTTTTATGTAATTCGGTATGATTGTCTGAGTCAGAGGGGCTAGAGCGCATGCTCCGACCAGCCAATATCTCATCCGAGAAGGTATGTGGCATACTGGAGACTTCCCTTTAAATTGCTGTTTTTTTTATTTCATTCTGATCAATATTTTTTTCTTTCTTTTCCTTAACCGATTTCAACCTTTCCCCAGCCCGCATAACTTGACATTCATATATCGCCTACAAAACTCTATCACTGCCCCCCCCCCCCCCCCCCCCCCTCACTGTGGCCAGGGGGATAACTTTCCCACTCGCACTTGGCCGCTTTTTTATCGAATGAATCAACGGGGATGTGGTAGATTTAGATATTTAAGTTATTTAGTTTTTCACTAGCAGCAATCATACTGATAAGCAGACGCGCCAGTTCACAACGATCCTAGCCTACAACCCTAAAATCATCAAACAACCCATCAAACGAGAAATACAGGAAATGCAACGTCGTCGTTAAGATAATTGACAGATATCAACACTATCGACAATTTTAACTACATCAGCGAGGAGTTATTCATGCGCGTATGTCCCTGCTCTTTGAACATCAATATCGCTATTTCGCTTTGTAGTCACCGCTCTCTCCACCCCACGTGCCTCCTTCTCTTCTGTCCTTCCTTACTCGTCCTGTCGCCTTACACTACCCGCATACAAATATCTCCCGTTCCATACTATGTCACCTCGGCTCGACACAGAACATTAATCCCTATTCCCACTTACCGAGAGCATTCTCGCTCAAAAATCTCTACAACGTTTCGGTCTATATAAGGAAGCAAATGGCGATTTTCTCGTTTTAAAAATTGTGCATCGAATGCGACTCGCATCTGAGCCCGAGTTCTATTTCAAATTGAACCTGCCTATAAAACTCTGTGACTAGGAATTTTACGTCATTGAAACATTTCCTGCGGCAAAGAAATAACATCTTGTCATCCACCATTGTCATCCACTCAGATCGTCTCATTTGCTGGGTTGATTAGAATGGGAAATTGGTACTGATGTTTCTTTGTTACTGTTGTAAAGATACTTAGAGCGAAGCGCAGTCCTTCCGTTCTTTGTTCATCAATCTTTAAAAGCCTTTTAGCTACACAAGGTATAAACGTCAGGTTTTTTTCAGGCGAATGGGTTCTCAGAAAATGTTCGGTTCAGACAAAGTAATTGTTCTGGACAAAATATATTTATACATTTTTCTGAGGCGATATTGAACGGTATTCCTTTTTATTTGAAGGATATTCTACTTCATCCATTTATTTACACATTTTTTTTTATATTAATTTTACATAATATTTACAAACTTAAAATCTAAAATTAATACAAAAACAAATGGAGTTTCCACCACCGGCGGCGGGGCGAGCCCAAGCTACCGATGGTCGGGTCCCAAAGAGAGGAACCTCCGGACGATGCGTTAATAATATTACTTCATTATTATTAGAGTCTGTAGATATGTTTATTCATAAGAAGTTTAAAACACGAGGTTCTTAAAACTGAAATAATAATTCTTCAGAATTAATAATTTTCTAAGATGTGATCTTTCTCTCATATAAATCAAATTATACATTTTGTCTTTTCCCGTAATCATACCTACGAGCACTGATCTATAGTGATATATAGTAATCTATAATAATCTATAGTAGATTATTTAGTTCGGTGCCTACGAGTATTATATTATATGCCTGCCGGCTGGGTGACGATGTTTAGCGGACAATATGGAAATATTACCTATTACGTCCAGTTTCCTCAAGGCTGAACAAACAGCGACACGGATTCGCCAGAGCAAGATGAATTTATTTGGATGGTAACTTTTCGTTCGAGAAACGAAAGCGCCTCTCTCAAAAGAGCAGAGTGCATAATCTAGTTAAATCCGGAATGCAAGTCATTCAATAGTGGCCAGACGCAACACACTTACGCGTTTGTATAGTAAATTATTCAAGAGGACGAACTGATGGTTTGATATGCTTATTGTTTACAATTTAGAATATAATAACCTTTATTTCCATTTTCATAAAGGGTTCCAACGAAAAAATAGGCTTCTTCCTCAACGTCATCTTCTATACACTTGCATCAAACGGGTGTCGTATATGACATGCCGGTGTCCTCGCGCTGCTGTGGTCCCGGCGCCGCTCGGTATGTTCCCTCCGCCTTCTCTCAATGAGATCGTGACTTCGAAAACTTTTAAAAGCTTTCAGAAGCTCCGCCGGGATTAATGCAGTGGAACGGCACGATACCGCTGGATTATGAATAGGGAGTAATTAAAATGCTGGGATGCATATTATTAACGGATAGCAACCGCCTTTAATATGCTTTGAATGTAAACTGGCGATGGGATTGCTACTATTTTTGCAAAATCTAGTTCCACTTTATCTGTTAATTTTTTCCCTTTAATTAAATAATAGTTTGAAATTCCTAGTTTGAAGCCTATCACTAATCCTACGTCCGTACATACGGTAGCGCCATCTACCGAATTATCCAAACATTTTAACTACAAAATTATGAACGATAACCGATAGATGGCGTAATACGGGAGACACATGCGAGCGTGACCGCGTGATTAATGCTTCAGGGTTAAAACTTAATCTTAAATAACTCGGTGCAGAGCAAACATAGGTGGTTCTACAGTGGTATTCAAAATTTAATAATACAGTGACCATATGGCAGAGCATTTATTTATTATTTAACACGGAAATTTAACAAATTAGATGTATAAATAAGTTTATAAGATAACACAAATTATGAGACCTTATAGCCGAATACTTTTTAATATAAAAGCGCATAAAATAATTTAGAGAAAGAAACAAATTCATGAAATATTCAAGAATTCCAATAAAAATATCAATATATATAGAAACTCAATAGTTGAAACTACAAGGTCAAGAAAAATTCAATACAATACAAATCTTTACATATAAAATTTGATGTAGACATGTTTGCTTGATATGTCGACGTGCTATCTTTGCAATCAGAAGTCAGAATCAGCCGTGAAGCGATGTACGCGCAGCGTTGCAAGTTGATTGTGACGTCTGGTCGTATTCCAAACAGAGTGGTGCTCTCTGTGGCCAATCTAGCTTGTCTTTCTCTCAACTTTGGTTCAACTGCACTGTGTCAGCTTCACGAGAACTTTCCATCGAAAGAGAGCCCTCGCGGTCGCTGCATTTAGGCGAGTAATTTTGCATTATTAAGTTCTGGAGTGGTGCCTCGGTGCGGTACTTGACACGTTTGTTGTTGACATTTGAATGACGGCTTTATTTGTATGCTAGACTAAGTGCAAATTCACAACGACGCGTTCGCGTGGAAAGCTTTAGGGGGTCGCAGTATGAAGTCATTCTAGAAATATGAGATTACGGTTTGAAGTGCTCGTTCAAAGCGAAAGCCCGTGGGCGCCGTCGGAATACACCTCTGAATTAGTCTGGCGCGCGCCATATAAAAAATAAATGCTTCTCATAAAAAATAAAAAATAAATATTAAAAGCGCTGATCAGAATTACTATTATAACATGCAAAAATAAACACAAAAAATGAATTTTTATTTTGCAATAAAATTCGAAATTATCGGTCGAAACTATAAAACAGAATAGGTATCAGGGGCGCCGACTTTTAGAAATCCTCGTGGGTGCTCATGCAATTTTTTTTTATTGAACAATCATCATCATCATCAACTTGTTGCCGTCCACTGCTGGACATATGCTACTCCAATTTTTCATTAATTCGCCCGGCACCCGGCAACATGGATTCGAAAAACGTTCGCACAATGTTTAGCATTTGCCGCATTTACACATTCGCACGATGTACCTACGCATGTAGTGCTATTTCTATTGCATGGCATAGAATAATAATATAGGAGTACTATAACGTTCGCTATTCGTCGTGCCACTAGTGCGAATGTGTAAATGTGGCCACCCAAAGGCTTGTAAGTAAATAAGGCACTTTTATCGTAGCTCTAATCCGATTACTGATCAGTTTAAATATCTATCGTCGTGGGTGCTCCGCACCCACTACTCACCCCTCTCGGGTGCTGGAGCCCCCGAGCACCCACGTAGTCGGCGCCTATGATAGGTATTACTAACCAATAACTACTATTACTACTACTATAGGTATTACTAAAAACATGAGCCCCTTATCGTCCCAATCGAATTACCAATTCACCTCGTGTATATTCAGATTATCCTTGTGATAGCAACATCAGAAGTTATTTGTAGTGGTTTTGCTCATAGTACAATTCCACTTATGAAATCGAAGCGTTTGAAGTGCCAAACCCAATAAATTCGTCATAAGCTGCGATCGCAAAAGAAAGTCAATCTCACATTACCAGCCATACACAACGACATCAAAGGCTTAAACAAACCCCACAGACGTGCGTACGCACAGCCGTATACAACACAATACATTAGCCCCTATTCGCACAGCCGCCCCATGAAGTGTAGCAACAAACAATAAGCATAAACTCACCTCTCGCTGCGAAACTCGACCTATTTTCTTCTCGCAATCATCGTCTCGCCCCTCGCCCCGCGCCTCCTCCTACCGCCCCTTACCCCCAGTGCCCCCGGCCCCTCGTGCCGGCTCTGCACCCTCCCCTGTCGCCCGCTACCAACAATGACCTCGTATTTTAGATGGAATTGCTGGAGCACGGAACAATGAAATAATGGAAATGCTCTTGCGGTGCTCTTTTTAGGTGCAAAATTAAGAGACAGACGGTGGTGAGATGAGTTTCGCATTGTTATCACTCTTCTGTGCGGTTCGGGGCTTCGGGAGAAATGAGAACTGTATTGCTGTAATTGAGCTGGTACGCTTTTGTCGCTGGTGACGAAGATTCTTCGGTGATTAAAATTATTATAGCGAAAAGTTTGCTTCGCAATTTTGGTTAGAAATATCTGTTTTGTTCTTGGTTGTTAGGGAATATAGCGAAGAGGTCAACAACTTGTAAAGTTTTGCGTTAAAATTTCAAAGTGATGAGTAAAGATAAAGAGTGTTAGAATGAGATTATTGATGAATGAGTGGACGAGCGAGATTAATTACACCCACTTGTAACGAATAAAATAACGGTATATGCATTATATATTTTTATTTAATAGTAAATTTACCTTTATGAAAAAAGTTTGTGGCTATCGCGACATGTGGCGTCGTTACACCTACGAGGAGGTGTATATTGACTCTCAACTTTCCACGTACCTTTCTACGAACTGCCTCTTAATTCGATATCAATCGGGATTTCGACCATCTCATAGTACAGTCTTTGCACTAGTCAAGATAACCGATGATATCCGCCATGCAATGGATGATCGGCAACTTACTCTGCTGGTTCTACTTGACTTCAGCAGTGCTTTCAACACTGTTCATTTTGAAATTCTTCTTGCTATCTTACGTTCCTTAAACATTTCACAGTCACTTCTCGATTGGTTCCTTTCCTATCTCAGCGGTCGTCGCCAGTGCGTTCGTGTCGATAATGCCACTTCTAAGTAGTGCGACATCACTGCCGGCGTACCACAAGGCGGTGTGCTCTCTCCACTACTCTTTTCCATTTTCATCAACAACATTGTTGTCTCTCTTATGTGTTTCTATCATCTGCATGCTGACGACTTGCAGCTCTACCGTCACTTCCGTCTCGAGGACACTGAGACTGCTGTAGCCCTCATGAATATAGACCTTTAGTCTGTACTCGATTGGGCTGTGCGGTTCGGACTGCTTGTTAATCCTGCTAAGACGCAAGTTATAATTATCGGATCACCTAAATTGTTGGCAAAGTTGGACAGGGATACTCGCCCCGCCGTTGTTTTCAATGGCATAGGTATCCCCTACAGCAAGTGTGTTAAAAATTTAGGGCTTATGATCGATGAATCTCTTACATGGAGTGTGCCAGTTAACGAGGTCAGTCAAAAGGTCTTCGGAAGTATGCACTCTCTCAAGCGTTTGCAAAACTTCATTCCCATGGGCACAAAAATTACGCTCGCTCAATCTCTCTTATTGCCAATTCTGGATTATGCCGATGTGTGTTATCTTGACCTAAATGAGGATCTCCTCAACAAACTTGACCGTATTCTCAACTTGTGCATTCGTTATATTTTCGGATTGCGCAAGTACGACCATATTTCTCAATATCGAGCTCGCCTTCAGTGGCTCGATATTCGTGGTCGCAGGAACTCTCACGCCCTCTCTCTTCTCTTCCGCACACTTAATGACCCTGCTGCTCCCAAATATTTGAGTGAACGGTTTGAATTTCTTTCTTCCCATGGTCTGGCTTTAAGATCTGCTGACAACCTACTCTTGGCAATACCGGCTCACTCAAGTTCGTACTACACGGACTCTTTCACAGTACAAACAGCTCGCCTATGGAATAATCTGCCTGTACATTTACGCTCTACTACGTCTATGAATGTATTTAAGATAAATTTGAAGAATCTTTTCCTATCCTTACTGAAGTAAATAAATTTATATTGCATTACTTAACTCCCCTCTTCTCTCTCTTTCTCTCTCTTGTCATTCAGTTGATGGTGTTGAACAACAGTACCACTGATTTAAGTACATAATATGTAAGTCTATTATATACATATATATGCGTATATTAAAGTATTTATGTAGTATTCGTTTGTAGTTTATCATATTGATTTTCTTCTTAATACATTGCCACAAACTATTCTTGTTCGCCTGCGTATACTTCTCCCACATCCCAAAGGTTGGTTAGAATAGAATGCCTCACGGCATTAAGCTCACTTATTGTGCCTATTTTGTATAAATTGGTGTTCAATAAAGAATATATACATATACATATATTTGTTTGTTTTTTTGTTGAAAATAATAAGTCGGTCAAGATTTAGTTTTCCATGTAACTTGAATATAACTTAAATTTCACCAAAATGTCTAACAACGCTCTATCCATACATAATCCTTCTACAAAGCCGCGTACAGCTTTTTCTCCTGCTTTGTTTTAATATATTTTATTAGCAGTCTGGTTTTGAATTTTTTTATTTTTATATTTTAAATTATACTTTGTATTTCTAAACCATAATGTGAAGTATATTTTTGAAATTGTATTTTTGAGCTATAGATAACGATACTCCTTCGACAGGTTTCGAAGAGAAATAACAAATTTCAAAGTTTGATAATAATATGGCTTGCTAGCGTCCGCCATTAGATTATTTTTTTATTTTTGTCATTATAGTCTATGTTGCTTATACTCATGGTAATAAGACAAATCGTTGGACACCTCATTAATCGAAATCCATTTAGCCGTTTTGGTGTTACGCCGGACTAAAAAACTCAACCACCCAATCAACCACCAACATCAAAGTGAGGCACCTTTGCGTTCGCAGTCTAATAATGTTTTCTCAGTAAATTTTACTATCTTTATGTCACTTACGAGTAAATCTGTGAATGTTAAAACTCCAACATCGAAAGTCCACATTCATAGCTTCATACTTTGCTCCAGTTTCGGTTTGCAAATATTTACTTGTCACAGTTTGGAAGTAAGTAATATCCTGCGTAAAGCTCTTAATCTCGCCAGTGGAAAGAACATACAATGAACCGCAAAGGCATCTTTTCCCGCAGTTACTTGTGTGCGACTCTCGTCGACTCTTGTCGTCTTTATTTCGTATTGGTGTGTGTGAGAGGGATATATGTATATATTATATTATATATATCACTGTCACACACACACTCTGTCCCCCCTGTGCCCCCTCTCCGGGCTGCACTTTCAGTGAAATTGCTGGAAATCTTGCGAGCTACAAGGAAACCGTTGAAAGCTATCGACACAATAACCTTCTATACAAAAGATTTATGCTTAAGCGAGAGCGAACGGCGCAGCAACGAAGAAAAGAGTTACGAGTTATTACTTAAAAAGTACCTGGGCGACCGAGTTTTGCTCGGCGTATACACCTGTCTAGATAAAAATATTAATAATAAAAAAAACATTATCTAAATATAAAATTTCATCCAAATCGTTAGAGCCATTTCCATCTATTATACGAGTTTAGTTTAGCTCACTTAAATTAATAGGAATATAAGAATGTAAATAAATATAGGGAGCATGTCACTTATCAATTCCAAATATGATTATAGTATTTATTGAAAATTACTAGCAGCAACGAAAGACGCAGCAACAACATTAAAATGTCCTGTGATGTTATGCAGGCAGGCGGATATTACCCTTTTTTGTAAGGTACCCAAAAAAATAAATAAAAACATCCATAGGGGATATAGTCTCTAACATCGTGGTCTCTATAGATGCAGGCGGTCAAAGAAACATCAAGTCAAGATGATCAACTACAAATTCGCTTTAATGTAAACCAACATTGGTGCCGAGAGACCAATGAAGCAGTCGACAGAGACAAAATCACCTCCAATTAGGCGCCCTGCCAGCAGATTTGCGTCTGTTGCTAGGCTATCTAGTGTCTAGCCTGTTAATACGACCTTTGAAGACACCCAGGTGAAAGGATTCGGGAAACAAACCCGCCGGAAGACAGTTTTACACCCTACTGGTGCGACAAAGAAACGATTTAGAGGACCGATGGGTTCTCAAAAGCCCATTGTCAACATAATACATAATCCATTTAAAAAATAGCTATGCACAGCGAAAATTATTCTGAGAATCCAAACAAAATTCATTGACACAAATTACTCCTTTTTAGCTCATGGATGACACCCTGATGTTTTTCTAATCATCCTGGGTTCTATCTGTATCTATAAGTACTTATTATTGTATGCATTGTGCACTAACATTCTGTTGTAATAACTCGAGTTCATTATCAGTTTCTCTGGCTACTACGGTCTAGCTAGGGTATTGAATAATATCCACAATTTCATTGAACCTTTTGCAAGATAATGAACTAAGTATATTGTGTTGTGTAGTCTAAGAATTTACCTCTCTTTATACAGATTGTATTGCCTCCAATATCGTATCTTTGTATACAATGATGTGCGCGAATTTTAATTATTAAATCCGTTAAAGTTATTTTTGCCGAAACCGGCAGATTTTAATCCCGGTATTTTGAAATCCTCGTAAGTCATTCCGGGATAAGATATTTACGGGCGTGGGTTCAGTCGAGCGAGCTCGCGAAGTCGCTTTATTAACGCGAGGAGTTTTCCTCGACATTAGACCTACGGCGGAAGGTATTTAAAATAGATTTAGAACGGAAGTCGAGGGGGATAAAGTATTTGTTCCGGAAGTTCTTCGATACTTGTAACTCCGGCAAGACTGTTTTTCAGTCATTCACGAGGCTTATTTCGCTGCATTTTATAGCCGTGTTCTGGGTAAATTCATTATTAGGTATGCTGTATGTGCCTACGCATGTTATTATGTATACAATTTTAAATTAATATTATGTTCTAAGCTACTCGTATTGAGATGTGTTCGCCTGATACAAAGTGTATTTGCACCATACGCACACTTCTCATATAAAATTATAATATTTGTTCCCTCTTATCTAAAATATTTTCGAATTTTAAATTCACACGGTTCACACACGTGCAAATAATTCCCTTGGCGTCAGGATTCTGTAATCTGATACTCTTGGCAATAAATGTCGTCTATAACAAAAATTATGGACCCTTTTCAGAAATGGGCTAATTTTGAGTGTTATTTCTTAAAATCTCACAATCTCAAAAAAAAACAACAGTACAAAAAACCTTCGAATTTCAAAATGGCTGTTTAGGACTGATAGAAAAAATTATGAACACGAAAAATGGCGGACAACTGAGGGAGGGGCTTAGATACGTCCTACGAATCAGGTGGTGACCTGTTGCGGCCATATTTGCAAGAAGGGAAGAGGAGGTGTTATCATCAAGCTGATGATGGAGAGGCGGGGAGGACAGGAGGTCAGTCAGGATCGCGCGGGAGGATTGATCGGATGTCTTCGTGGAGTGAGGATCGCGCAGAAAAATCGATCGGTTGAGTTCGGGCGGATAACTCGTGCAATGTCGGAATAATCTTTGATATCGCGTTTTGCAGTTCGATGAGTTGAGGCCCGTTCTCCTCTAACTGTGTTACTCGCGAAGGAGTGGACCTTTTATAGAAGTGATGGTTAAGTGTGTGGCTGTGTGCAGACATCACAGGAGCGGTTGCCTGGCAGGATCGTGTGAGCTGGGAGCGGAATGAAAGGAGTTTTGTCAGCTAAGTTGCATGTTTTAAGTAAAAATATTCCATCGAGACTCATCACTTCCGAGGATCGCGATTGCGTGCGGTTTTCCACCAAAGCGTCAATTTATTTCGGCGGCCGATTTATTAATCCGCGAACGTAAAACAATTACTCGGTTGCGTACTATTGTTCTCAACGCGTTACCAAACTTAGCAGCGAGGGACAGCGTGAACTTTGCTCAAAAACGGCGCGCGAAATTAGATCAATGCCATCGGCGGCCTAGACGTATGATTACAGGAACCACTGCAAATCATCTGGCTGAGTGTTTCACGGACTTCGAGGAATCGCCGTGACGTGCGACATATATCACCAACATTGCTGCGCAGCGGTAAAGGATACATCACCATCGTTACCATGCAGCTGTAAAGAATTTCCACCATCGGAACGAGCTCAGGAATTTCTCACAACCAGCGTAAACACGACAGGTCGTAGTGAAAGATAGCACTGTATTCTTTGTTATCTGTAACTCACCTGGAAAGTGTATCACGCCAAGGAGAACCCATTTACATTAAATGCATGGTTTAGGTTTAAATATAATAAGCTAAAATAGAAGGTCTGTCGATTCGGAAGATGTTTTAAACCTACTTGGGGGGAATTAACTGCGACTTTTACGTAAAGGGGAGTGCTGTGCACCCTGTTCTCACTTGGTAGCATTGTCATTTCCTGGAGGTCGTTCTAGGTTGATTTTCTACGAGGAAAGTTGAAGGACTGAATTCCTTTGAGTCGATCGCCTACGATTAGATTAAGCGTACTAGATTAGCTCTAAGTAATAGATTAACATAGTTTTAATGGTATGCGCATGATAGGTTAGGCACCAAACATTCAAGCTGAACGTCCCCGTCGTGATTGGTGGGCAATGTGGAGTTTGAACGACTAGATTTGATTATAAATCAAATCTGACGCAAAGAGAATAAACAATCTGAAAGCATATAAAGAATAACTTAGTCAAATTTCATAGCGAATCGGCGAGGTAACAAACTAATAATTTTGCATGTTAGAAATAGAAAAGAGCATAATGTCTCAAATGATGCCGTGAGCCGAGATGAAAAAAAAATAGGCGTGTCTTACAAATTAATTAATAAAGCACACCTAGACTCATTTAAAGAACCGAGGTTACTATATATCACATAACGTATGGGTCAAACTTAAATGGAATTGGTTTTATAAATTCAAATGCTTCAGATTGTTCAAAATATTGTGTCAGATTTGATAAGAGTCTAAAACAGCTGTAGTTCGTTTACCAATACTATAGACGAGTGCAAACGTTTTGTTCTCCAAACAATAGAGTCGTCGCATGCTGGCAGATACCCTTTTTTTTTTCTCTGTGCGTCGAGGCCGGCGGTGCAAGCTACCATCGGTTGCGCACGGTCGTAAAATTATTGTTAATCTCAACTTTCTGTTTCAGCTGTTTTGTCAATTACACTTTTATTATCGCTCTTTAAAATGTCGTAAAACAGTATAACACGCGTAAGAAGGGATTCGGTCTAAAATTGTCTAAAACAGAAAAGAAAAATAACAATACGTCTCGGCCTCTCCGAACAGAATAGGTAATATTTTTTGATAACGAGTCAACTGTGGATTTGTTTACAAACAAACGTGTTAGTCGAGGGCATGAGCTTTTGTTCGCATAAACAAAAGAACCCGCATGTTGTCCGGCCGATAATTTTTTGTGCCATCACTGGGTCAATCCGACGCGAAGGATCAGCTGATCGCTATTGTCTAATTATCTTCACTTTCTGTTTCAGTATCGCTACGTATTAAAGTTTACTATCGCCATATCTCTCTTTAAAAGGTTCATAAAATAAACTAATACGCGCAAAACTAAATTCGGCCTAAAATCGTCTTAAACCAAAGATAAATTTCTAAATCTCCAAACGTAATCTTATATATTCAAAACTTACAGCGTAGGCATAAATAAATCATGACACATTTAATCTTAACCATCTACAAAAAAAAAAACACAAAAAAAAAAAAAAACAAAATATTCAACTAGCATAGCAATGGCATCTCTGCAGTTCAAACGTTATCTCTAAACAAAATAATAATTTGCTGATAATAATATTGAACTAAAACATCGACAAAATAAACACGGGCTGGATGAATTCCGTTAGAAGTATCTTGGTTGCGCCATAGAAACAATGTAAGGGTAGCTTCAGTTGCATCGCGTCATTGTAAGCTTGAGTTATAGTAACAGATGGGCTAGGGGTTGGTTTTTTTCTGCCATATATGTCGTCGTTGTTCCAAGGTTAAAGGAGATCTTTATTCTTATCTAGGTAGGTACACTACTCGGTTGGTCCTTTATATTCACTTTATTATCAGCTGATTGGTGTTCTAGTAAGTTTCATTTGTCTCTGCCGTTAGGTGACGATCACGATAGATTAGCGCTGTTTTATAGTTTAAATCCTATGTGTTGTATCAAATGGTTGTATGTATGTTTATTGGTTATTGACTATTCATATGGCATGGCAGTCAGTCTGCATCGAACCTGTCGCAAATTGTTCTATATTATTTGTATTGTATTGTATTTATTCGTGATCAATCTAAAGGGAAAATGGACCTACACATCGAAATTGTTTCATTGTCAAAGGCCCACTTCTCTACGAGTTTAGGCGACGTACAAGCAGGTGTCTTACTTCAATGTAATTAGATTATTCGCGCAATTATTAATTCTTCATATTCAGAACGCTATTATTTACATTGTTTGTCTATAGTGTATAGGCAAACATAAACACAAAATCCAATAGTAATGGGTTCGAGTCCCTGTTTCAAATTATCTGGTGGTGCGGAACCTTGCATTCGTAATATTACATAATTAGGGCACGGTTAGGCGGATGATATAATTTCGCTATCGTTTTGTTGTGTGTAGGCACAGGAGACAGACACTGGAGTCTGGACTAAAGGAGGCTGACAGAGGAATATATTCCAAGGTCTCTAGTACACTCAAGATTAAAAATATTCGACTTCGTCGCAACGTAAGATAGCACGGAATCCTAATTCCAATTAGAATTCGATTACAGTAGTTGGAATAGTCATGTCGGCAACGTTTTTTTTTTTGGTATAATTGAGTTTAGTTTATGCGATATGCTGTGGGTGTCTGAATCCATAGTACTGTCTTTTACTCTGGCGGTGCCATAACAGAGACTTGTCTCTGTATTTTGACTATACTGGGCTAATGGAAAACTCAATGTACCATGCAACCATCTCTTTCTGGTTGGCAAAGCAATGTTATACTTGGCCGCGAATACAGGTTGAGTAAGTAAAGGTTTGGGGAAGCATATGTCTACAGTTTAATCAGTACATTATGCTGAGTGGCTTAGGGGAAACTGAAAGAAAACTTTTACGTTCTAGAATTGCGTGGATTATACACGGTAATACCTAACTCCTTGTATGTAGATACTGTAAATAAATAAATAAATTCATTACACTTAAAAACGAATTGTAGTGTTCCTTATACGTACATTTTTCTCTTTCTTTTCTCTTTCTTTCCAATTTAGGCATGGTGTTATTCACTATTTGTTTTCGTCAAATACGTTTTTTCGAATTTATTTAATTTCTAGGAGACGAGCGGTGCGAACACATGGGGGGGTTATTCAGTCAGCAGATATTTTCTTGCTCTGAGAAGCTTTCGAAGCAATCGCGGGGCGGCCAAAATCGAGGATTTGCGTTCGTCGATAGCGAGTGATGGTTTCCTTCATCTTTCTGCAGATAGGGGTGTTACAGTAGTGCAGTCATTGTGCTTATTGTGTTATTAAGATTTTTTCCCTCAAAATACATTCGAATGTATTTCGCCATCTAAAATCTGGCGGTGCTCTGAGATGTGTTCGCCTGATACAAAGTGTATTTGCACCATACGCACACTTCTCATATAAAATTATAATATTTGTTCCCTCTTATCTAAAATATTTTCGAATTTTAAATTCACACGGTTCACACACGTGCAAATAATTCCCTTGGCGTCAGGATTCTGTAATCTGATACTCTTGGCAATAAATGTCGTCTATAACAAAAATTATGGACCCTTTTCAGAAATGGGCTAATTTTGAGTGTTATTTCTTAAAATCTCACAATCTCAAAAAAAAACAACAGTACAAAAAACCTTCGAATTTCAAAATGGCTGTTTAGGACTGATAGAAAAAATTATGAACACGAAAAATGGCGGACAACTGAGGGAGGGGCTTAGATACGTCCTACGAATCAGGTGGTGACCTGTTGCGGCCATATTTGCAAGAAGGGAAGAGGAGGTGTTATCATCAAGCTGATGATGGAGAGGCGGGGAGGACAGGAGGTCAGTCAGGATCGCGCGGGAGGATTGATCGGATGTCTTCGTGGAGTGAGGATCGCGCAGAAAAATCGATCGGTTGAGTTCGGGCGGATAACTCGTGCAATGTCGGAATAATCTTTGATATCGCGTTTTGCAGTTCGATGAGTTGAGGCCCGTTCTCCTCTAACTGTGTTACTCGCGAAGGAGTGGACCTTTTATAGAAGTGATGGTTAAGTGTGTGGCTGTGTGCAGACATCACAGGAGCGGTTGCCTGGCAGGATCGTGTGAGCTGGGAGCGGAATGAAAGGAGTTTTGTCAGCTAAGTTGCATGTTTTAAGTAAAAATATTCCATCGAGACTCATCACTTCCGAGGATCGCGATTGCGTGCGGTTTTCCACCGAAGCGTCAATTTATTTCGGCGGCCGATTTATTAATCCGCGAACGTAAAACAATTACTCGGTTGCGTACTATTGTTCTCAACGCGTTACCAAACTTAGCAGCGAGGGACAGCGTGAACTTTGCTCAAAAACGGCGCGCGAAATTAGATCAATGCCATCGGCGGCCTAGACGTATGATTACAGGAACCACTGCAAATCATCTGGCTGAGTGTTTCACGGACTTCGAGGAATCGCCGTGACGTGCGACATATATCACCAACATTGCTGCGCAGCGGTAAAGGATACATCACCATCGTTACCATGCAGCTGTAAAGAATTTCCACCATCGGAACGAGCTCAGGAATTTCTCACAACCAGCGTAAACACGACAGGTCGTAGTGAAAGATAGCACTGTATTCTTTGTTATCTGTAACTCACCTGGAAAGTGTATCACGCCAAGGAGAACCCATTTACATTAAATGCATGGTTTAGGTTTAAATATAATAAGCTAAAATAGAAGGTCTGTCGATTCGGAAGATGTTTTAAACCTACTTGGGGGGAATTAACTGCGACTTTTACGTAAAGGGGAGTGCTGTGCACCCTGTTCTCACTTGGTAGCATTGTCATTTCCTGGAGGTCGTTCTAGGTTGATTTTCTACGAGGAAAGTTGAAGGACTGAATTCCTTTGAGTCGATCGCCTACGATTAGATTAAGCGTACTAGATTAGCTCTAAGTAATAGATTAACATAGTTTTAATGGTATGCGCATGATAGGTTAGGCACCAAACATTCAAGCTGAACGTCCCCGTCGTGATTGGTGGGCAATGTGGAGTTTGAACGACTAGATTTGATTATAAATCAAATCTGACGCAAAGAGAATAAACAATCTGAAAGCATATAAAGAATAACTTAGTCAAATTTCATAGCGAATCGGCGAGGTAACAAACTAATAATTTTGCATGTTAGAAATAGAAAAGAGCATAATGTCTCAGTATACTTACATTAAAGGCAGAAAAGTAATTACAGTTTAATTATTTATCTGCCTTTATGTTTCATTAAACACATTGAAATATATAATTACGTGTATTCTCAGTCTATTCTGCAGGTACTATCATGGACGCTGCTCGGAGGAGCTTGCATCCCTTATTCCTTGCCATCCAACCTATCTCCGCAGCTGCACTCGTCGCAGAGAAACTGAACAGCCTTTTGTTGTTGACATTGGGCTTTTGAGAACAAATCGGTTGTCAAAATCTTTTCTTTGTCGCACCGCTAGGGTGTGGAACTGCCTTCCGGGGGCATGTGTTTCCCGAATCCTTTAACCTGGGTGTCTTCAAACATCGTATTAACGGGCTAGACCGCCGCCCCCCAGTCCGCAAATCTGCTGGCATGGCGCCTCACTGAGTGTGGTTTCGCGAGGAGAGGTGTTTTTGGCTCTGTCGACTGTACCATTGGTCCCTTGACACAGCCACCCATGTTGGTTTACATAAAAAAAAATCTTGCTATTTCACAAGCTGTACGATCCTTACTACAAGATGGTCTAATATTTTGTGACAATGCTATAATTTTTCGCAGAATGCTTTAATTAATGCTTCACAAAAGAATTGTTTACTTACACCAAATAAATTAATAAAAGTTTAAATATCAAATGTGGGCGAAACTCCTCATGCTCATATGTAAAGCTTCGCTGCCCCATTGCTACGACGAAATCCGGACTTGCGATTTTCGACCTTTTTAGTTACTTTATTAAAACTTAATAAATAAATTATTTCCTATCTAAGAATTATATTCACATATTGTATTGACAATAAAAATGTCAAAATATTCCCAAAATTTAATTTAAAAATACTGTTTTAGATACCTGTTATATAACATATAATAAAAACAATTATGGAAAGTGCCCAAGGAACAGTTTTTTTTTAAATCCCAGGCTATAATTGGGAGGAAATAGATGTTCCAAATTTTTCAAGTTTTATGAATAATACCGATTACCTACAGAACCGGTTGGTTCTGGTGCATTCGTAGGTGATCGATGGTATAGCGATGCATTCCCTGCCCAGACTGCACGGGTAGTGTGAAAGTGACAGCTTCTCCGAAAACTCCCAATGAAATCACGAAACAAACAGAACTGAACGTTTTAACGTACACATGGTGATTACAGTAAAGTAAATTTAATTATATTCACATCACACCTCGCATCACCCTCTTACTACGAGGCATCGTCGCCACGTAAATTAAAATCAGAGCGGATGTTAATTTAATGATATCTATGAACATACGTGTACTATGCAGGCAGCGTATGAACGATGAAAGACAAATTTCAGACAATCGTGATAATCGCAAGCTGGATTCGAACCCGCAACTCCACCTTACTCGCGCACGTCGAGTTCTCCGGTGAGTAATTCTCCCGGCAAGCGTGTGAATCCCGCGGCGACTCGCCCGCGCACCGTCATATTACGTAAATAAATTATACGTTTTGTGTACACTGTACGAATGTTTACGGCGCCAGCGACGAATAAACACGTGATAAGCTCATAGCCGCCATAATACCTACGTCACGCTAAAAATAAAGCTTGGGGCTGATACCCGCTTAATGTTATCGTGGGGACAATTCGTTCGTGTTTCGCGGCTCTGCGTCGTCGTGGGGGGCTAGGAACAATTCGATCGTGTTCGCAACAATGCGTGGGGGTTATGTTGTGATTTGTGATATGAAGGCGGTGACAAGCTGTAGGTGATACGTTACTCCCGCACACAGCTGTAAGCTTTGCCAAAATTTAAGAGATTTGAGAAGAAAACGTCGTGTCAGCTGGGAAATAAAAAAAACAATTTAAACTTTTTGGCATATTATGTATTGTTTTGTTTATCGGGCATTCTTATGGTAGTTTTAGTACTCTCGAACTTGTCAACAATTATTTTTGAAGCGAAGATTTTTAACGCACGTTCGAATAGGGACTTATGTATCTCAGGAAAAGTTAAATTTCCTTGAAATTTACACTAATATCTACTAATAACTCTTTGCAATAATCAACTCATTAGTACTTACTGTAAGCGCAGGCGATGACAGCAAAGTAAAGGAGCCCCCGGCTCGAAGTCGGGAGGCTCCTTTCAGGGTGTAGCCGGGGTAATGCAAGTAAGTAGTGTCGGCAGGGCAGGATATTTGCGTTTCTGTCAGTAAAAGTAAAGCCAGCTTTGCCGTCGCCAGGTGATGGTGGACGGCAATGGGGTGTGCACTTTTTTTTCCTTTTCTTTGCGCTGCCATTGTTTTTTTTTAGATGTACCTAATACCGTAGACCTAAAACCTAATAAATAAAAAACTTAAACATCAAATTTGTGCATTTTTGAATATTTTGGAATGGTTAGGGAATAATTTCGCACGAATTGTTTTATTTATCAGTATAAGAGTACTATCATTTATGTGGTAAAATACAATATTCATTTATTGCGCTATCGTAGACAAACATGACAATTTATATTACATAAAAAATTTAACACTACAGAACTATTATAATTGTTTTACTTACATCAAAAAGTTTATTTCTCAGAAAAATCAACTTTCATCCATAATTTCAACGAATCTTACGCTTTTTCGATCATGCTACGGATCTGACGCGAGATCTGACGCGAGTTTAACATTTATTACCCATCTAAAAAAAGTGCCAAGTGCCGCTAAAGAAGTTTTCACTTCAATAAAAATTACCCAACTAACTAAGAAGTATTAATTGCAGTGTTTTCCATAAACCTTTCAAGCACTCTCTACCATAAGTATTAAGTATGCCTATAACGGCTATTCTAAACATAGATCGTATTTTCAGCTTCGATGTGCCCATGATTCACCAAAAAGTTAACTCTTTAACCGTCTAAAGAGAGAGCATTTGCAGCAAAGCGAGTTAGGGTGGCGGCGCGGCGGAGTGGAAGCAGGAGTCTAGCTCTAATTTCTCGCTCTGTGATTACAAATTTGCATAATCCTCGACCTCTGACGCAATTTTCTGTTTCTGTTTTCCATTTTCGCAACTACCCGCTAACGGGTGGGCTTTCACCGACCAGCGCTGCGTTATTGCTTTTCACCTTCAGCTTCGGCCAACGTAAATTTGATTAAAATTTGCATGTTTAGTATAAAACATTACAAACTTACTCCTTTTCCTGTCCTTTTATCAGTTTCTTGCGCCGACTGTGTTAATCTGTGTATATTTGTTTTTTAGGGTTCCGTATCCGCTACGGGACCCTATTACTAAGCTTACGCCGTCTGTCTGTCTGTCAGTCTGTCCGAGGGCTGTATCTCTTGAACCGTAACCGGTAGCCCGTTGCATTTTCACATTAGTATGTGTTATTAATTATTATGGCCGACATGCCAACAAATAATAAAAAATTGAAAAATAAAACATTAAAGGGTTTTCCCATACAAGAAACGTTTTTTTTTGTGATTTCTGTACGCGTGTCTGAATCGCGCTTGGTCGATTTTTTCTTTAATTACAAAAAAACTAATATATCGTTTTTGATTTGGTCAAAAAAGTATTCTGTACTTTTTTTGACCATATGTCAGAATCTGTATGAAAATGTAGTGTACTATTTTGTATAATACAACATGTATTTATTTGTATTTTAAATGTCTAAGTAATGTAATGTATTTTTAGTATTTTTTCATTTAATTTCGCACTACCCATCTACGTTACCCTGGGTATTGTGGGTCAATTACCCACAATCGCAAGCATGGTAGAAGATGTTTTTAAGATTTAAAAAAAGCGGACGCTTTTTGTCCCTTATTTAGTGCAATCAAATGTATTTTCATTCATTTCACAACTCGTTGTATGCCCCTCTCTTACGAGACCCTGGTTTGAACTATTTTAATTAAAGTGCCAATTCGTAAATAGTTAAAAACCAATATATTTTTATTTTTGTTTTGCAAAAATCCGTATTTAGGTGGTCCTAGCGCTCATTGCGGTTACATTTTGTACCATAAAAAAATAAATAAAAAACATAATTTGAAGGCAGCAAATACAGATATGTATTGAAATCAAAATAAAAACCTAGTTAAAATAACAAGACTTTTCACGTAGGTACGCTTGACTGAAACTTTAAATATTTATCAATGCCTATTATTATATTATCATAGGAAATATATACCCATTATAGGAAAGTTAATTCTAACTTCATGATACGAATACACTATTGAATAGTGTTTTTTAGGACGCTTTCGTTTTTAAACTTCCACAGATTGTTTCGGCTTTAAATTTACTAAACGCTCTAAACAACCGGCGAATTGAAGTAATAGGACTTCAATTTATAAGCAGGCTGTTTGCAAGTTGCCCGCAGTTACGAGTTTTAACTTTATGCCTCGATAGCACGAAGCCTTTCGCGCTAACGGTCATCAGGTAGTTATGTACCTAAGTACAGTCATCACATAAATACTCGTACGTACAGCTCCTTAGAGCTGGAGTGTAGGGGGAGGAGTGTATATAACCACAATGTAACCAAATTTCAAGTATATACAAATAAAATCAATATTAATAATAAATCTGTAACGGATGGTCATGGAGTAAGTTAATTATTTTTATGAGATACTGCGTTTGTAGACTCTATGTATGATACTAAAACTAAATTGACGATTTTTATAAATATTTTCTGTATGTATCTAGTTCCTCCATAACTCTTAAACGTGACACAGAATAGGCTAAATAAAATTTAGTTCCGGTTACGCTAAGATGTGGCTCTCATACAAACCGAATGGTTCCGCGCGCCGGTAAAGTAGCTTACTTACTTACTTTCTTCTTTTTAAATATGAATTTCACTCGAGCGACCTGAAAATATATTTCTAGATACATAGGTAATTTCGCAGATGTCCTTTAGCGATACATATATACTTTTTAGTAAGAGAAAAAAAAAATCTTTTTTGCACCGCTAGAGGGTGTGGATCTGTCTTCCGGCTAGTGTGTTTCCCGAATCCTTTACATAGATGTCTTCAAACGTCGTACGTGGTTACTAACGAATGTGATTTCGCGAGGAGAGGTGATTTTGGCTCTGTCCACTGCACCATTGGCCCTTCGTCACAGCCACCCATGTTGGTTTACATAAAACAAATTGAGATATAGCGTATTTATGACATTGAATCTGAAAGAAGCGTCATAGTTGGGGCAAGATTGTGAAACGTCGAGATCCTTTTTCTTTGCCTACTCCATTTAATTGTGAAACAGGTGTGAAGTTACATACAGGGTGTTTGATGACTATAGGTCATAAAGCAAACCAGGTACTTGGTATTTGGAGCAAAAAAGTTAGATAACATTTTGTTCTACGGTGAACTTTTTTCTCCCCATACAAAACTAAATAATTTTATTTCGTTTAGTATGGAAAAAAAAGTTCACCATAGCGTAGAGGAAAATGTCATCTAACTTTTTTGCTCCAAATAGGCTCAGGAGTACCTGGCTTGCTTTATGACCTCTAGTCACCAAACACCCTGTATGTAACTAATTTCGCTGATTGTACGATACTTAATGCAAACAAACGCGTAAAACTCACACACACGTCAAGTTTTCGCATAAACTTTAATGAAATAGGGTTATGAGAGCGAGAAGCTTTTAATTTGATGGAAAAATTATACGAGCCTGTTGTATAACAATGTGAAATAATATCGTCTTTTTTATTTGGAATTTTTTATCGGTGAAGCCGACTTTTCCGTTGGAGCAAATTGTGTTTTTATTAAACTCATTGGGCTCCTGTCACATTTAGTACCTATTATTAGGCTTCCGTACACCGTACGGAATCCTACAGTGTCTCTCTCCATCTGTCTGTCTGTTCGTCCGTCCGTCCATCCGTTGACTATCTTTGGAACCGTAATAGCTAGCCGGTTGAAATTTTCACGGAATATCACGGCGGATATAATAATAGATAATAAAAAATTGAAGTGAACAATTAAGGGAAGTCCCCATACAAGAAACGTGTTTTTTTTTCAATATATTTTTTTTGTGGTGCGGAAATCTCGGGTGCGCGAGTCCGACTCGCACTTTTTGTTTATTCGACACCTGACTTAATCATATTATTACGTACTTTGTGGGACCGGTACTTGAAAAGAATAGCCCCACCGCATCTCTCCCCATGCATGTCGTAAAAGGCGACGAAGAGATAAGGACAAGGTGTCGCGCTAAAGGGCAGTCGGTGTTGTGCTGTAATTTACTAGAGTTAAGAGTACACCGATTGATCTGCTTACCCGGATTATCGGGATACAAAGCGCGTGGTATGTATGTAATACATTATTACGTACCTATTTCAAATTGGTAAAATTATAAAGTTTATACCTAGTTAAATATGAAAAATTATAAGATCGATTGATAAAATAGTACCGAGTAAATGTTTCAAGAAAACTTCGATATTTTATGAAATACCTACTTAGTATTGTTATATTACTTTGGTTATTCAAAATTGCCCCGTATTAGTATAGATATTTCAACATCCCTATATCTCAATATTATAAAATGTCTACGTTACCGTATGTATGTATCTTCGCTTATAACTCTAGAAAAGCTTGACCGATTTGAATGCGATTTCAACCAGTGCAATCTGACAAATGTACGATATCCCATGAACATAATAAGTCCAATTAGTCGCCGCAAACCCGAAACTAGAAATTCCGTTCCAATACTTAATGAATCTGGCTACGCTGGAAATGCAAAATCAACCAATTAAAACTCGCAACAACCCTCCTTTTTGCTTCGCGCAGTCTGGTAAAAAGACAATTAGCTGGCAGAGTTTAAACGTTTGCAACCTCCTAGCTGAGCTGGTAATAACAGGCATCGACCGACATGCCATTATCAGCTGATCACGAACGCACGATAGCTCGATTTTAGTCGATACGTTTCATTGAATTATATCTACCCCCAAGTAAGTATATGTAGTTTATGTATAAATATAATATGTACGTACCTTATAGTATTTATTTTATGTATGTATCTATGTACCTATTGTTTGTGTCCATTTATTTAATAGTTGTATTTTTCACGCTTCTCTCTTGCACTGCATTGTCCGCCCTATCAGCTTCTCCACATCCCAAAGGTTAGTTTGTAAAGAATGCTACTCTGCATTAAACTCGCCTGTTGTGTTCCTTTTTATGGTGTACAATAAAGTATATTTTGATTTGATTTGAAGTAAGAAATAAACTCTCGAGCGCTATTCGTGGTTCTGTGGTCAACCTTGTATTTCTTACAAAGGCTGATTGTATTTTTACTTTAGATTTTATGTTGTCAGAATTATCAAGCGTAAATTATAGTTATTCTAGCTCTCAACTGCATTTTAACACCGTAAGCGGTGTCTATTGTTACAAAGTATCAAAAACCTGCGAAGTTTCTTGCCAGCTATTATTTGTGGGTCCAACCGGATTATATAAACAAAACTGGACAATTTCAAACGTAGTGTATTACCATACGATTGCTGAATAAATAATAAATAATTGTATTGTATTTATTTATCATAACGTAAAATTTCACACATTATATAAAAAAATATGCCTTATATTTTTCTATGCTTCAATGCACATAACTTTTTTACGGTTCCGTATCCCATACGGGACCCTATTACTAAGCCTACGCCGTCTGTCTCTCCGTCCGTCCGTCCGTCTGTCGGTCCGAGGGCTGTATCTCTTGAACCGTAATAGGTAGCCCGTTGAAATTTTCACAGAATAAGTGTTATTGTGGCCGATATAACAAAAATTTGAAAAAGTTAAAATATTCACGGTGGTTCCCATAGAAGAAACCAAAAAGTGTATGCGCGCGCGCCATCTACCGAATAGAGTGTGAAGAATTTTAACTAATCATGACATTTAACTATGAAGCATTTCATAACACGCCATAGAGTGGCGCTAACCATGACATGGCGATAAGGAACCCTCGGTGCGCGAGTTCGACTCGCACTTGGCCGGTTTTTTTATTTTGTGTCCACAAAATGTTGGTCTGCGTTGCGTACTGAGACATGATAGATATGTACCTGCCTACGCAAGAAGCGTGTGTATAGCTTTCGTATTAGGGCCCCGTCGATGTAACATGGTTGAATTCGTACAGAAAGCACGACACCGCAACTGTAATTGAACGAGTGCGCGCTATCGACTCCGACCGATCAACCCTAGCTCTTGAAAGCGATAATAGTTATACTTACTCGGAAAACTATAGTTATACTCACTCGGTAAACTGTAGTTATACTTACTCGTTAAACTATAGTTATACTTAATATTATATTTATATGTTATTATTAGGCATGTACTCGCTTTTTATATTTTTCCATTAGATAAATGTAAAGCTGAAAATGAGGAGAAATTCCTTGTCGGGACGTATTTTTTCTCTTCATTTTCGGCTTTGCATTTACGCAAATTAAGAAAAATAGTAATACTCGGTAAACTATATTTATACTTACTCGGTAAACCATAGTTACACTTACTCGGTAAACTATAGTTATACTTACTCGGTAAACGATAGTGATCCTTACTCGGTAAACTATAGTAGGTATACTTACTCGGTAAACCATAGTTATACTTACTCGACTTAAATCGCATTACTGTATTTTCAGACTAAAATTATGAAAGCAAGTTTTGTTTGCATTTCCTCAGTATTCATACTGAACAGAACAGAAGTTCAACTGCGTAATGTTGGGAATATTTGAGTAGAAGCTCTCATAAACACGTAGGAAGAGATACAAAATACTTCTTCTTCGAAAAAACCTCGATACATTCTAAATTTCTCTTTTATCTCTATGATAAACTCGAAATTTACGGCCAAACAGTTTAACACTGTGCATTCCTGTTTAAATTGGCAAACTGAAATGTTTGTAAAGATGCGAGTACATTCGATATAATATTGAAAATCAATGTAAATTGTGTTTATGAAATCTGCCAGTTAAGAGAGCACTCATTATCACTTTGAGCGATGTCCACACATTTTGGGTCTGGTGAAAATATAACGTCGACGCGTTTTATCCAAACCTAACCGTGATTAAGTTAGTTTTTTTTCTTTCAGCGTTAACGCTTAATGCGACGGCATTTATCCGTGTCGGAAAATTGCCTCGGCAATTTAGCCTGAAAAGCTTCCGACCTTTCTAGAAATTTCCCACAAATGCTCCCCTACAAATCGATGTGCTCCCGAAATAAAAAGGCGATGTCTGATTTATTCAAAACACTATTCACTCGAGGTCTCCCTAAGCCCTTCCGGATTCCAGCTTCAATAAACGCAATTGAAAACCTTTCACGCGAAATTCATTTCTTCGTAGGACTTCCGCGCTCGCGCCGCGAACATTTATAGGTTAAGTTCTGTGAAGCATCAGCGAAATAAAACGATGGAAGGTAGGTCGAAATTCGAATACACTTTCGATTCAACTTCAAAAAGCAACTTTCAGTCCACGAGGCGCCGGCGACGGAGGGCGAGGGCGACGACGGCTAGGGCGGCGAAGGCGTGGCGGGGGAGGATCGGGTGTGTCAAACTTGAGCTCGCCGTCTTGTTTACCGTGGGAATTCACACAAAGCGAGCACCGTGTTGACTCTGACAGTCCTTCCGGTAAATACTTGGTTAAACCTTTATTTACCGAACGGACATTAAAGGAGTGACTCCGCCGGACCGGAGAGACCTCCATCGGGAACTCTACGAAGCGAGCTCCGCTCTGCGGCCTCTCAACGTGTGTTTTCGCTATTCTTTAATGGTTCAAAGGGCTTTTAAATTGAGTCCGTCGTTTGTTGAGATCTCGATAGCGTCGTCGGTGAAGAGCGACCGAACCTCTCGTGTCTCGTTGTGCATTGATTGGTAAACTTAGTGGCCTACGTGCGAACTCATGCTGTCTGTTCGATACTTAGGTGTCGTATTATCTGACAAGTTATAAGTAAATTAAATGTTGTAAAGTTTTAAGTACCTTATTTTATTACTTGTAGAAAAAAACATCTACACATAAATTATTATTGATGTCTATAATCGTATTAATTTTATGTTTTGACAACATATTCAATTCAATTCAAATTCGAAAATAGTTTATTATTTATCATAATATACCTTTTTAGGTTTCCATACACACGCCGTCGTCTGTATGTCTGTCTGTCCTAAAGCTTTATCTTTGGAACCGCCAAAGAGTTTGTATTACGTCGCTGCGCTATACAAACTCTTTGGGAACCGCAATAGCTACTAGCTAGCCGGTTAAAAATTTCACACAATATGTGTTATTTTGGCGAATATAACAAATAATAAAAAATAGAAAAAGTAAAAAAAATGAAGGGGGTTCCCCATACAAGGAACGTGTTTTTTTTGTGGTGCGGAAACCTCGGTGCGCGATTCCGACTCGCACTTGGCCGATTTTATGTTATGAAGAGAGGATGAGAAAATGTAGGAGTAATATTATATTATGAACCATATTATGATATGATATGATGATATTGTGAACCATAAAATAACATTATTGTATGCTTTGTTACAGGTAATAGATCCGAGCCCGGGTGTACCTACTGCTGGCTGAGTTCAAAGTGAGACCTATAACCATTTGCATCCGTCTACTGATGCATAGTAGTCGCCAGTACTGTAATACTACGCAATTATACACCACCACCGTCCCGTCCTTATAAATATTTTCCGAGTATTCCGCTTATGTTGTCGCATAATTGTCTAAAATAAATTATTAACAATTTGGTAGAGAAATTACTAGGTGTAGTTAATTTTATGTTTCTCAGAAGCCCATCGCGTGCGTGCGGCGCGGGCGGAGGGAGCGGCCTTAGAGAGGAGAACGGGTGGGAGGGGCGGAGGGGCTGGCGGCTAGGGTTAAATAATGTTGAGACAAGACTGGCATGAACGGTAACCGGTTTGGGTTCAATAATATTGAGACAAGACTAGCATGAAAGGTAACCGGCTTGGGTTCAATAACCTTGAGACAAGACTGGCATGAACTGTAACTGGCTTGGGTTCAATAAATACATTGTTACGCGGGCGACAACACGGTGCACGAAGGGTCCATCAAGGACTGGAAGGGTAGAGAGGCCTCAGCAGCAAACGCGAGACGCGTAACTCTTGCTCGGGTTGACCAGGTTCTCGAAAAAGTATCCTCTTGGGGGAAGAAGAACTTGGTCAACTCCAACGTACCCAAGACGCAAGCTTGTGCCTTCTCTACTAAGGCTGATTCCTTTCCTCTCCAAGCCACTTTCCAGGGTAGCCAAGTCCCCAACGATGATAGTCTGGGCGTCCTGAATATGGAGGTGTCCAGTGACGTTGGGTTTCGATTGTTCATAGAGTCCAAGGCGAAACTAGCGTCTCGAAAATTAGGGATCCTTTACCGATGTCGGCGATTTTTCACGCCCAACTGCTTACACTCTTTATAGCACAAGTAAGACCGATGATGGAATATTGCAGTAATTTTTGGGAGGGTTGCCCCGAGTACCTTCTTTCAGCCTTGGATTATATTCAGCGACGAGCCATTCGCCTCATTGGTGACTCTGTACTCACAAAGGACCTTCAACGTCTGAAGCACAGACGTATCGTTGGGTCATTGAGCCTGTTTTATCGGTACTACTATGGCCGCTGCTCTGACGAACTTGCTTCCCTTATCCCTCCTCCTCCTGTTCGCCTTCGCCAAACCCGCCATACTCTCGCGGAACACCCCTTTGTAGTCGACAAAAGAGTTCTTCGAACTGCACGATTCTCTAAATCGTTCTTGTGCCGCACTGCAAAGGTGTGGAACGTGCTCCCAGGAAATATCTTTCCCCATTCCTACAATCCATGGATCTTAAAATCCCGGGTTAATAGCTTTCCCCCAGCGACATTAGTCCACCTCTCACTTTTAATTGAAATTTTCCCAGTACAAATGAAATAACCGATTCAAATAGTTTAGTACACACTTTTAATTAAGGTTTTCCCAGTACAAATGAAATAACTAGATAAGCTATACGAGCATGTTGCGTATCGGTTCATTCTAAACACACCGCCGCGCCTCCGCCGAGTCGTCGCTTTCTCTAGTCAGTTTTATATGTATTGTGACCATAGCGATATTGAAACCCATCCAGGATTGTATTTCAATAGAACCACGCATAGAGCAAAGCTGGGAATTCCAATAGGGGGCGACGTAACACATTCCGATGCTTTGGGTATTTTCCCACCTTTGTCTGTGAATATATATGTATCGTAACTCCGATTTTCTGAAATATTTCTATAGAGAAGACTTTCATGCGGAAAAATCTCGCACATGAAAACTATGTTTGGGAATAATCGTTGTAAAACCGTCTGGTGTTAGCAACACGGTATGCTTAGTTTTATTATATTTTTAGGTTTACGTACCCCGCACGGAAGCCTACATATTATTAAACCTACAACGTCTGTCTGTACCTATGTCTGTCTGTCAGTCTGTCTGTCCACCATAATAACACATATTCTGTGAAAATTTCAACTGGCTACCTATTACGGTTCCAAAGATACAGCAGTAGGACGGACAGACGGACGGACAGACATACAGACAGACGGCGTAGGCTTAGTAATAGGCTTCCGTACGGGATACGGAAACCTAAAAAATGATTGCTGTAAAACATTTAGGTATTTTTAAGCTTTTAAATGCGGAACCTAACTTATTCGGGCATATTTCGGCGTATTCTGGAGCGACGGATGGTCGACGCGGTTTTGTAGTAATATACCTGTACAGAGACATACGCTTGTAAACACACAAACACACATACTACAGCAAAAGTGTCGTGACGGTCTAAGTCTTACACTTTTTTCGGCCTAGATCTTATTCGCCAAGTGTCTGAAGTTAACATGCTATAAGGAACTTCATTGCAAAAAAACATCTTAACATAATGTTTCCGCGAAGGAAGCCTCTGTAACAGCTTAGTCTTAATTATACATAAAACATTGTGTTTTTTTTTTTTTATGGAAACTGACACGGTTGGCTTCATCACCTACTACATCCTTGATGTCAGCCCATAACACCTTGGTGAACTTGGTGCCACGTCAGTGATTCCCTTCGGTCGTGGCAGAGTGCGTATAGTTCAGCGTGTTCATCATCATCATCATCATCATCAGCCCGTATCGGTCCACTGCTGGACATAGGCCTCTCCCAAGGCACGCCACCACACGCGGTCTTCCGCTCTTCTCATCCATCCACTCCCGGCTACCTTTTTAAGGTCATCTGTCCACCTAGCGTGTTATTAATTATCTAATGTCCCTAATGCAGACATATCGCGATAAAAATAAAAGCCTCGAACCATCCCACGCCCGCCCCCGCCTGAAGGTGGGCGGATCCCGGCGCCCCTCGGCGGTAGGCGCAAAACGCCACGGCGTACGTCGGATCGTCATATTTGCTGCAGATGTTACGTGAGGCGCATTTTTACGCCGCCCGAGCCTTCGGCATTAACACACGCACACATACATATACAGCACCTTCATGCACACACGAGAAATACCAACACACCTGCCTACATGTTGCCCCGTACGAACTGAGCGTAACAATGATGTTAAATTCGCACACATACAAAAGAACGACTATAATACCTACCTGTACTATATACTACCTACCTAATTATACCTACATATACCGGTACTAGTAAAAAACCGGCCAAGTGCGTGTCGGGCCACGCGCAGTGTAGGGTTTCGTAGTTGCGGAGTTGGTCAACTATTACTCGTCAACCTGTACAGCCTACTTAGCTGTGATAGTTTTCCTTTTAATTTCGATGTATATACTACTGCTGTGAATTTTTTCACATATCTAATCACAACCGTTTAGCTGGCAGGGGGTGGGGACACTTGACTCTACAAAAATTTGCACTTAAAAGCTTAATAAATCGCAAACGGATCCCTAAATCGAAAAATGCTTTTCACAAACCCGCAATATTTTCCAAAGACCTATCAAACGACATCCCACACGATGAGGTAGACGTGAAAAAAAAAATCATCCCCACTTTAGTGTAGGGGAGGTACCCTAAAAAAAATTAACCATACCAACTTACAACTTTCTAGTACTAAGGGTTTCTGGGCTAAGCCGCGGACAAACGGACAGACAGACAGACGGACGGACATGGCGAAACTATAAGGGTTCCTTGTTGACTACGGAACCCTAAAAAGGCGGGTTATGTAGCAGTATTCGCTTCAAGTCGATAATGATAAATATTTGCGGTGCAGCTTAAACCAGAAAATTGTGTTTTTTGCTTTTTATTGCGATTTTTGCAGATTATTCAGGTTATGTGTGCTCCGCTTCAGAGTTCGAAATCATTTTACGAAAACTAAATTGGTGCACAGTACATAATGTTACTTCGTCCTATATAGTTTTTATTACCTACATTTTAATTTTTTACGTAATCCGGTATGGACTGCTGAGTCAGAGGGGCCAGAGCACATGCTCCGACCAGCCAATATCACCTCCGAGAAGGTAGGTGCCATACAGAAAGCTTCCCTTTGGATTGCTGGCTATACTTGACTAGAGGAGAAGACATCCGAGGCCGCTATGCGGATATCTTAAATCCAGTACGGTGGTTACCAATAATCGGCTACATTTTGAATGTAGCTATACGCTCACCCATCAACTTTGAATGCCTTTGTGTTTTTTAACTTTTCTTTTGTGGTGCGGAGACCTTAGTTCGCGAGTCTGACTCGCACTTGGCCGCTTTTGTTTTCCGGAAATGAAAAATTAATATTTCTTATTTCGTAAGTATACGTACCACCACGCTGTATGTCGACACTCGAGAAAAGGAGAGTAATCAGTGTTGTGCTGCAGGAACTCTGGTGATTTTTTTATGTAAACTGACACGGTTGGCTAAATCACCTACAACATCTGTGATGTCAGCCCATAACACCGGGTGAACTAGGTGCCATGTCAGTGCTTCCCTTCGGTCGTGCCGGCTACACTGAACTGGACGGAAAACACAAACTATTTACATAGCCGTCTTAAATTAATTACGGAAAACGGAACGGCACGGAACCCTCTCCTCTCTAGTTCGACTCGCGCTTGACCCCTTTTTTTCACATTCCATGAACATTTTCACGTGGTTTTTCCGTAGTTTCTGCCTACCCCACCGGGAAACAGGCTTGACGTTATGTATGTATATATAATATGTATGATAAGATAAATTATACCTGGGCGACCGAGCTTCGCTCGGCATCTACGCCTATCTAGATAAACTTAAAAAAAACATTATCTAAATACAACATTTAATCCAAATCGTTAGAGCTGTTTCCGAGAAAGCAATTATATATATATATCTATATATATTATATATTTACAAGTTTAGCTCATTAAATTAATATGCATAGGATATATGGAAAACTTGACCCGCCCGGCCCTTTGGAAGAATGAAACACGTAATGCTATCCCAAGTGTGAGCGGTGCAATCGTAAATTGACCGAGTGAATACAAGACGAGCCGTCTCATTTTGAATGTACCAATATTTAGACCGCTGTATCATATCTATGTCTCTTAATTTGATCGATACGGCATGTCCGTTTATATATTTGTTTTGTAATTTTGCTCTGTGACTTTCCGAGAAGTAGATGATGGAGTCATGCAACGAGATGTTATAATAAGGTAGTGTTAGTGAATTTAGTATTCAAATTAGTTAAATCGACTGGCATGGCACCTACTTCACCAAAGAGTGATAGTGACTAGTGGTAAGAAGCCAACCATGTCAGATTTCATACAAAAAAGTATATGAGTGCGGGATCCACGGTTGATGTGTAAACATCACTGAGCATATAGCCAACTGGGTTGGTACCACCGTACTGGATGTAAGATGGTCGTGCCGGCTACACTGAACTGGACGGAAAACACAAACTATTTACATAGCCGTCTTAAATTAATTACGGAAAACGGAACGGCACGGAACCCTCTCCTCTCTAGTTCGACTCGCGCTTGACCCCTTTTTTTCACATTCCATGAACATTTTCACGCTCAAATTTATAACTTTTATTTCATTTTACAGGAAAATTTAAAGGTTTTAAAGTTAAAATGTTTAATTAACCTTAGCAACAAAATATACTGTACCAGTAGTGCTCTATCTCAGCCATTTACGCGTGCAGGTAGTTTATAAAATATCTTCACTGAAACGTGTATTTCGAAAAAGAGAAAACGTAAAACGTTCTGTGAACATGCAAACCGCGCCGCCGCAAAGCTAGCGAGGAGAATTCACTCTGCGCTTTATTTTGCCGCGCTATTGACTGGACCAATTTTATTTACCACTCGAAACCTTCGTTATAGACGCACTTCATGCGGACATGCATCGATCAACCACAACCACTGGATATGTGACTCCCATACTAAGCATGTTACAAAAGCACATTTATCACACAGGATCATATTTACATAAGTAAACCAACACGCGATAACAGTAAACATAGACAGAATACAGCACGTGGTATGATAGTGTAAATAGTTTGGTGTAATAGTGGGTGAGTGAGTAGAGAAATAGTGTGTAGTGCGAAAGCCCTGTGGTCTGAAAGAAAATATAGTGACAAGGATTGAGAAAGGAATGCTTCGGTGGTTCGGTTTTGTTAGAAAAATGGATGATAGGAGACTAAATAAAGAAATTTATGGATCGGGAAGAGTCGGGAAGTGTCGCCCTAGACGCACGTACCTAAACCAGACCAAAAAGGGTCAAGTCCGTAGTACCCGTAACCGACGAGCATGTACGAAGAACATTATGAGAGTGGAAGAGTCGGCAGAGGTGTGTCAGGATCGTGGCACGTGGAGATCCGTAGTTTCTGCCTACCCCACCGGGAAACAGGCTTGACGTTATGTATGTATATATAATATGTATGATAAGATAAATTATACCTGGGCGACCGAGCTTCGCTCGGCATCTACGCCTATCTAGATAAACTTAAAAAAAACATTATCTAAATACAACATTTAATCCAAATCGTTAGAGCAGTTTCCGAGAAAGCAATTATATATATATATCTATATATATTATATATTTACAAGTTTAGCTCATTAAATTAATATGCATAGGATATATGGAAAACTTGACCCGCCCGGCCCTTTGGAAGAATGAAACACGTAATGCTATCCCAAGTGTGAGCGGTGCAATCGTAAATTGACCGAGTGAATACAAGACGAGCCGTCTCATTTTGAATGTACCAATATTTAGACCGCTGTATCATATCTATGTCTCTTAATTTGATCGATACGGCATGTCCGTTTATATATTTGTTTTGTAATTTTGCTCTGTGACTTTCCGAGAAGTAGATGATGGAGTCATGCAACGAGATGTTATAATAAGGTAGTGTTAGTGAATTTAGTATTCAAATTAGTTAAATCGACTGGCATGGCACCTACTTCACCAAAGAGTGATAGTGACTAGTGGTAAGAAGCCAACCATGTCAGATTTCATACAAAAAAGTATATGAGTGCGGGATCCACGGTTGATGTGTAAACATCACTGAGCATATAGCCAACTGGGTTGGTACCACCGTACTGGATGTAAGATGACCGTCTATCAGCCTCGGCCATGTTCTCCTGTAGTTCAGTATAGCCAGCAATTCAGAGCGAAGTCTACGGTATGCCGACCAGCTAATATCTCGGAGGTGATATTGGCTGGTCGGAGCATGTGCTTTGGCCCCTCTGACACACTCAACCATACCGGATTACATAAAAAAATCGAGGGTGTCTGCATGTACACATCCAACCGTCAAACTTAGTTCGTGAATTTGATGTTTGCGCAGTTTGAAACATTTTTATTAAGAACAATTTTAAACTTTGGTAGCCCATATTGCCCCACCTAGGCTTCATACAAGGTTTTGTTTCAAGTATCAAATAAAGTTAAAACCTTTGTCTATTTGTAAGAGTTTTTCTCGATTATGCAGCGTTAACGACTAAAGCGCAAGAGGGGTTTGAAGTTTGCATGTTTTGGCATTTTTCAAAACATGCGAACTTGAAGTGCTGATTTGGGCCACAAGGGATCGAATGACAAAATAAATAAATGTATGACGTATTTGAAGTAGTCAGATGGATCTTTCATCCGAAATATTTAGAATTGTTGTACGTAGTCTGGTTGCTGAGTATTAAGCGTCGCAAAGTACAAAAAGAGTCTTAATTTTTTTTAGTCGCACCCCCTTACCCGAGCCCAAAGGCGTTTCATCAAATTCACGTTAACGAAAAATCGGCGAGAAAGGACGGACAAGAAAATCACCTTCAGGGAATATTACTTTTTGTTCCGAAATTACAGTAAGTCGATTTGTAGGTTTTAAACTGGCCTACAAATCGACTTAGTATAAATTTATTAATGTAAAACACTGTAAAACACTATGTAAAACACTGTCACATATTGATTGTAAGCTTATTAGGAACTACCTACGTATATATTCGTATTAAACGACTTTAAGTGGGTCCACTTAAGCAATTTTTGAGTTAATCACCTCCAAAAGTTAATCTGTCCTGCTCTACAGCGTACGTATACACTGCAGAGCAGACTACAAAGTTTGTAATATACAGTCAAAACAGGCCTCTATTATTTTTCAACGTGACCAAACTTTCCACCACGCAGTTGGGTTACACAATGCGTAACACAGGTACAATAACGCTGTAATGGAGCTCCTCCCGCCCTCCCCGCTCCCCGCTCGCCGTCACGTATATACGTTACGTATAATTTCCCCGGCAGGTTGACTCCGCTCACGTATTACAAGAAAATAATAACGCGCCTCGGGAAAATTACCTCACGTCGTCGAGCTATTAATGATAATTTATTCAGCGTGCTCGAGCCGAAACGCGGCAAGAAACGGAAGCTCGCGTAAAGTTTCTTTCGATTACGCACCGCTGCGTAAGTAACGGCGGCATTGGAACATTTTACAATGTAAAAAAAACCAGCCAAGTGCGAGACGGACTCGCGCACCGAGGTTTTCGCAGCACAAAAATAAAGCGTTGAAAAAAAAACTCCTTGTATGGGACCGCCCTTAATTTTTCACTGTTTTTTAATTTTTCACATAGGAATTCTGTGAAAATTTCTACCGGCTAGCTATTACGGTTTCAATGATACAGCCATGTGACGGACGGACGGACGGACAGACAGACAGATGTGTTAAGCTTAATAATAGGCTTCCGTACAGGGTGCAGAAACGTAAAAAAATTCTCAGCCTCGTAGCTAAGTGGTGCAGACAGTCGACTGTTGCTATTGATTGTTAAACAACGCTGGGCGCGGTCAGTACTTGGATGGGTGACCGCTCGACCGTTGGAGGCTGACTGTGGTTCGAATTTCACGTAAAACTGTAGGTCCCTTCCCTTCTTATCTTACTAGGTGGCAGGGCGTAACACGCACCCGGGCGTACCGCACTGAATGAAACGTCGCGTCGCACAGTGCAGTGAATGTATGGAAGAATGGGACAAAAATCGAAACTCCGGCTGTATTTAAATAAAATTTTTAATTTATTCATATTTCAATATATAACATTATTTTTTATATATAATAGCTATATATATAGAATATAGATCATATATATATATAATTAAACTTATAATTAATATTAAATTACAACGTTAAAACTAATTAGAATCTGAATAATCGTCTTCCCTTAAATCTAAATTCGGTAGGTATATCTAGATCTACATTGCGAGACTGGAGCCATTTGTTTCAAATAATCATTAACATCGCCGTCTATTCTCACATATTTGTGTGTAGATACCTTCCTCTGCGAGGATATAACCTACTTACATTTTTTATACTTTTTCATCGTTCAAATATACTCAAACGTGAACATTTTTCGTTGAATACAACTTGTTTGCGGTCATTTTTGCCGCTGTTTATGCCGCAAGCTCCAATTTTTGTATGACGATCCCCTCTCTGAAAAAAAAATCTATATATTACCTATTGGCAGATATTGGCAGACAAACTTTACTAAATCTGAAAGTACATTAATATAGCTACAAGAAAAAGTAAAAACCTCGAGACACTTTGCGCACTTTTTTTTAAAAGCTTCGTCAAAGTTTGGAATTGCATTAATTATAGATAATTTTCAAGGGTATGTTTAAGACCTAATAGAAAAATAAATCTTAAACAAAAAGACAACATTTATATAACGTATTAAACTACGTACCTTGGGCTACAGAATCCATATTCAATCACTTCAAAACACTTGCTAATACTTTTGTTAGGACGCTCGATGCAACGGACAACATACAGCTGATAAGAGGGATTAACTACTCGCCGCGACATTGTTCCAGTTGGAGGGGTGATCATGAGCCAATGAGCGCAGTTCACGGAGTATAACTATAATTCCTAGAAGTAATGCCTTATCTACTTTACAACGGCAGGATGAAAGTCCATGGAATTTATAGCTCATTTTTCGATTTTTGGTAAAGGCTCACTGCACTGTGCGTCGGTCGAAACGGCTATGTAAATAGTTCGTGTTTTCCGTCCAGTCCAGTGTAGCCGGAACGACCAAAGAGAAACACTGACATGACACCTAATTCGCCAAGGCGTTATGGGCTGACATCACCGATGTACTAGGTGATGTAGCCAACCGTGGAAGTTTCCACAAAAAATAATAATAATGAAAAGAAAAATCATTTCATTAATCCCTAATACAAAAACGAAGACTTAAAAATAAGTGCGAACCTTGTTCACACATAGAGGGTTCCGTGGCCGTTTCCTTTTTGGCCGCATTGCGAGTGTGCGCGAAGCTATTACGCGATGGCACCGTGTGTCGCGCCTCAGTCTACGAGAATCCTATTTTCTCAATAATCGTATAATTATTAAACTTAAAATATTGTGATTACAGATTTAATGAGCTTCACCTTTCGGAGTAACGTAAGACAGTGTGTGTCACAGATAGACGGACGGACGGACAGACTGGACAGTGTTGCGAAACTAATAGGGTTCCTAGTTTTACTACGGTACGCTAAATATACGTTTTATAGGCGAAAAAAAAGGAAATCTTTTTTGTCACAGTAGTCAGCAACGTTTTTGGAAACTATAAAATCGTTTAGGTTTCTGTCGGTCCGTTAGGCTTTCGCCGCTTCTTCGTGTATTTTAACATTTCCCCTTAGTTAGCTTAGGCAGCGAAGTCCCCAATGATGGTAGTCTGGGCGTCCTGGGTATGGAGGTGTCCAGGGACGTTGGATTTCGATCGTTCATAGAATCCAAGGCGAAACTAGCATCTCGAAAATTAGGGATACTCTACCGATATCGGCGATTTTTCACGCCGGTCCAATTGCTTACACTCTATAAAGCACAAGTAAGACCGGTGATGGAATATTGCAGTCATCTTTGGGAGGGTTCCCCTGAGTACCTTCTTTCAGCCTTGGATTTTATCCAACGACGAGCCATTCGCCTCATTGGCGACTCTGTACTCACAAAGGACCTTCAACCTCTAAAGCACAGACGTATCGTTGGGTCATTGAGCCTGTTTTATCGGTACTACTATGGCCGCTGCTCTGACGAAATTGCTTCCCTTATCCCTCCTCCTCCTGTTCGCCTTCGCCAAACCCGCCATACTCTCGCGGAACACCCCTTTGTAGTGGACAGACGAGTACTTCGAACGGCACGATTCTCTAAATCGTTCTTGTGCCGCACTGCAAAGGTGTGGAACGGCCTTCCGGGGAATATCTTTGCCCACTCCTACAATCCACGGATCTTCAAATCGCGGGTAAATAGCCTTTCCCCAGCGACATTAGTCCACCTCCAAGCCGGACTGGCACCTCCTCGGACACAGCCAGCTAGTTCGGAAACAATAAAGAAAAAATTAAAAAAAAAGTTCAGGAAAGATGAAAATTGGGAAAAGAAAAATGTTTGATTGCTCCAATTAATTCAGAGCGATACTTAAAACTGCGGTACAGGTTTGCAAAGATGTATGTAACGTTTGGAATTTAAAAATACTTCAATATAAAATTTCGATCCTCTAAGTATTTTTCTAATTATAAATTAATAATGATTATTAATATATACCGGAGAGAAGATCGAAAGGGCTTCACTAACGCGTAACATTTTATGAATACTTAGCTGTAATTTATTTATAGATGGCAAACTGTGATAGCTATTTATGGTACCAACCTACACACAATTATTTCGTAGGCACGCTCTCGAATTTTGTCGAAATTGAGCTTTCGGAAAGCGTTCTCGGTTTCATGTAATTGAAATGAATTTTTTTATGTGGATCTATAAATATATCATTAAAATGTGTTTATAAAATATGTTTCATACATTTAGTTTCATACGAACAAAATATTATAACCTCATTAAATGACTAATAAAATAATTAAAATACCTAACAAAATAACTCAAAACTACCTAACAAACATGAAAATAATAATCAAAAGCGGTGCTTTAAAAAGTTCCTACATCTTGAGGCATTACCCCGCTGAAAGGCAAGGAATGCCCTTTGAATAAAGTAGGCCTTCGATTGCGGGACAACATTTACGTCCTACAACAGAGGGACAATACCACTGTAAGACCGAGAAATTCCGCGCCGGCTGGGGGAAAACGGCCGCCAGTCGCTGCTCTGTGGCCAACCTTCTTTAGGAGACCTTCGGCTTGACTACTCCACGGACTGAGGGTTTCGACCGTAATAGGTTTTTCATCAGTTCAGTCCATCAGTCTGGTTAAACCATGGTCCAGACCACAGAGCATCAAATGCGCGCGCCCGCCCCTTCTAGAGGCGCCCTGAGCGCGATTTCTTTACAACGCCGTTGAAGCCTGTGGGCGTGGCCTATGACTTACATATGTGTGTTGTGCGTGTGCATTTGTTTTGCGCGTGTGCCTTACTTGCTCCTCTTTGTGTGTAGTGTCGATACTAGCACACACACACACACATACGAAGCGCTAGCAGCACTGCGTGTAGTTTTTGGGTTTCAAATATTATCGCTTAGGGCGCCTCTAGTAGGGGGCGCGCGCGGTAGGTATTTGATGCTCTGTGATCCAGACTGACCGTTTAATCTACTTTGATGGATGGATGGATTGGAATGACGGACCAGACTGATGGATTTTAAAATATTTTGATACTAGACTGATGGCAGACTGATAGTGCGAATGCATTTTACGTCTGGCGTTAGTCTGGCGTCAATCTGGTCGTGACCAAGGCCACGGACTGAACTGATGCCAAACCTAGCGTGTAACCTCCGTCTAGACGTAATTTTAAATCAATGAATGAGCGCTATATTATATAGGTAGGCAATCGAAAACTTGTACACTGAAACATTTACTCTCTCTCTCCTATTTGTAGTTTTTCTCAATTCTCAGTTTTCAGTGGGTGACACAAATTAGTATGCATTTGTATCCTGTCAAGGAAATCACCACAAGAAAAAAAAGTATATTATCGACGGATCATTGAAAGGAAATAAACTACGAAATGTTTGGTATAAATACAATAAAATAAACACAAATCATTTCGAGACGATTCTCGTCTCCATGTGTGTTATCGTTTGTATAGAACCTGCATCTTTTATAATAAAATCCAACGTCTGCTTTCTGTCTGTCTGAGTGTCTGTCTGTCCGCTTATAACTCGAGAACGGCAAACAAAATTCTACGGATAGCTTGATTCTTCCCATCAACTATAGGCTACTTACTATCACGCTAAATAGCTTATGAGGTTAGCAGTGAAGTGAAATATGAGAGCGGGCGGAGCCGCGGGCGGAGCCGCGGGCACAGCTATGTATGTATATACCTAAAATTCATAAGTATATGTGTAACGAATAAATGTATTTGTTTGTCTGTTAAATATAATAATGAATAGGTATTTATCAATTTAATTTTGCACTACACATCAACCATACCCACAATTACAGGTACGAATGGCAGATATACGTAAGCCACCTTTTATCACTTTTTGCATTTTGCAAGAAAGAATAGTTTCATTTCATTTCATTCATTATCTTGTCATATAGCTATCTCTACTTCTTATAAAAGTGAAGGTCTGTCTTTATGTATGTTTGAGGTAAACTCGGAACCATTGAACAGATTTTGATGCGGTTTGTGTGTAGCCTTTCGGAAGTATTAGGAATCTTTGTGTTGGACCTTATGCCCGCTGCATAAGGTCTATTATCGCGTTGCCGCCGCAGTGTTGGATACTCGTGGCTCGCTGTGCGTATGTCAATGGGTTAGTTTTCCAAAACTACCCGCGACTTTGGCGAGCCGAGCGCCAACAGCCGCGGCGACATTCGTTCTCTGTCGCCCTTTCGGACGAGGCACGCGGCCCTTGTGCTCGGTCGTGTGTGTGCCGTGGTGGCAGTCCTCGCGGCGTTTGTGTGTAATACGACCGGTGGTTGTGAGCGTGCGATCGGTGGCTCGGTGCTGTGGAGAAACGAGAACTCTGGCTGGACGCTGCGCTGGTAGATCGTTGTGGGTGTGTGGCGGTGACTGCCTGCTGGGCACGGACGGAGGTAAGTCTATAGGTTCAAATATCTGCGGCGAGAAATTTCTTACAGTCCATTTCTAGGGTACAGAAAGACTAGTTCTTGGGGCTCACTATAGGTTTAATGCCATCACGATAAATGGCCTTAGGGCTGAGCAGTATCCACGAAAGTATAGTATGGACGGGATTGAGAGAGATAATATAAGAGAAGCGATCGTTTTATTAAACTTGTGTTTAAATTGTATTTTTTATGTAAACCAGCAGTGCAGTCGACAGAGCCAAAATCACCTCTCCTCGCGAAACCACGCTCAGTTAGGTGCCATGCCAGCAGATTCTCGGACTGTTGCTAGGCTGTCTAGCTCGTTAATACGACGCTTCAAGACACCCAGGTTAAAGGATTCAGGAAATACACTCGCCGGACATTAAACCGAGTCTAGAATTCATATAGCACACCGAATAATATGTTATACGCTCTCTCGGTGGATGAGAAGGCGAACAGAGCGTTTTGACGAGCGACGCATTCAACACTACTGGTATGAGGGCGGCTCGTCGGGGGGCGGGCGGGGGCGGGAGGCGTGTGTTCGCGGAACGAGCGCCTTCCGGCAGCCGTGACACATTCCCACACTGCATGCGCTGTTCGTATTCTAATTCGTATTAAAGTTTTATTCACAAGAAATCCGGCACCTTATCACTTAGCACTAGCATGGTGTGATTTTAAATTTAAGCGAAATTCAGAAAACAGTTTTTATGGAAACTGACACGGTTGCCTACATCACCTGCAACATCCGTAATATCAGGTCATAACACCAGGTGAACTAGATGCCATGTCAGCATCATGAGTGCTTCCCTTCGATAATGCCGGCTACACTGAACTGGACTAACTATTTACATAGCCGTTTCGACCGACGTTTCATTCAGTGCGGTGGTTTTTAGTTTAGTTACCTAATTATTAAAGATGATTTTAAACGCTCACAGATCCGACTGCGAAAGCAGAGGGGTAATGCGTTTCACTCAAACCCACATACCACGGTACCTATTATAATTTTTTACCTATGAATTTGAATATGAAGTTAAACATAATGACCTGCAGCGGGAGCATAAATGCGTCGATAAGCCTATATCGATCGATAAACATCTTCTTCTATTCTACTTCGTCGAACGAAGCAAATAGATGTTTATCTATCGATATAGGCTTATCGACGCATTTGTGCTCCCGCTGCAGGTTTCAAAATTTTAACTTAAACAGAAATCTAGATTTTTTTTTATGTAATCCGTTATGAGTAGCTGAGTCGGAGGGGCCAAAGCACATGCTCCGACCAGCCAATATCACCTCCGAGAAGGTAGGTGCCATACCGGAGACTTCCCTAAATTGGTGGCTATACTGGACTAGAAGAGAACACAAACGAGGCTGCTATGCGGCCATCTCTACGTACAATATAACGAAACTGATAAGGTCAACAGAAACCCGAACTGTCCGAACACTGTCAACTGCATGTGCATACTAGAACAGCACAGCTAACGCTTACGGCGTAAAGTTTACGCCATCTACATAGCACAGTGCTATAAATATCAGAACTTAGTCTGCATTGTCGACGCGCCGGCCGTCGCGGTCGTCGTCTCGTCGTCGGAAGTAACGTTGGAAAAATATTTCACACGCCGAGATACCTTATTTCACTCGGTGACGTGGAATGTTTCACCAGTAGGTACGTATAGTACCTGCACTGCACCAGTGGCTCTCAAGCTTTTTGAGACCATTCTATTGTTATTGAAATTAAATTTCTCTAAGGACGTAATGCAAATACATATCAATGAAAGTGAAAATATGTTATGAAAATGAGGAGTAAGCTCAGAAATTTCGGCATTTGTATGCTGTGCCTGTGACCGGGGCACCGGTACAGCATACAAATGATTTATTTGTAGGTATTCGACAGGTCGACAGGTCTACAGGTCGCTCGGGCCAAGACTTTATGTACGATACTAAAACTAAATTGACGATTTTTTGAAATATGTTCTGTATGTATGTATTTATGTATGCATGTTCCTCCATAACTCTTAAACCGATCATCCGAATTCGATGAAACTTAGTACAAGCACATTTAGCTATTTAGCTATACGGGACACAGGATAGGCTAAATAAATACAATTCAGTTTCGGGTACGCTAAGATGTGGCTCTCATACAAACCGAATTGTCCCCCGCGCGCCGAAATAAAGGTATACGGTAGCGGGCTTACTTAATTTCTTCTTTTTAAATACGAATTTCACGCGAACGAAGCCGCGGGCAAAATCTAGTATACTGTAATTAAATTCCATGGCATTTGATGCCATCATATAGTTGTGGTGAAAGCAAAGGAGTTTGAAGATGGAGGAATTTACCGCCGCTCTAATTGCTTTAGGCGAATGCTTGAACGTTGGGAAACAAAGAGCTAATATTCAAATGGTGGACTGTGCAATATCTACAGAGTGAAAAGGACGTCTCTATGCAATTCCGAGCTCCGTGCGACCCGACACGAGTTATGGGGCTTAGCTCCGCCGTAAATGTCGTAAACTGGTTTCGAACTGGTAGTGATAATTTTTAATCTAATCTTAGATCGAAACCTCTCTACAACCAAATTCAAAAGATGATTAAAAGGTGAGGCCGGCATGGCATTCACAATCTCCGTGCATCACAGGATGTCTCAGACATTATGTATACATGTATGTAGAAAGGGGATAACAAGTAACAGCACATTTTCCACCGACTTCCAAAAAGGAGGAGGTTCTCAATTTGTCTGTAGGTATGTCTTCTTTTTTAACCGACTTCCAAAAAAGGAGGAGGTTCTCAATTCGTCTGTATGTTTTTTATTTTTTTATTTTTTTTATTTATTTTTTTTTTTTTTTGTATGTTTGTAACACGATTTCTCCGTCAATTGAGGGCCGATTTAGAAAATTCTTTTTTTGTTAGTTAGGTCATACTTCCGAGGTGGTCCCATTTCAATTTTATCGAAATTGGTTCAGTGGTTTTCGAAAAATCAGCATAATACTATGGTGTGTGGTTACCTTCAGCAAAACTTGTGATGTGGTCGTTTTCGGCAATTTTCAGTTTGATAAATTAGTATGGTGTGTGGTTACCTTCAGCAAAACATTTGTGATGTGGACTTATTCAGCAATTTGCAGTCTGACACATATGGCGAATAATTCTGTACCACTTCAATCGATTTCGATTATTCGATTTCGATTATTCTTTTTTATGTAATATTACTAAAAAGAATGAAATAAAAACTGTTTTAAAAAATATTAAACCGATTTCCAAAAAACAAAAAAAAAAAAACTAAAAAGTATTAAATACATAATATTTTGAAATTTTCTCTGTCCTGTTGAAATACATGAATCGATATACTAGTGATACATATTCGGACCCTTGTTTCATGAATATTCTAAATTTGAAATTTTTTATCTTTTCCGACCGGCGCTTAATTTATTATGGTACCTGGCCAGTACCTACTGTACCGAGTACCATCGAGCTGGTTTGATGATGGAGACAGAAGGTGGCCATAGGAACTCCTAAACTACACATGATAAACCCATCGTGTTTGGGCTCGTTGCATTTGTCTTCACGAGAAATTTACTTTAGACCTAAAAGATTCTCAATTCGACGGTATGTTTTCTTTTTTTGGATGTTTGTTACGCGATTGTCGGGAAGAGTAAGGCGACTTATCTACTTTTTTAAAAGCATTCGCAATGTGGTTGATTCGAATACTTTGAGGACTGCGTACTGTGCCCTCTGCCAATCAATATTGACTTATCGTGTATCAGCCTGGGGAGGCGCCGCTAAGACGTACCTCATAGAATTGGAGAGAGCACAGCGTGCGGTTCTAAGGGTAATTTTTAGGAAACCATTCCGATTTAATACTCTTGAGCTATACAGAAGTTCTGAAATACTCTCAGTGCGCAAACTTCATATTCTGAGACTTGTTTGTTCATTTGATTTGTCTTATGAACGGCCAGTTTCAAATGAAAATAAACGCGCTAGTAGGTACAGAAACAACGCGAAGGTTCCTAAAACGAAAACAAAATTTGCACAACGCTTTCAATACTTCTTGGCACCATTTTTATATAACAAAATAATAAAAGTTAAATGCGAAATAGTTAATTTAAAAGTACCAGCACTAAAAAGAGTATTGAAAAAATGGTTAACGACGTTAGACTACGACCAAACAGAGGATCTTCTAGAAATAATGAAGTGAAAAACGGACACTTCTTTAAACTAATAAATAGCTGTGTCCGCGTATCCGCTTACTGCAAACATAGGTACATAAACACGCATAATATACGAACACACATACAAATATGTATACCTACTTCATACACACACACATAACCATTCTTAAATACATAATTTAACTACATAAATTGCATAATGTGTAGATATATAAATTTTACATTTTTTTTTTTTTTATCAAAACCTAAAATTAATATAAAGATAAACGGAGTTTCCACCACCGGCGGCGGGGAAAATACTAAATTATTTATTATTATATTATTATTTATTTATTAAAACATGCACAAATGGTAGTCTCAATTTACTTCTCTAAACATTCATGCTTCTATGAAACCCACACACACATTGACACTTCTAGTCTCAGCGAAAACTGTAGTAGAAGTTGAAACAAACTGACTGACTGACTGAACCGTTTTATTTATTCACTCGTACTAATTCTATCACTAATCAGTAATTCACACTACCCACATATCATAAGACGTTTCTTTACAAATGATTACAATCAATTATGTAATCTTAGCTACTTAGCGTAAGTGAAATATAATAATACATATATTAATTGATTAGAATGTTTGTAAAGTTGTCACACTGTTATTAATGTTTAGGTTGGCTCTTACAGGACAAACCCAGTTTAGTGTAGGAGCTAACATATATGTACAAAAACTGTAATTCTTTCATATAAATAAATAAATAAAAAATAAAAATAGTAATTTATCAAACTGAAAATTGCTGAAAACTGAAAATTGCTGAAAATTGCTGCTGATTACTCCGTCAATTGTGGGCCGATTTTGAAAATTCTTTTTTTTTTATTTGAAAGGGGATAACCCTGAGGTTTTTGAAGTGAAAACTTCTTTAGCGGCTCTTGGCACTTTTTTAGGTGGGTAAAAATGTATAACTCGCGACATCGCGTCAGCGTCATTTTTAAAATGAAACCTTAAGTCATTGCGTTAAGGGTTAAGTTAGAGTGGCACGGGATCTGCCGGCACTCCCGGAGTGCAACTGTTAAGTAGGGTTCCGTAACACGTTTATGTCTGTCCATTCTACTAAGTTCTGCAAAATGAATGTAGGGTTCCGTAACATATGCATGTCTATCCGTTCTACTAAATTTTACAATTTTCAACCAAGGTCCTCCGACGGTTATTTTATAATAAAAGTAGGCTTCCGTAACACGTTTATGTCTGTCCATTCTACTAAGTTCTGCAACATCACCTACAACGTCCGTGATGTCAGCCCATAACACCAGTGCCATGTCAGTGCTTCCCCCTTTGATCGTGCTGACTACACTGAACTGGTCGGAAAACACAAACTATTTACATAGCCGTTTCGACCGACGTTTAATTCAGTGCGGTGGTACCAACCCGGGAAGGTTAAACCCTACCACCAAGTAAGATTACGAGGGAAGGGACTTACAGTTTTACGAGGAATCCGAACCTTGGTCAGCCTCCAACGGTCAGCGGTCACCCATCTAAGTACTGACCGCACCCAGCGTTGCTTAAAATTCAATAGCGACAGTTGACTGTCTGCACCACTGAGCTATCGAAGCTGACGTGGTCCTATTTTAATTGGGTCAAGATCGGATTGGAAAGCGAGGCGGAATCGCGAGGCCGAAGGCCGAGCGATTCCGCCGAGTACATTAATAGCAAAAAATTACTAAAAAAAACTGTGAAATAAAAAAAAAGTTTTAAAAAACATAAAACCGACTTCCTAAAAAAAGTAAAACTAAAAAACTATTTAAAATAAAAATATAAAAACCGCCTTCAAAAATATATGAAATAAAAACCTAAAAAAAAAAACGAACCCTAGAGTTGAAGGCGGTGCTAAAGCAAGCAAAAATGATGCATGAAAGAAAACATGAGCGGATGATAATATCCTTTGTGATTTGTGTAGCCTTTTTAGCACCGCCTTCCACTCTAGGGTTCGTTTTTTTTTTTAGGTTTTTATTTCATATATTTTTGAAGGCGGTCTTTATATTTTTATTTTAAATAGTTTTTTAGTTTAACTTTTTTTAGGAAGTCGGTTTTATGTTTTTTAAAACTTTTTTTTGTGTGTGTATGTTACTCGATTTCTCCGCCAATTCTCAGCCGATTTTAATGAATATTTTTTTTTCATGAGTAGGGTATAACTCGGGGGTGGTCCTTTCATAAATTTTATGATCGAATACCACACCTAAGGGTAGGAATACTTTCACACTAAGGAATTTTTCAATCAGCCACTACACGTCAACCAATTTTAATATTAGGTATGTGTTACTAAAAAGAGTGAAATAAAAAAACTGTTTTAAAAAAACATTGAACCGACTTCAAACCCCAAAAAAAGTATTGAATAATATTGCGATCTCGAGTAGAATGCGGTACAAAAGCTCACCAGAAAATTAATAGATGGACCCCTTTGCGTTTTTGTACCGCCTTCTACTCAAGATCAAAATATTATTTAATACTTAATACTTTTATAGGGTTTGAAGTCGGTTCAATGTTTTTAACAGTTTTTTATTCACTTTGTCGTGGTCTCGTGGTATTCGCGAGAACGCAAAACTAAATATGAAACAATAGCATACGAGGTTTTTGAATCCATAATAATTTTAAGATAATTTAATTCTAGAGTATGTGATTCAATAAGCTGTGATATTAAAACTTATTATCGTGCTTGTGCTAGAGAGAGAAAGCTCTAAAAATGTTTTGCAGAAATTTCAAATTAACAAAGTGTTTTCAAACGATAAAAGAATTTCCCCAGTACTTATGACGAGAATAAACTAAATGGAGCCGCGGAGTGGTTGCTTCTTTACGAGCCTTCCTCTCTCACTATCTGACGCAGGCTTGGCAGTTATTACCCAGAAACGGTATTGACGTAAACAGCATATTATTTAGGTACCTTATTATCAACATTTTGTCGGCCTGCACTTCATTCGCGGCAGACAGAAGAGACGCGAGTAAACAAGTGTGGCAGAGACATATTTTCATTGTAATTTGTTAGGTCGTGTGGGGCCGGTACTCCCCACTGCATCTCTCCCCATGCATGTCGTAAAAGGCGACTAAGGGATAAGGACAAGATGCCGTGCTGAAGGGCGACAGACTCGCCACCTCTCACCTTGGCACGGTACTTCCACCGACTCATGCAGCAGGTGGATCTTCGTGCCTTACTTGCTGCTTGATCGATTTAATCCTGTTCGAATACTTTGCGAAACGTGGTAGTCGGTGTTGTGCTGTAATTGACCAGAGTTCTTGCAGCACAACACCGATTACTCTGCTTACTCCGATTGTCGGGATTCAGCGTGTGTGATATGTATGTATGTATTTGTTAGGTCGTTGGTTCGATTTCCAGCGAGTATCACTTTCTTTCTATTTACGAGTTTGATAAGTGCGTTCCTCGAACACGAATGTTTGAAAAAGATGGTTCTGATTCCGTCTTCCCTTCCCTCACTATGTGGTATGGTACAATTCGTCCGGATTGATACCAACACACTGAATGAAGGGCGATCGAAACGGCTGTGAACATAGGTCGTTCCAGCAGGTTCACTATAGTGAATGGAACAAGGTGTTTTTTTAGGGTTCCGTATCCGTCGTACGGGACCCTATTACTAAGCCTACGTCGTCTGTCTATCTGTCTGTCCGTCTGTCTGTCCGAGGGCTGTATCTCTTGAACTGTAATAGGTAGCCCGTTGAAATTTTCACAGAATATGTGTTATTATGGCCGATATAAACAAATAATAAAAATAAGAAAATGTAAAAAATTCACGGGGGTCGCCATATAAGAAAATAAAAAGTGTATGCGCGCCATCTACCGAAAACAGTATGAAGCAGCGCTGACCATGACATGGCAATACGGAACCCTCGGTGCGCGAGTTCTACTCGCACTTGGCCGGTTTTTTAATGGAAAGCGCGACATGTAGCATCGTTACACCTACAAGTAGGTATCTAACGATGTCAATGGATATTCTGTGATGCACGGGGATTGCGAATGCCATGCCGGCCTCACAGGATGTTATAGCCTGACATCTGCCATGCTAATCTATACTAGCAATTCATCGGTACTCGCAATTTCTAATTATCCGTCTCACTCGCTACAACGGGCTTCTCAATGCGTCTAGTAGGACAGAGCTGCTGCAACCGCTATTTTTGCGATAATCACTAATAGAGAATACCTAGGCAGTAAGAGAAGGAGCCAATCAATTCGGTAAAAAAACAGTTTAAGTTTTCTTTCACATCCTCGACCAGATGACTCTTCTAGTTATTTATCTCTATGGAAGCAGGCTTCACCTCGGTGCTCACGTACCGAGTGAGACGTTTTAAAAACGGCTCCAGATTTTAAATGCCTTTTAACGTTGGCTGGACTTTATGGATTCGCATATGAAATGTTAGGTTGACTGCTCACGGGAGCTTCAGAGTTTTACGAAAAAAGGACATATTATCTAGGTATACTTACGTTACCCAGAATGTGAATTCTTTGTGCTAAGTAGTGTATATAGCAGCATCGTATGTGATACCCTCCAGTCCAGTACAGCCAGCAATCCAAATGGAAACTCTCCGGTATGGCACCTTCTCGACTGTGTGTGTGTGTCTGTGTCTCTATGGCTGTGGCATCGTAGCACCCAAACGAATGGGCAGATTTAGATACTGTTTTTTTTTAAATTAAACATTTTAGTTAACCGGGATAGTCCTTAGGTATGTTTGATAAAGATCAGGTCAGCCGATTCGAACGAAGATCATCAGCACTTTTCCAAATTGCTGAAGGGATCTCTTTGTGTGTCTGTCTGTGGCAACGTAGCTCCAAAACTGATGGACCGATTTGCATGCAGTTTCTTTTATTAGAAAGGTGGTTTAACTGGAATTATTCTTAGTTATGTGTAAGTAATCACGTAATAATTACTTATTAAAATGTTCGAAACAGGTTAACAAATATGCATTCACTTTTCAAAAAATATGTTTTAACTTAAGTTAATGTGTAAACCTATAACCTACAAACAAAATTAAATACTGCATAAGTGGGTATTGCGAACGGTCGAAACATTATTTTAATCTTTGTTAAGCTTATCGATATGTTCTGCCTTATGTTCTTTGTCCAAATTCAGACTCTGTCCTAAAGTGATACTGCTAGTACTTTACAACTAAAACAAAATTAGCCTAAAAGTTGCTATCGTTTAAACGTTGTCGCGAACCTCTTTGTTTGCGAAATAAACAGATCTGTAGAACAAGGTGATCTCAGATAAGTATAAATTTGCACCAACTCTTTACTTTCAGCCTTTATTCCGGCATTCAGGTGAAACTGTGCTGAGGGAGATTCGTAAACTTCCCTCCCTCGCCATTAATCAAAACAATCTACGTAGACGGTCATCCGATTATTGTTATAGGGATGGGGGCGTTATCATCTTGCAGTGAATTAAGCTCAAACCGAATAACTTCTCTTTCTATTATTGTTATAAGCGCGGCGATGGGTAAACTGGAAAACGTGTTTTTTTATGAAAACTAGCATTGGTGCCTGTGCTGAGGGACCAAAGCGAAACGACAACCTTGCGCACGACGCGTAAGAACAAGACCGCGCCACATATCAATATACGTTTGTATCATAATGATATGTATTTTTAGGTTTCCGTACACCGTAGGGACTATTACAAAAACCGGCCAAGTGCGAGTCGGACGCGCGCACCGAGTTTTCCGCATAAAAAAAAAACATGTTTCTTGTATGGTGACCCCTTAATTTTTCACGTTTTCATTTTCATATTATTTGTTGTTATATCCGCCATTATAACAAATATTCTGTGAAAATGTAAACCAAAGATTACGGTTCCAAAGATACAGCCATCGGACGGACGGACGGACAGACAGACAGACAGACAGGCGGACAGACAGACGTTGTAGGCTTAATAGTAAGATCCTTACGGGGTACAGAAACCTAAAAATAGATTATGGGAGGGCGGGGGGCGGGAAACACCGGAGAAGTACCTGAATGAAACACTGCTTCCCACACTCCCTTTCCCTACATATCTGCAATATTATGGCGTACAAAGAAATCCAGAATTATCGATAGTGATTTCTTCCGTCAATCTTAAAAATGAACGTAATAAATTAAGTATGAATACTCTAAATCAGCGGTTCCCTAATAGTGGTACACGTACCCCCAGGGGTACACAGGCTCAAGATAAGGGGTACCCGTGGGCGCACATGACGGCCAGAGAGAAAGGGGCCCACTTATCTCATTAGTGAAAATTAACTCCACTGATGAATGCTTGATTGGTTTGGGACCTATTTCGTAGTAAAAATAACCATCATATGAAAATTATTGTTTTAATTAAACATTTTGCTCAGGAGTACCTACTTGTGTGTCAGAAAATTTGCTAAGGTGTACCGATTAAAATAGTATAATTGGGAACCGCTGCTGCTCTAAATGTCTTGAAACATCGACGATAACCTTTTGTTCGCGTTTTCGTTGGCGCGTGTAACCGTGCTGAGCGTGGATTAGTGAGGAGTGGTGTTATTGGCTGTATCTGATTGTCCGATGGAATCTTGCCACCGTGGCAGTTCTGTATAGAAAAATGTCGCGAGCGGAGCCGTGGGCAAAAGATGGTAATGAAATAAACGAGAGGCTGCAGACGAGACGCCCAGGGAAGATGTTTATCTCGCGAATTTATTGGCTAGCTGACGCTCTTGTCTCACCTTGCCTTCTATATCGTGCCCCGGGGACCACAGCGCCGCGATCCTCTCTCGCTGTATCTAGTTAACGTGTGCTTAACGTATAGTACATAGATATATTTAGTGATACTGTTTTTGTTTAATCTACGTACGTTGGAAAGGCTGATCTTGACTTTAGGTTAGAAGTTATTATAGAGAGGTAACCTAATTAGATAGATAGAAATACTTTATTGATACAAAATAATATGTTACAGAAACAAGTAGAAATATTTATATAAATACTAACGCGGACTTATGCCTTTCAGATATTTCTTCGAGTCAACATTTGGATGTTTTAGAGTAGCATGCAATAATAATGAAATATAAGTTATTAGTTGAAATTGACACGAAACAATAATATAGTTTCGGAGGATTTGAAGCTAATAATGAATAATATGAGCTTCAAATCCACTCAGAGATAATAATAAAATTCGTATCAGAAGACGGTTAACGTGAATTTAATAAGGCTGGTGTAAAAGAAATATTCCCTTTTATTTCGTCTACAACTATCTAAAAATCGAGAATTTAAATATGAACTTCAGTTACGACGAGACCTCATTACAATTTGAATATTCAATCAGTTTATAGTAATCTTGTTTTGCAATCTCATTTCAGCTCGCCAGTCAATTGCCTCCATAGCAGGTACATTATCTTGATTGAAGACAATAAATCTATTTGCGTGAAAACAAAGTAGACACATAATTCTTTCAAAATTAAATTCGAAAAAAGAAGTTCGCTTTACATTATTCACGTGAACTCTCAGATATGCCTCAATACAGCTACAGCATCGTCTGCAGGAACAGTGACCAGAAATAGCAATTATAATGCAACAAACTGACGGAGAGGTATTAATTATAAGAGAAAACCCGCCGAATAGGTGGAGCGATCAAACGATTCTTTATCTTCGCGGATTATCGTGAATAAATGAAGGCTGTTGAATAAATGAGGCGACGGAGGGAGTGGGCGGCCTCGATTTAATCCTAAAAGGTTTCTGGCATTCGCCGCGACGACCGGCCGAGCAGCGGCGGCGGCGGCCGTGCGGAAACACGCCGAGCTTTTAAAATAATCTGAGAACAGACTAAAGACTAAGTACCTGTACAGCGCGAGCCTTCGGGAGGATGTGTCGGTTTATAGTGGCAACCGATGCGGAACTACTCGAAAGGGTAGTCCATTTTTTAGATAAAAGGTATTTTTTCAATAGCAATGTACTTATAACACAGAACAGCGATCGGCGGCAGTCGTGATATAGCCTTTGGAATTGGTGAAATATGCAGTTTCCTTTTATGTAATCCGGTATACAGTCCGCGCGCGAGCTCCGAGGAATCGGTATTTGTGGAAATTAATTTATTATAGAATTTGTACAGAATTTTTATGGAGATTCACATTTTATGATGATTATACTCGTACTATACTAGGCGAGTAATATTATACAAATGTATAATATTAAAATTCTATACAAATTCTATAATAAATTAATTTCCACAAATACCGATTCCTCGGAGCTCGCGCGCGGACTGTAGGTGGCTGAGTCAGAGCGGCCAAAACATATGCTCCGACCAGCCAATATCACCTCCGATATCAGGTAGGAGTAATTCCGGAGACTACCCTTTAGATTGCTGGCAATACTGGACTAGAGGAGATAACAGCCGAGGTTACGACGATTCCTTCATCGCAGAAGAGCTTTGACGCAGCTGCTGTGGTAGCAGCCAAACTGCACTATGGGAGTTTAACAAAAACGACATGCACCGCCTCAACATTAGGTTAGGGTCGCGTAGCGACGCATCTCCTGTAATTTAACTCTGGTTATTTTTTTTTTAACAACCAAAACAGGTTAATAATCTCTATTTGGGGGGAAAACTCGCATAGTGCCGTCCGTCACAGCTGCAGCAAAACTCTCCTGCGATGAAGGACTCGTGAGGTTACGAAGTAACTATTAAGTAATCTGTGGCCGAGGCTGCTATTTGGCTATCGTAAATCCAGTACGATTGGACGAAGGACGCTCCGTGTCGAGACTTGTGCATATGAGTGGGTGCTACGCACAGAGCACGGAACGCCCCCCGCCCGCACCCCCTACTAGAGGCGCCCTGAGCGCGATTTCCCTACAACGGCGTTGAAGCCTGTAGGCGTGGCCTATGACTTTCATATGTGTGTTGTGCGTGTGCATTTGTTTTGTGCCTAACTTGCTCCTCTTTGTGTGTAGTGTCGATACTAACACACACACATACGAAGCGCTAGTAGCACTGCGTCCAGTTATTGGGTTTCAAATATTATCGCTTAGGGCGCCTCTAGTAGGGGGCGCGGCCGGGGGGCGTCCCGTGCTCTGTGGTGCTACGTAAACTTAACTCGCCGAAAAAATTTAACCCGATTCTACTCGCTCACTTACCTACCGATTTAGTTGCCGTTTTACTAGCTATTTTACTGTCTACACGAAGACAATTAAGCAGCATGTGTGAAGTGGCAGCTTCACACTTCCCCCCTAGTACAGTCTCGGGTCCTTCAAGAGGGGCATGAATGGGCACCTGTCATGGCACTCGCAACCCCCGCATACGACCGAATATCCATGGGCGTTGTTAGACGCTTTATGGATGGCTCGGCGATATATGTCGAGCGTTCAATAAAAATAAAAAATAAACTCGCTACTTAACTAAAGAAAGGTGTGCATGGGGTTTTAGGCAGTGCGGTTGGGGTGCGGTGGGGGCAGCGGCGGCGCCGCACCGCTGCCGGGTGCCGCACAGCTCAACGGCACTAGCAGGCTCGTACGTACGCCTGAGCTGGTTTAATCTGCTCTCACCAGCTTTTCCGTAACCTAATTTCGAAATATCTCTGGAAGATTTCTAGTTTTGAAGCATCTGCGCGGCTCAGTTCAAATTCTGCTGGAAATTTGAGCCGAGCGCCTCTGCCGCCCGTCTCGTCGTTAGTTCATGACGGCGGCGGCGGCGGCGGAGGCGGCGGCGGCGGCTGGGCGGTGTCGGGAGTCCCCCGGGCTCCGCGGGCCGGGGTCGCGGCGGCGAGACGAGGCGGCGCGGGGGTATGGAAGAGCGAGGTCGAGCCGCAGAAACCTTCATAAATCTTTTCGGCGAGCATCCCGCAACTAACAAGCCGGTGGGCCGCCCGCGCTGCGCGCCGCGCGCCCCGCCCCGCCCGCTCCGCCGCAGCTCCTCTCTCTTCTACCTCATGTGAACCAAATTGAGGCCGGTAAATAACCACGAAAACTTTTCGAATGACTCGAGCTTAAATAGATTAAGTGAGGCGTCGCCGGGCGCGGGCGCGGGACTCGGATAAAATTTCTGAATTAATCGGGGACGGAGGGAAATTGGTGTGCGCGGCTGATACTCGCACTAATACAGCTCGGGGTAATTTAATAATCTAAAGGGGAGGCGGGTGACAGCGGCGCGGCGGGAGCGGTGCGGGTCGCGGGGAGAGCGCCACGATCCTCCCGGCAATAAATCAACGTTATCTTTCCGCTGTCGACGCCGCTCGTGTGGACTTTAATATCGGCCAAACACATTCTAGAAAACCGGCCAAAGTGATTAATGTTTACCACCAATAAAATGCTTTCTCGATATGGACTCGGCGCACCGCGCAACATCCTGAGCCGAGGACTCCGATCGGTGAGGGCCGGGCTTTAATGAATCCCCTCGTCCTAAACAATAAGATTCCGACCGCTTTATTGGTGCCCCGCGCTTGACATCGGAATAATTTTCCCTTTTATTTACGTCACGATGTTCTAAGCTCCCCTTTGACAGGTCAAAGCTTCAAATTTTCTCCTCGCTCTCACCTCACTTTTATTATATCACTTTGTTAACTAAGGATTTAACTCCGAAGCCCCTTTGATGTAAAGAATATTGGACTTTAGGCTGAATTTATTTTTTGAGCCTTCGTTTCTGCCTGATGTAATTTTCTTTATGATATCCACACTATTTAGAACACTACAGATAGAAACGTACTTCGTTGCCCAATAAGTTTACAGAGAACGAAAAAAAAAATACAGAGAATGGTCTTTTAAAATATAACAAGACCTTGATAATATCAGGGTTATTTCGTATTCAACTTCGAATTTTCCGTTAAAATTTGTTTTGCTTGCATTTATTCTCCGCATTCGTCAACCGAATTAGGCCAGGTACAGTTGGATTAAAATAAAGTGCGCGTTTAATTAATATATTTTTTTGCGTTTTTTTTTTACGTGAATACGTCTTTAAATTTGCTTCCATAGTGGGAGCCAATCCTGAAAACTGATGATAACAAAATCGGGGGATACAGTTTGGTGTTGCAGCTTCATAATCTATTATCTACATTCAAAATTTAATTACACCACTCGATAGCTACAGGATAAAAGAATTCGTTACGTAATACGCTCTAGGAAAATATTACCCGTTACGTACACGCATTCACGTAAAACACACGTCCGTGTCCACGAGCCACGACGACACAGTCACAGCCTCGTTTTTATGAAGAATTTGGTTAGTTGCATTTATTTTCCGCATTCGTCAAGCTTTATCCATATTACTCTGCCCAGTAGTGTGATGTGTAATTATGTTGAAGATCAAAGGCCAAAAGATGTTTGCGCGTATGAGCTTCATCGCGTATCATCCAGAAGTTCACACTCAAAGATCTCGCGAAATCTGTCTGCAAGTTTGTCGGTAGGAGTATTATCGCGTTGCACGTCTGGGACTTCCGGCAAGTGCTACTCTCATATCTCGGGCGCGAAACTCAAAGCGCTCATGTATTGTCTGATCGGAGGTGGGCAAACTTTGACTTACAGCGAACATGTCCGCGTTTCCGGGAGGCAATACGGAGCTTCCTCGATTGGGTTGGGCGATTTTTTTTACATTGGATACTCCAGTAAGTTTACCACGTAGATAATATCACGTGTGTTTCACAATGGGACAGGCAGAGACGACGGATCTCCACGTGCCACTGTCCTGCCTGACAAACCTCTGACGCCTGTTACACTCTTATAATCTCCTTGCTTATAATGTTCACTGACGAAATATATTTATGGAGTGAATATAATTGGAAGAGTCAGAAAGGGTCGCTCTAGCTAGACGCACGACCTGGATCAGATTAGGCGTGTGGTCAAAAAGAGTGCGTACGAGGGCTGATAAAAAAATACACTGAATATTTGATTTTCGAATTTAAATACGTTATTGTAAGATCCCTTTTTTTATGTTGGTGCACATGTTTAGACACAATTTCCACGAATTTTTATCAGCCTGTTTTATTTATGTAATGGTTACCTATATCTACAGAGCTGGTAAACTCTGGAACGCTCTAACCTGACATACATTTCGCCTCAAGCAGTCTCAGATCCTTGAAGAGGGACGTGAATAGGCACGGGTCAGGCCGATATGGTATTTGCAACCCCCGCATACGGCCCAGTGTCCATTGGCGTTGACTCCACATGTCATGTAGTCGATAAATAAAAACGACCAAGTGCGGGTCAGGCTCGCGCACCGCGTGTTCCGTAGATACCATTTGTTTTTTTTTATTAATTTAGAGTTTGCACTAAAATCACATAAATACATAACCTATGTATAACGGTTTATACGATAGAGAAAAAAAATACAATTAAAACCACGTCTCTTGTATGGGATTATATATTTTTTTACTTTTTGTTTATATTTTTTGGTTAAGTTATCCGCCATAATAACACAGATTCTGTGAAAATTTCAACCGGCTATTACGGCCTATTACGGTTTAAAAGATGCAGCCCTCGGACAGGCGGACAGACAGACAGACCGACGGCGGAAGCTTCGTAATACGCTTCTGTACGGATACGGAACGCTAAAAGGAAAATATATGAATAACTATATAATTTTATAACTGCAACTGACCAGCAGGTATTTCAATAAAGTCTGTATACAGCTGCAGACAATGTGTCGATGGTGAGTATATAAAACGGTCGTGTTCGTTCGTCTGCTGCACGTCAGTTTGTTAGTCTGTCCGGCGCACTATGGATCGAGAAACGGCCTCCATAGTATTAGGAGATTTTTTTCGCAAACTTGATTTTTTTTTTAAAACTGTTTTTGTTATATTTAGGGTTACATAAGATAATACCAAATATATAGTTGTAGTGATATCAGTCAAGTAGATATTTTATTAAAAATACTTGAAGTTTTCAGTTGTATGGGACGGAGAATGTTTAGTCGATTTTTTCAAAAGTCTTTCGAGGTGTCGCAGATCTTTTAATGCATCATGAAGTAGACCACGAGTGTAATAAGACCACATAAAAACTGTAACCCAATTCGACCCGGTATAGAAAATAGCTAAGTCCGAATTTATAAATTTTCGTCTATATTCTTTATACATTATTTATGGTTTAACTTTACAATTAATTACATTTTCTTATGTTTTGTGATTGCCAAGTGTGTAAGTTATACTAATTGGTACATTATGTAACAAATATACCTACCACTGTGGTCGAAAATACCCTCCAATATTTGTAGCGTTTTAAATGTTTATTCGTTATCCATAATTGATATAAGGACATATTAAATAAACAAAAATGTGAAGACGCGTAGCTTGACAGTACGTATGTATGTTAGGTTCAAATATATAAAGTATATATATATTTTTTTTATATTTTAAAATTTGCAATGTATGGGACGGAGAACATTATATTTATTTTGCCGGACTACAAAGATGTGTTAAACTCTTATTGGCAAGGTTGTGTAGCACAACATAAAAATAAACACAATCAGTAAAAAAAAATTTAGAAAGGTTCAGCCTTCCGAGTATCGACAGGTCAAAGTATAGCATTTTTTACCTTTTTTCTTTAACAGTAATTTTTGGTTACATTATGATTGTACAATTATTAAGCAGGTATGCAAATATGTGAGGCATATAATTCTATATCAGATATGTACACACCATTCCGATTAACAGTGTAAAAAAATAGCAATATTTTTATTTAATAATACTGAAAACATTATAGTACATTATTCGAAACTGTTAAGAACTAACAAAGTCTTGACAGTAACGTGATGTTGAACGTGACGGAAAAGAGGCTGTACAAAAAAATAATTGTGAACGCACTTTCTCAAGATGTTAAAAAAATTTCTATTCAAAATTATTCACCAAAATTAATTTTATAAAAAAATTGTTTTATATAAAATTTGAGCCGGTATAGAAAATATGTAAGTCCGAATTTGTGGATTTTTGTTTTCTTTCCTTTAAATATAATTTACAGTTTTAGAATAGAACATAAATACAAGGCTTTGCAGCTCATTCATTATGACGACGCATTAGATACTAATTACCATTCGGTAAGACGAAAACATTCCCACATCCCTGTTTGTGAAACCCCACTATATTGATAAAAACCGGTTTAGTACATCAGGTGGTGTCCTTTGGTCGCGAATTTCAGTTTAGTATTTGTTCAACGCGCGTAAGGGACGGATCTCTCCTTTCGAAACGAGTATCGCTGTTTTCAAAAACTTTCCTTCCTGCATTATTACTTGAAAACTAGGTACATTTTCGGTTCGAACTCTAACATTTTACAAAATGAAAGAGTTTAAATCAAATCTGAAACTTTTTGTTTTCTTAAAAAACGAGCAAGGCCTCTCCGACCCAAACATACTATTTGACAAGTTTTCCGTTCATATATCTGATGAAAACCGTGATCAATTCAAGTGTTTTTGTAAAACGTACTTGTCTAATATGTATAAAAAGTGGAAAAGTACAAATTATTCGTTCAGTTTCTTCAAATGCAAATTTGAAACATGGTTGACGTCAGACATAAAGTGGCCCGAATATGTTCAAACATACCTCAAGAACCAAGACATGAGGAAGCGGAATCATTCGTGCCGCAATCACCAGCGAAACAGCTTTCAGAAGCTTCAACATCTCCTAAACCAGAGTTCAGTCCTCGAAAACAATCCCACGAACTTCACTACCAGCCAAAAAGGCGCAGAACCGCACATCTGTGTACGGAAAATGACTTCGACGAGCTCGCATTCGCTGCGGTGAGTAAAGGCATTAATACGGAAAGACATGATGTTGCTGAGGTGCTTAAGTTTCTTCTGGAAAATTCAGATGAGGATGGTAGAATAAATGAATACATTCAAGTTAAAAAAAAAACACAATACTCGCCATAGAAAACCCTCAGCCTCTTCAGTTCCCAGCAACACTACAAATTGCAATACTGCGAACTACGGGCAACGGCAATTGAAGCAGGAGTTGAACTGTATCCCTTATACTATCAGCTCCAAAAAAAAGGTCGAGTGTTACCGTCCGAAAGAAAGTGTCAAGGTCACGGAAGTGGAAGCACGTGTTTTTGCAGCATACAATAATGCAGGAAGGAAAGTATTTGAAAACAGCGATAACTCGTGTCGAAAGGAGAGATCCGTCACTTACGCGCGTTGAACAGATAATAAACTGAAATTCGCGACCAAAGGACACTAATTACCGGTTTTTACAAATATAGTGGGGTTTCACAAACAGGGATGTGGGAATGTTTTCGTCTTACCGAATGATAATTAGTATCTAATGCGTCGTCATAATGAATGAGCTACAAAGCCTTGTATGTATGTTCTATTCTAAGATTGTAAATTATATTTAAAGGAAAGAAAACAAAAATCTACAAATTCAGACTTACATATTTTCTATACCGACTCGAATTTTATATAAAACAATTTATTTATAAAATGAATTTTGGTGAATCTTTTATTTATAAGTTCGGTTTATTAATTTGTCCTGTTTTTATTCAACCTTGTATTTATTTTGGTGAATAATTTTGAATAGAAAATTTTTTAACATCTTGAGAAAGTGCAACTGTTCACGATTTTTTTTTGTACAGCCTCTTTTCCGTCACGTTCAACATCACGTTACTGTTAAGACTTTGTTAGTTCTTAACAGTTTCGAATAATGCACTATAATGTTTTCAGTTTTATTAAATAAAAATATTGCTATTTTTTACACTGTTAATCGGAATGGTGTGTACATATCTGATATAGAATTATATGCCTCACATATTTGCATACCTGCTTAATAATTGTACAATCATAATGTAACCAAAAATTACTGTTAAAGAAAAAAGGTAAAAAATGCTATACTTTGACCTGTTGATACTTGGAAGGCTGCACCTTTCTAACATTTTTTTTACTGAGTGTGTTTATTTTTATGCTGTGCTACACAACCTTGCTAATAAGAGTTTGACACATCTTTGTAGTCCGGCAAAATAAATATAATGTTCTCCGTCCCATACATTGCAAATTTTAAAATATAAAAAAATATATATATACTTTATATATTTGAACCTACGCGTCTTCACATATTTGTTTATTTAATGTGTCCTCAAATCAATTATGAATACCAAATAAACATTTAAAACGCTACAAATATTGGAGGGTATTTTCGACCACAGTGGTAGATACAGTTGTTACATAATGTACAAATTAGTATAACTTACACACTTGGCAATCACAAAACACAAGGAAATGTAATTAATTGTAAAGTTAAACCATAAATAATGTATAAAGAAAATAGACGAAAATTTATAAATTCGGACTTAGATATTTTCTATACCGGGTCGAATTGGGTTACAGTTTTTATGTGGTCTTATTACACTCGTGGTCTACTTCACGATGTATTAAAAGATCTGCGACACCTCGAAAGACTTTTGAAAAAATCGACTAAACATTCTCCGTCCCATACAACTGAAAACTTCAAGTATTTTTAATAAAATATCCACTTGACTGATATCACTACAACTATATATTTGGTATTATCTTATGTAACCCTAAATATAACAAAAACATTTAAAAAAAAAAAATCAAGTTTGCGAAAAAAATCTCCTAATACTATGGAGGCCGTTTCTCGATCCATAGTGCGGCGCCGCAACCGACTGGCTCCACTGCAAACCGACCACAGAACTGACATTTCCTGGTAGTACAGTCGGGCGAATTTTTCCGGCATTTGTACCCACAAATGCCGGCAAAATATTTTGAAGATATTTAGAATATTAAAAACAGAAAGTACTAAAGATCATGTGAACTTCTAAAGTGAATCAAGTAAAAACCTCTATATTGAAGTTATGCAGTGAGGAGGTTTGAATAGTTCAAATAATCAATACTAATAATTAAGATGGTCATGGTCCTTAAGCTAATATTTGTATAAGTACGTAGATCGATAAGATAACTAACGTACGTATCTTTTCAGTGTAAAATAAGTTAGATTACTTTTTAGGTTTCCGTGCCCCGTACGGAATAATATTAATAATTATTACTATTAATAAGCCTACAATGTCCGTCCGTCCGTCCGTCCGATGGCTGTATCTTTGGAACCGTAATAGCTAGGCGGTTTAAATTTTCACCGAGGGGTGTTATAAGTTTGACGTGTGTGTGTGTGAGTGTGTGAGGGTGTGTGTGTGTGTGTGTGTGTGTGTGTGTCTGTCTGTGGCATCGTAGCTCCCAAACGGATGGACCGATTTGGATGCGGTTTTTTTTATTAGGAAGCCTGTTTAATCGGGATGGTTCTTAGCTATGTTTGTAATCAAGTAATAAAGTAATTAAGTAATAAAAAAAATAATTATCTTAAAAAGTGGACCGATTTGCATGCGGTTTTTTTTAAAAAGCTTGAAATAAAAGTTAAATTACAAATTTAAAAAACCCCCGACTCCTAAAAAGTCAAAAATAATTTCCGTTTACTTACTTAAAGGAGTCGGGGGACCGCTAAGTAAATTAAATATAAAGACTCAAAAGTTGCGCGGGAATTTACTTAGCGGTCTACCGACTTCTTTAAGTAAGTAAACGGAAATTATTTTTGACTTTTTAAGAGTCGGGGTTTTTTAAATTTGTAATTTAACTTTTTCAATAATGAATTTGGAAAAAAATAAAGTCATACGTGTATGCATAAGCAAGCCTCAAGGGCTAGTTTCCATACTTTACCACAGCTTAGACGGATTCTTTTCTGTTTAATTAAAACGTCGTCGTACACAAAGTTGGAGAATTTAGTCAAATCTGGCGCCTTCAACATTTGTTCCTAACTCAGCGTCATTTCGCCTCCGAATGGCATGCCTGCGGTCGTTGGCGCAGCACTGCGAGAGTAAAACAGCTCGGTAGGGAATTACCTGTCCCTGGCGCATTCGTTCCCTCGTACAAACTGATCTAACAATGAAAATTCACCTATACAACCTTGGTAGACTGATAGCTGACCTGTTTCCCCTTTGAATAATAGACGAGGTTAACAATGGTGTGCTTTACAAAGTTCTAAATGTGTGTTCTCTGTTTTTATTTGACTGTACGCTAGGTGGCGTTGCAGCCCGGTTGAAGTGATCTGGAAAACGGGTGAGCGTCCCACGCGGTCGGTGTCCTAACCGAACCGTGACGCAGCCAATTGATGGAACTAGAATGCTGGTTGCAGAACCCAAGCACATCGTGTGCTCTCGTTTTGGCCTTACTAATGGAATGAGCTAATGATATCATTTTACATTGCAATGATACATTTATATTGCATTATCTTAACTCCCCTCTTCTCTCTTTCTTTTCATTCAGTTGATGGTGTTGAACAACAGTGCCACTGATTAATGTACATAATAAGTAAGTCTATTATATAAGGTCTTTCATTAGTAGGTAACTTTACGCTAAGGAGTGTATGTGTATCAGATACTGATCACGTTCCCATACCCATATTTTTACGATATCAAATACCCATGCTATGAAATAATGGGTAAGTATTTGATATCGTAAAAAAAATGGGTATGGGAACGTGATCAGTATCTGATACACATACGCCCCTTAGCGTAAAGTTACCTACTAATGAAAGACCCTATTTACATAATTTTTTTTTTTTTTTATTTATATTAGAAAACATACAGCCATTCACAATGTAGATAGGTACACTTTTTTTATGCCTAAAGTATGGCCAATTACATGTTTCCCTGGTTAGTTTTTTTATTTATGTTTGCGTAGGGCATAAACTTAGGTGTATAAAGGTGTGTGAGGGAGGTGTGGTGTTTTGTCATGCGTTACTGTGTGGTGTGGTGCGTAGTGTATGCGTGTGCGTGTGAGAGAGGGTGTGTGTGTATGTGTGTGTGTTTGTGTCTCGTTTTGTATTTAATTTGTATTTTTTTTTTATATTTACAATGTTTAATATGATATTAAGTATATTACTGTTTATATTTATGCAACTCCTCATTCATACTAGCCAGTGATTGGTTGAGTGTGTTCACTATTTCACTTTGGAAAGTTCGTCTGCTGAGGTGAAATATATGTATATGCGTATTGAAGAACTGATGTAGTATTTGTTTGTAGTTTATGATATTGCTCTACAAACAACAAACTATTCTTGTTAGCCTGCACATACTTCTTCCACATCTCAAAGGTTAGTTAGACTTAGAATAGAGTGCCTCGCGGCATTAAGCTCATCAATCGTGCCTAATTTGTATAAATTGGTGTTCAATAAATAATATGTACATGTACATATACATATCGGAGGAATATGGCTCATGTTATGAAATTGGTTAAATCATCCGCATAGAGTGAAAATAACCGTTAACGTGCCATAGCAAAAATGTGTGTGATATTTGAAACACCTAATTATATTGCTATGTATACAAACCACACGCTGCATCCGGTATCCGCTGTATTGTGATAAGCAGAGTAACCAGTGTTATGCTGTAAGTACTCTTGTAAATTACAGCACAACGCCGATCACCGCGTTTAACAATGTATTAGGACAAGATAACTATCAAGCAGCAAGGGAGGCACAAAGACTCACCTGCTGCATGATTCGGTGGAAAGAACGTTTTTTTTTATGTAATCCCGTATATGGGTGGCTGAGTCGGAGGGGCCAAAGCGCATGCTCCGACCAGCCAATATCACCTCCGAGAAGGTAGGTGCCATACCGGAGACTTCCCTGGATTGCTGGCTATACTGGAAGGAACGTGCCAACGTGAGAGGCGGTTAACCTGTCGCCCTTTAGCACGGTACTTTTTTTTAATGGAATCTGACACGGTTGACTACCTCACCTACAACATCATGGGAGAGATGAAGTGGGGCTATAATTTTTAAATACCGGCCCCACACGGTATAAAATGCAAGAAAATGCCATATCTTTAATACTACGCAAAAGCCATTGTTACTGGTACGAGTATAATGAGGGTAAAGCCCCCGGGCTGATTTAAGTCGGGCGAAATACCTACCATGAAAAGTATTTTTAGTTTTTCGTTCAAACGAGATTATCAATGGGTTGTCATAAAATGGGAGTGATTTCATAAAATGTTAAATTTATTCGCAGGTTAAGGGCAGGTAGCGCCAGATTTTTTTTTTTTTCAGTTATTACTGAAATCAAGGAGCGGAAAGTTTGGCGCTGCTGTTAAAATAAATTTGAATACTTAAATACAGTGAGAATGCAAATGTGACAGAATTAACTCAGTTTTATGTACTTTTTACCCGACCACGGCGAAGCCAAAAGGAGGGTAATGATTTTGACAGCGTATGTATGTAATGTATGTTCGTTTGCTCCCCTACTTATTAACAGATTTTTTTTTAATGAAAAAATTTTATGTCCGCCGCCGTGAGGCACCACATTGTAAAATTTGAAATTTCTTTTTTTTTTTTCTTCAAACCCCTTCAAGTATCGGGCTGCGTTGTTAAGAGCTTAAAATACCTTTAAAAAAATAGGAATGAAATAAAAACCAAAAATAAATTGTATTAGATCCGACCACGAAAACTATAAAAATAAGAAGGAAAGTTGATGGAACATTGTGTAGTCGGGCGTGTAGTGGTATTCGAAAAGACAGGGATCAACTTTCCTTGTTATTTGATTCGTTTTTCGTAGTCAGGTTTTGTAAAATGTTTATGATTTTTTTTTTCATTCGTTCTTTAAATTTCTAGAGAATTCCAATTTAAAGCTTCATTTTAGCGATATGCCATATTTGAGATAATATGACAATACTTCTCTGTCACTATTAAGTTGGTTATCCTAAACATCAGGAGTTACCTATGGACTTAAATAAATTACATTATGTAATAAGTCGGTGACATCGCAGTAAAAGACGTATTAAGAAATATTTAGTGTACAAATTACGCTCGGGTCTAATTTGTTATTAACAGAGCAAGAAACCGCGCAGCACGAGACGAGAAGCCGGCCACCATTCGACGTTCTGTGATCATTAATTGTTATGTATTATTATATTTACCATTTAACACATTGCTATGAAAACAATATATTAGCTTTGTTTCATTCTACTCGCCTTTCGTAACACTGTTCGACAGGATCGATGTTGAATAATGGTTTCTAAGTTTAAATAAAATAAATTAAAACCAATTAAAGGCACGCTATTGATAAACATCGCGTGTTTTGAGAATCCTAAATTACTGTTAATTCCTTTTCATTATAAATTCAAACCAACGTTCTGTATAGTCCATTTTATATTTTCGAAACCTTTGAATTGATGACCTAATTACCTTCAGGTATAGATTTTCACATCAAGTTCACATTTTTCCAATATCTTTAAGAAGCTCGTCTCTGCCTCATAATCGGATAAATGATTTTCTGCAGGACTGAACATCGGACGTGTTGCTACGAAATTCGCCTGTGCGTTGTTGGGCGCTTCGGGTCTTGTAAGTTTGACGCCTCCGTCTGTCTGTGTGTCTGTGTTTTAACTGGAATGGTTTTTAGCTATGCTTGATGAAGATTAGGTGAACCGATTCGAAGATCTCCGATACTGTTCCTAATTGGTGAAGGATTTCTTTTCAAATGTAAATTGGAATGATTTCCTGTTACTTTATTACACTTTCACTCTTCGCCTTTAAATAAACGGAAATTATTACAAAACAAAACGTAAGTATAAAAAAAAATATTAAAAAAAAACCCCACACATCAACAACCTTTAAAAAGTAAAAAATAATTTCCGATTTGTTGATTATAAATACGTCCGCGGACCGCTAAGTAAATCACGGTCGATGGATCGCACCACTGAGCTACCGAGGCACTTACTCAAAACTTTAACGCGGCAAGTTGTAAGCCATAGCTTAGGTATTTTCCAACGTGCGCTATTGCCAGAATCAGCGCTAAGCTGACATAACTGGGTGAATCCCCTCCAGAACTTGGAGACAATGGCGGTCTACTTCCAGCTGTCATATGAATCTGCACTCCGAGAATGGCTTACGAATTGCGGGAAAAACCAACGCAGTGAAAGTTTTTGATTGACGTTGAATATGGTTTGGTTGCAAAAGTAGCAATAATATATGGGGAAATAGCTAGAATTTACGAACTTTGAATGTCGAGTTTATTCTTCTTGCCGGAGTGTGGTGCAGCTAAAAGATAGCAGAGTTATATTTTTACGATAGTCGTCAATCTGGTGAAGAGAAATAGAGCTGTTGTAAAGAAAGGTTGATTGACTGGAAGCAATTGCATTCAGCTATAAATTTCAATTCAAGCACATGCGCATTGATGGATAATTTATCGGTATTACTATGGCCGCTACTCCATCCCTCCTCCTCCTGTTCGCCTTCGCCAAACCCGTCATACTCTCGCGGAACACCCCTGTGTAGTCGACCGAAGAGTTCTTCGAACTGCACGATTCTCCAAATCGTTCTTGTGTCGCACTGCAAAGGTGTCTAACGAGCTTCCAGGGAATAGCTTCCCCTATTCCTACAATCGACGCGACGCATCTTCAAAACGCGAGTTAGTCCGCCTCCAAGCCGGACTGGCACCTTCTCGGGAGTGAAATTGGCTGCGCCTGAGGCTTCGACCTCGAGCACAGTCACCCAGTTCGGAAGCAATTCACAATAAATAAATAAATAAAAATTGCATTGCAGACAAATATGATATTACTCGTACAATGTATAAGCTTTTGCCTGCGAATTCACTCGCTTGAAATTTGAACGTTAAAATAAGAAAGTAATTCACTATGGGCGAGGCCGAAAGCCGAGTTGCGTTAAAGTAAATAAACCTACTCTCTGGATAAAAGTGAGTCACTAAGAGCGACGGTTTTATATACCTACATGCACAGGTAGCTACGAAGTAGTTGACCTAGATTAATGTTTGTGGTATTTCTGAATTAATTAAACTTAACATTGTTTCTTTTCGTTCTCATTTTCCACGCCTTTGTTTTCAGAACTTTAAAACGGGAAACCAGACGCAGACCGCGACTATGAAAAACATAAAACAAAGTCCAGTTTGTTCTCAGAGATATTTCCTTTATTCGCCGACGCTTGCCGTCGCTTTGTGCGGAGTAATACGTTCAGGAGAATGCCAATAAAATATATAAATATTATGGAAGGGCTTTTTGTATTTGGACTGATATTAATGAATTCTCGGCTAGTGGTGATCAATCACATTTTTATAGAACGCTTCATTCTTACCTGATAAGATAGTATGGAGCGAGTACTAAAAAAAAAACACGGATCGAAATGTTTAAGTAAAACTAATTAGGATTACTCTAATTAGTTTTACTTAATAATTTCGTTTTATTAGTTATTTAGCCAAATTTCTACCGGCTATCTATTACGGTTCAAAAGATACAACTCTTGGACGGACAGACAGACAGACAGATGGCGTAGGCTTATTAATAGGCTTCCGTATGGATATACCGAACCCTGAAAATTTAAACTAATAATTATTGGAGTGACGTATGTCAATGGACTAGTAGAAATTTTATGAAGTAATAAATAGTATATGGGCAAAAACCTGTTTCAAAATCTACTCAAACATACCATACTCAACAGATCCCACCAAACTTGTTTGCATCGGAAGTTGCTTGAGCGCGTCGCATTTCTCCTCTCCCTAGCCGCTGTTCACACCTCTGACTATGAATTGCATTACTGCACTGCGATGCGACGCAACTCAGACGATATACAGACGCTCATAATATGAGTTTGGTGAAAATTGTACTTGCGTTTTAAAGGAGGGAGTTTTCTCTTCAATTTATTCCTAAAAAATTTTGAGTGTTTAAGTTTTGCATGTTGAGATAGAAATGGACAGCACGCATACACTATTCGTTTGTTCTATCAAACAAACATACATACCGCACGCTGTATCCCGACAATCGGGGTAAGCAGAGTAATCAGTGTTGTGCTGCAAGTACACTTGTAAATTACTCTTGTACTCTGTCAGCCTCGTTAGCTCAGTGGTGCTGTCGGTTCACTGTTGTTAAGCACACTTGGGCGCGGTCAGTACTTAGATGGGTGACCGTTGTTCGGATTCCACGTAAAACTGTAGGTCCCTTCCCTTCTTACATTACTAGGTGGCAGGTTTTATCCCGCCCGGGTTGATACCACCGCAACTGAATGAAACATCTGTCGAAGAGGCTATGTAAATAGTTCGTGTTTTCCGTCCAGTGTAGCCGACATGATATGAAGGGAAACACTGACATGGCACCTAGTTCACCCGGCGTTATGGGCTCACATCACGGATGTTGTAGGTGATGCAGCCAACCACAAGATAACTATCAAGCAGGAAGTAAGGCATGAAGACCCACCTGCTGAATGACTCGGTGGACGGACCGCGCCAAGGGGAGTGGTCGCTCGCCTGTTCAGGTCCGCAAATAAAAACCAAAAGCCAAGCCTCCTCCACACTCTTAAGCGTTCGCGGAAAGTGGGTAGCATTTGCGGTAAAGACGCTTCGCCGCGAAACAGCCAAACGATATACCCAACAAATAGCAGCGATATCGGACCGACAAATTCTCGATGTTTCACTCGGCTTTCCCCCTTCCCCCTCCCCCTCCCCCCTCCCGGCCCTCGCCGGCCCTCCCCGCGCGCCCCGCCCCGGCTGACGTATCAATCCGACTGAATATATTAACTGTCTTTCGGCGCCTTCATATTCGAAGTCGAGGTGAGCTATTGATTTCGTTTATTGAAAAGGGCAGTCAATCTCTTTGACTTGCTGGAAAAACAGTAGACGTTAGATGCTTGTGGTGTGGATGTAATATGTATGTATTAAATTTATAGAACTCCTTGGAATGTTCTTGTCCATGCATACAAGGCGTGTTGTAGCCGACATGAAATGAAGGGAATCATTGACATGGTACCTAGTCCACCCGTTATATATCCGTCCATACGTTATGGGCTGACATCATGGATATTGTAGATGATGTAGCCAATCGTGCCAGTTTCCATAAAAAAAAAAATTATATGTATCTAGCGGTTAACTCCTGAAATACCACTTTATCCGACAGATAACTGTTAGATGAATTGCTAAAATAGTTCATTAAATTCTCAAAGTAGTCTTTCTTTGTATTCGTAGTTAGGCTATTGATTTCGCTTCATAAAAAATTTGCTGTCAAATAAGTACTTACGATACTATATTATGTGTGGGTTAAATTTCAATATACATATAATACATATACATATCAGTCAGTCAGTCAGTCAGTCAGTCAGCGTGTAAGCGTCCACTGCTGGACATACGCCTCTCCAATTTTCCTCCAGTCCTCCCGGCCTTCAGCGATACGGAACCACTGATTTCCGCCGGCGTACTTGATGTCGTCGTCCCACCTGGCGGGTGGTCTTCCCACACTCCGTTTTCCTGTCCACGGCCGCCAGTGTAGGACACGGTTACTCCAACGGTCATCGTCTCTTCGGCTAACGTGCCCAGCCCACTGCCACTTGAGTTTAGCCACCCGGTGTCCAATATCGACTACTTTGGTGCGTCGGCGGATTGCCTCGTTACGCACCATATCACGTAGCGATATACCCAGCATGGCTCGCTCCATTGCTCGCTGGGCAACTTTCAACCTTTGGACAACAGCGACCGTCAGAGTCCACGTTTCACATCCGTACGTCATAACCGGGAGGACACACTGGTCATATATACGGGTCTTTAAATTCTGCGGAAGGTCAGACTTCAGAACGAATTTTAGTTTTCCGAAGGCAGCCCAACCCAGTTGAATTCGTCTCTCCACCTCCTTAAGCAGACCTTGTCTGCCAAGCCGCAGAATTTGACCGAGGTATACGTACTCTTCAACCTGTTCGATCACTTCTCCGCCAATAACAAATTGTCCTCCCGTCATAACCTCGGTCGCCATGACCTTGGTTTTGTCCCGGTTCATCTTCAGACCAACCTTCATCGACGCTGTATAGAGGTCTTCCAGCATGATCTGAAGCTGATCTCGGGAATTGGACAGAAGAACAATGTCATCGGCGAAACGCAGATGACTGAGAAGATCTCCATTCACGTTTATACCCATGTTGTCCCACTCAAGCATCTTGAACACATCTTCCAATGCGTTTGTGAAGAGCTTGGGTGAGATCACATCCCCCTGCCTTACGCCTTTACCAAGGAGGATAGGTTGGGTATTCTCGTGAAGCCTCACAGTCATCGTCGCGGACCGATACAGATTTCGGAGCACCTCGATGTAGCGGTGGTCGATTCTGCACCTGAGGAGGGAGTTTTCGACAGCCCATTTTTCAACTGAGTCGAACGCCTTCTCATAGTCGACGAAGGCTAGGAAGAGCGGCTTGTTGTACTCCTCGCATTTTTGCACCACTTGTCTCACAGTAAATATGTGGTCCATGGTGCCGTACCCTTTCCTAAATCCAGCTTGCTCACGAGGCTGGTACTGGTCCAGCCTCTGTGTCAGCCGACTCGTGATGACTCTTGAAAAGACCTTGTACACGTGGCTAAGAAGTGAGATAGGTCGATAGTTTTTCAACTTCGCCCTATCCCCCTTCTTGTGAAACAAGACAACGACACTATTTCGCCATGCGGCCGGAACTACACCGCCTTCAAGAACTGCATTGAACAGTTTTTGCAGTTCCTTCAGGATCGGTCGTCCGCCAGCGTTCAGCAGCTCTGTCGTTATCCCGTCTTCACCTGGAGCCTTGTGTTTTTTGAGTCCTTTCAAGGCAGCCTTTATCTCATAGACACTAATATCGGGTAGATCCTCCGTGTAGTGTCTAGTGAGCGGCGCACGCCTATCAGAGTCGACTGGTTTGCTTGGACTTGGGGCAGGGATTGCTGCGGAGTACAATTGGCCATAAAATTCCTCCACCGCCTCAAGAATATCCGACTTTCTTGCAGTGACAACCCCATTCGCCCGCTCGAGTTTCGAGATTTGGTTAGCGCCGGTAGAGAAGGCACGGGCAAACACTTTGCTGCCTCGATTTTCCTCTATAACGCGCTCAACCATCTTCATGTTCTCTCGGCGAATATCACGGCGAATGGACTTGCTTATGGTCTTGTTGAGGTTCCTGTGCACGACACTACTCCGGGTCTCCGGTTTCATATTCCGTCGTGTTTCCAGGAGCCTCAACGTCTCTGCGGATAGCTTGCTACGGGGTGCCTGTCGACTTTTGCTGAAGTGCTGCTCTGCAGTGTCCGTTAGTGCGGATACGAAGCTCGTATACACCTTGTCGATGTCGGCATCCTCATCTCGTGGCGCTAAGCTAAAAGCATCCGCGAGTTTGGCTTCGAAATTTTCGAGCGTCTCGTCCGGTATGTTTAGCTTGGCCAACGGTTTGTGGATGAGTTTGCGCCGTTCCATCTTGAGGTTTAGCTTCAGCGTACCTCGCACTAGTCGGTGATCGCTGCCAGTATCGAAGCGGTTAAGGACAGTAACGTCTATACACGACGATTTACTGTCCGCCAGTATGAAGTCGATCTCGTTCCTCGTGCAACCGTCAGGGCTGGCCCACGTCCATTTCCTTTTTTCCTTCTTCAGGAAAAAGGTATTCATGGCGTGGAGCTGGTTGGCTTCGAGATAGTTGACCAACATCTGGCCGCGTCGATTCCTGACACCGATACCGTACGGACCTACTGCTCTGTCTCCCTTCAGAGGCTTGCCCAGTTTGGCATTAAAATCTCCCATCACGTACTGGAAGTGAGATTTGTTGGTTTCTAAGGCTTTGGATACATCCTCGTAAAACTGCTCCACCTCGTCGTCAGCGTGTGAACTTGTGGGAGCGTATACCTGCACCACCTTCAGCTGATACCGCTTGTTCAGCCTGATGATGATGTAGGCCACTCTGTCCGACACGCTGTCGATTTCGATGATGCTGTTCACGAGGCTGCGCCTCACCATAAATCCCACTCCACCTTCCGATTTTTGGGGATTTCCTCTGAAGTAGAATAGGTTGCCGGAACGTAGCACTTCAGTCTCTTCGCCCTTTCTTCTGACCTCGCAAAGACCCAGGATGTCCCATTTTATATGAGCCAGCTCCTGTTCCAGCTCGACCAGTTTCTCTTGCGTTCTCAAAGTCCGTATGTTATGGGTAGCCAAGTGTAGTTGGGTGTGGCAGCCAGATCTAACCCAGGGATTCTTAGCACCCCTCGCCCCGCCGGAACCTGGACCGCCACCACGATGATCCGGAATAGCGGGGCCGCTGGGAACTAGGGGCCGAGGTACTGTAGGACTTTTCATTGGAGGTTTTGGCCATAAAACGCCACGTTGGCCAAACGTCTTGGCGAGTCTTCCGCTCTCGTCAGCCTTAGGATTGTAATACCTATGGTATTACGCACCTAAGTTTCCAGGATATACCGCGAGGAGGTGTGAGTCGGAAATTGGAGAAAGAATTTCACTCCGCTACTACTTCACCATCGTGCGATGGTGCAGCATTAGCAGAAGATTAATTCAGTCTCCCTTTTATATCCTATTATATACATATCACACACTCTGAATCCCGACAATCGGGGTAAGCAGAATAATCGGTGTTGTGCTGCAAGAACCTTGGTAAATTACAGCACAACACCGACCACCACGTTTCGCAAAGTATTCGGACAATATAAGTATCTATCAAGCAGCATGTAAGGCACGAAGGAAGACCCACCTGCTGCATGACCCGGTGGAAGTACCGTGCCAAGGTGAGAGAAGCCTGTCGCCCTTTAGCCCTTATCCCTTGGTCGCCTTTTACGACATGCACGGGGAGAGATGCAGATATATAGATAGATTCAATATATAACTTGTTAGAATTAAATCGTCCACGGATGTATTGCAATTAGAGCAAGTTTAATTGACTTTAACTAAGCCAATTTGGTTAGTTTAGCTGTGTTAGGTCTTATTCAACTTTTCAATGATGCAAACAACCAACTTGATTGATTATTACTATTACTATATTGATTATTACTCTTTGTTTGATTGTTAATTTTCCACGGAGAATAATTATAATATTTCAGCTTATCATAATTTTTGCCTCAATATAAATATTTATTGAAATTCAAAAAGTTCATACTTCTTCAGGCATATTGTAAATATCGAAATGGCTGCCGTGACGCGGGCGGCTCTTGTATTATATTTCAATTGAATTTGAGGTTTATTGAGGCGCGAAAGCGAAAATTTAAATGATCGCTCTTTCTACAAGCAAAATGTAAAACAGTTTATGCTTTTATTTAAATTTCAAATCAGATACCTGGCAGGCCGTCGTCGTCGGTAAAATTTCACGCTTTACCATTCTTATTCTTGTACAAATACTATCAAAGGATCTGCACGGGGAAAAGGAAAGAATGGCTCGTGGCTACGGAAGCATCCCTCCCATTTCTTCCAATAAAAATGTATAGGTAGGTAGGTGGGAAAGCCGCGCCCGTGCAAACGTTCGTTTCCCTCGCGCACCCCCGCCCCCGCCCGCCCCCTCGTCGGTCTAATAGCTCTATCCGTCCCTGTGTACACAGATGAAAGTGAGTGAGCAAATAGCAAAGCTCGATTAACTTTGTGACTGGCTCCCTCTTTGCTTCTTCCCGGTGAATATGATCGGCGGGCTGGCGGGACCATAGCCGTGGGAACCGGTGCGGTGAGGCTAAACATTGCCGTGGGAACCGGTGCGGTGTGGCTAAACATTGCCGTGCGAACCGGTGCGGTGAGGCTGAACAGGTCTGCTAGAATTCAAGGATGTTATGGCACAGATTACTTAATAGTTACTTCGTAACAGATAAATCGCTCCATATGTTTCTACCTTAAGGCTTTAATAGCCTACTGCTTCACGTCGCCAAAAGCTGCGTGCGAAAATGTACCTTAACGATCGAGTGTAAAGTGGTTATTGCTTTGCAGCTGCGCGCAGTTGCGTGGGCGAGCGTCTATGTATACTTCGCGCGGCTGACGAATTTCCACTGAAATAGACCGCCGCCGGCCCGTCGAGCGGTAGGTAGTTAGCGCGCGCAAGTACATAGAGTGCGTGAGGCCTGGTTATGGGTAGTAATGGTGGATGTTACTTCTGGGATAAATTAGTGAACTGTATACTTGTTTAGAGGATTAATTTCAATATTTTGAGTTCATTCACATCTTTAATGTATCATGGGGGCGGTAACACAGAAAGAGGCTTAGGTAGAATAGACAAAAGACTAGCGAGCCGATGACGCTGGCCAATCAGAGCACCGTATTTGGTTTAGTTAGATGGTTCAAACTCAAACTCAAAAAGTCATGAAATTTGTAATAATTTTACTATAATGTGAGTTGGCGGTAGTAGGATCGAAACCATCACTAAGTAGGTACTGGTAGTGATTTCTTTCAGTCAACTTTTAGGTGATGATGAGTAAATAAGAAAAATAGGAGCAAGGGTACGGAAGACAACATAGATGATTTGCAGCCACAATTCGGTTTATTATATTTAAGTTTCAGTGGTGGCCATCATACTCAAATGAAATTATTGACCTATTAAAATGTTGGTTGATCAGCTGAAAAAGCAACCGCAAGGTGATGGTTTTGACTTTTGAATAATCATTGAAAATTTCAAACACATCTTCATTTAATTTTTAAGCACGTTATCGAATGATTAATGCAAATACATTCTACTATAAAAGCAATTTCAGAAACAAAACAAATCCTTTCGGAGTCGTAGTAAAATACGCCTAGTGCTTCGGCCATGCTGAAGGAGACGACAATATTTACTACATAAAAAATAACAGTTGTACCGAAGCGAATAGATTGATTTTCCAAAATCGAAAATCAGCAGATGAAATTTAGATCTCGGTCCCGATTGTTTGCACAGGACTCGATTCGGTTACGTCGAGTGGCTGACAAAAATTTCAGCGGCGGATTCGAATTTGGACATTCCCGATCTGGTTGAGTTGGCGCCGTTTATTTTTGACGAATGGAAGGCAAAATAATATTTATGGGAGGAAGTATAAGCACAGTCTAAGTAAGTGAAGGGCCGTATACATAGAGAGTACTGACATTGGCTTCTTACGCTCCACTCAGAGAAGTCGTTCTCCAATCTTACTTACTCCGGCGAGCGTCGTACTCAATTGTATTTGTACACAAATGTTGTCAACCTCTTCTTGCCGAGGGAAGCTACTTATTAAGCCTACGACGTCTGTCTGTCTCCTACTGCGGTATCGTTGAAACCATGATAGCTAGCCGGTTGAATATGCGTATACTGAATATATTAATATACAGAATATGTGTACGCGATGATTAATGCAAATGATGCGAACTTGGAACGCAAAGTTTACTACCAGGATTTTGCTAAATTGTGGTATTTCTATACTTGGATTCCAATTCCATGTATGCCAAATTACGACATGAGAGAGAGTATACGGACCTAAGAGGTCTTACAACTCGTGGTCTAGTGAGGCGACAACGCGATGTTACGCGTCCGTACGGGGTACGGAAGCCTAAAAAGGTACATTTATCATTCTTCGCTTGTTCGCAACCTCTATAAAATAATGGTAGGGTTTCTGTCTTCGATTGAATATATTTTAGCCACGTAATAAGAAGTAGCTGGAAGGGCCATGGAACGGCCGTTGTAACTTGTACGGAAACCACGATGACATTTTAGTCCGTACTGCGACACAAGTAGTCTACTCTTTGGTCTACTCAGACATGTTTCGACTGCGGCTGAACGTCTGCATTGAGTCGTGCCTAGTAAGTGAACCGGTACTTACTCTTCCTTTTCTCCTCTAACCAACTCAAGTGCTCTGTGGTTTTAGCGAACTAGAATTCACGCATTCAATGGAATCCTTTTTTATGGATACGCAATACACTTGGCGCAGTCAGCGTGGATTGTTGACCCGACGACGCCCAAAAGCATTCGGCTTCTAACGGAGGCTGGGCTGGGAGTGCGTGCACGCGCGTCAGATGACTTTTTATGCTTCTCTTGAAAGATCCTAAGTCAAACTCTGAAGGAAACACATCGGGAGAAAGTAGATTCCAGAATTTCGCAGTGCGGAAGATAAAAGAAATACTGGAGCGCTTAGTCGGCACTTTAAGCAGCTCTACAGTAAAGGGATGCATTCCATGTCTGCTACGCGTGGTCCTATGATGAAATGGTTAGGTCAGAATCGCTCCAAACAGCTCCTCAGACTCGCCATTAAACAGTCGACAGAACACGCTTGGTGACGAATCTACGAAGTTTGCAGATTGATCCCAAATAATTCCTTAACTGGCCCCATCTTCGTGTGTTTTCTTTCATGTGTTCGTAGTTCGTACACTTGTACCTATTAACAAATTAGCTTCAGACAGCAAAAGTGTGACCTTCATTAGGTAAAGTTTTGGCTGTGAAAGTTTTTTTCCCAGATGCGTGTTCGCGTGTCAAGGTTTAGTCTCGCCGGTTGTTCTCAAATTCTTCGGCTCTCGCGCTCGGCTCGCGTGCTCTGCCTCGCCGGCCTGGTGCCAAGACTCCCCCGCTCCGTTTCCTAACTTTATTATTGTTTCTCCCACATTCGGCGACACTTCGCAGCTCACACACGAAAGCCTTCATCCGGTTTCTGCTGGCGCTCTGCTAGCCCTTACGTCGTCTGCAGAAAGCACATTTTGCATCACTATCTCGCGACCTTATGCGAGTACTAAGAGGCTTAATTCTTCGCATAGAAGCCTCCCCTTAAGCTCTTTAGTATTAGAGTATAGACGCGGCTGTAGTAACAGTAAAACCTCCGACACCATTCTAAAAACAACACTTTATTATTATGAATTCGTCATTTAATCATAAATTCGAGCGAACCGTGCAATTCCCGCGCTGCCCGAGAAATTGTGAAAACGAGCCGCGCTGTGGAATTTTGGTGAAAACGTAAAAACGTGGAACAGCAATTTGAATTTCGAAAACTACTTGCCGCTGCCGGGCGGTACAGCTTTATTAACACTCGCCTCGCGCCCGCGCGGGGTGAGCGCGGGAGGGCGCGGGAGGCCGCTGCTGGCTGGACTCCTACTCTACATGATCATGTGCAGCGACACCATTCCTAATATCGACATTGGCACAGTGGCGGCGACGCGACGTCCCGCTCCCTCCTCCGGCTCCGCCCCGCACTGCCGCCGCCTGTCGCGCCGCCGCCTTCGCAGTCGCGCCTTCCGCAGTCGCGCCTTCCGCCCGCCTCAATTTCGAGAGAGCTTCGTCGCAAGCTGACGCCACTTGTCGACTATTTATTACTTTTTGATGCAAAGTAAAAATATGACACGATATTAATACACACTGAGCTGCCGCATCAATCACACGGGATGACGGTTGCCATCGCCTAAAGTATATATACTCACTGGTTTAGTTTTTCTTCTTTTATGTTAATTTAATAATGTATCTTCAAACTGTATGTTTCTTTAATAAAAAATAATATATATATAAAAGCTGGCGGCTAATACATAGCATCTCAATGTACACCTTGTTCTTTTTCCCGGGAGAACCCTGGGCGGGAACAAGTCGGACTATTGGCACTAAAATTTCGGAAACTCCAAAAATTGGATGAAGAAATATATACTAGCTACTTTTCCCGCTGCTTCGGTCGTGTGAAATTCGTATTTAAAAAGAAGAAAGTAAGAACTTAATAAGAAAGAAGGCCGATCTGCGTGCCTGCGTTACCTTTATTTCGGCGCGAGGAACAAATTCGGTTTGTATGAGAGCCACATCTTAGCGTAACCGAAACTGAATTTTATTTAGACTATCCTATGTCACGAATAGTTAAATGTCCTTGTATTACGTTACATCGAATTCGCATGAAAATAGTTATGGAGGAACATACATAGATGCAAAAAACTATTTCTAAAAATCGTCAATTTAATTTTAGTACCATACAGAGTCTCCATATAGAGTCCACATACGCAGTATTTCACTGCAGTAACTCGCTCTACCCTTTCTCAGTAACTCACTGCATGGCCACCCTTACAGATTTATTATTAGTACTGATATACACACACCTCGACAGATGCGAGAGTTTGATGGAGCCCAAGGGCTGTGAATCGATCGCCGCGGCCGACTGGCAGAATTCGCTATCTACCTCTCGCTAATGGGTGCGAGAGTTACAAGTTATTGATTTTTAAACTGCTCGTTCGATGGAGCTAGAGCTTTCATCAATCACCGGTGTGTCACCCGCGCCTGATGGAGAGGCGACAGCGGGCGGAGGTGGAGCCGAGCGGCTGCGCCCCTCGCTTCAGACAACCGACACCACGTCACGCTACGCCCGACACCTACGCGCATACGCTTACAGACATACTCCTACATAATAGAAGTTTTTGTTATTTTATAAGTCAGATCAAATCAGATCAGAAATTCAATAAAATTTTCTGTTGTTGCAGGGTCGGATGTGCAGTGCGGGTGCGACGTTCGCCGGATGCGCCGCTCTACTTTGTTGGAGGCTGCAGCTCGGCGGCGGCGCGCCCAGCTTCGCCGCAGCGGACAACCCCGCCGCCCGCGATCCCTCCATTCTCGCTCGGTTCTTCACGTTCGCCTACCTCCCCGTCTTCAACTTCCTACTGCTGCTGTGGCCCAACAACCTCAGCTTCGACTGGTCGATGGATGCTGTGCCGCGCGTGCATGGCCCCTTCGACGTGCGCAACCTAGCCGCGGTTCTATTCTACGCGGTGCTCTCGCGGGTGACGTGGCGGGCATCGTGTGCCGTATTCGGCGGCCACAGGAAAGCACCGATCCAGCAGAAAGACTACAGGGATTACCGAGCTCGACAGAAGCGCGCGCACCGAAGCTACTATCACTACACGAACACGTACGGCAGCAGAACGTCACATCGTAACGGCTACGACAACCCCGAGCGCAGAAGCTACTACGCGCCCTACAGGGAGGAGAGAGCACCGTCACACGTGCTGTCGTACGCCAAGAAGACACCGTGTCCGTGCGTCGGATGTCGTCACACGCTAACAGACGATCACACGAGCGCGTGTCGCGCAGTCAACAACAACAACGCGATGACGCACCTATCGGATTGCGCGTGCCCGCCGGTGGAGCGGGAGGTGCGCGTGCCCCGGCCTCACTCGCGCGTTCTGGAGCGGCGGAGTCCGCAGGCGGCGGTGCTGATCGCGCTCGCTTTCCTCGCTCTACCCTTTCTGCCGGCGAGCAATGCGTTCTTCTATGTGGGGTTCGTGGTGGCGGAACGGGTTCTATACGTTCCGAGCGTGGGATACTGCCTTCTGCTCGGGGTGGGTGCGGGGGCGGTGTGGCGACGCGCGCGCGGCCGCGGGCGCGGCTGGGCAGCTTTGCTGGCCGTCCTGCTGGCTGCGCTGTGCGCGCGCACGCTGCGGAGGAATCTCGATTGGCGGGACGAGGAGAGCCTGTTCCGCAGCGCTGTACACATCAACCCGCCACGTGGTGAGTCTATTACAACAAATTTTGCTCATTGGCCTCTTGTGACCACTCAGAGTCGGTTAAGAATTAGGTATGTTTTATACTTACATATTGTTTTTATTGCTACCTAACTGGTAGACTGTGTTTGAGATCGGTGCCTTAGGCACATCTAATTTCACCCCCGATAATGTGCCAGTCCGGCTTGAAGGTTCACTAATGTCGCACGTATCCGAAAAAAATATTTTGCTAGTACCAGGCGGAACTTGGAGGAAATATAGGCGGATTCCTCGAGATATCGCCCTAATTGAACGCAAAGACAGAGAGGAAGGAGATAGTCAAGGCGAGCTACACCAAATCTAGTTAGGTAAATAGCTCTACACAAACAAACAGCGAGCCGCGTCGCCATCGCTCCACCCACGCCGCTCCTCCGCCGCCCTGGCCCCGTCGCTCGGGGGCGCACGCCATAATTTTTTATCAAGGCAGTTTTACGAAATAACAAATTGGATTATGAATTCGCTCTATCGACAGGAATTAAGCCAAAGTAACGAAGCGCAGTTTATTTAACTAACAACCCTTTTGAAGTTGTCGTAACAAAATTATTATTAAAAGGGGGCGGCTCAGAGACGTTTCGCATCGTAAATAACTTGCTAGGCGCGCGGGGGTCTGGGGAGAGCGGGTCGGCGCGGCGGGGCGGTGCTGGCGGATGGGAGGGAGAGACTAGCTTCATCCAGAGCTGCTGTTATTAGCTCAACAAGTTGATATGACATGGTCGTTTTGGCGAACAATAGAAGACTGACTGGCCGGAGATGCTCGCTCTGAATGCCTCCACTTCAGTTCGTTTGGACGAGCTGCGGACGCGGCGGGGCTTTGTGTCGCGCCGCTGTCGCTCCTTAATGGAGGCCGGGCTCGATTGTGTCTTGGCGGCTTATCTACCGAGACCGCTCCTTAGTTAGTTACTTTCTTGTCTCCGCTGCCAGGACACCACCGCTTTAGCTTCTATCTAACAAAGCTTTGTCGTTGGTTACCGATGCTAAATACGTCGAAAGTTTCTCAATATGCCCGCTCACCTACAGGGCTCGCTGTGCACGTACAAATTCCGCGGTTTGCAATCGCGAAAGGAACGAAAACGCCACCAAATGGCATCCCCTCTGCGGTCACCTCCAGCCCGAGAAACAAAACAAAGCATAATCGAATTTTCCTCGGAACAAAAAGACAAAAATATGGCTCGAGAGCGACCCTCCCTTTGTGATAGAAATAATTCAATCGCGACAGACCGAGGTTGGAGAGTAGCCGCTTTATTGACACCAGTCCCCGGGAGTAGTGTCTACAGTTGGGGAAAGTTTTGATAGTTTTACGATTTGTCGAAATGAGTTATAAAATATGGATAAGACGTGAGAGGCGTCATCTGGCGACCGGCGCGGCAAGGAGGACTCGGGCCCGGAGCCACCTTCCGCGATCGATGTCGCTTTATTCGCGAATGATGACGCCGAATCTTCGCCGAAACTCGATTTTCTGGTCGCGAGGCGAAAACCCCCTCTCGCCCCTCGAGAGGAATAACTTATGTGATCTAGATTGCTTTTGTGGGAGTGAATATTTTACGTGTTAAATATGTATTAGCGAGGACAAAATCTATTACTGGTATAACTCGAGCGATCGAGGTAATATGTTTGGGCGTAGTAGGCGAAGTGTGTGTGTGTGTGCCTGTGTGTGTGTGAAGGACGAGTATGTTAACGTCGAAGGCTCTCTTGCGAGTATAAGGTAGTTTGCTTACTTTATTCATAGTGTGATGTAATATATTGTTTATCGCAGAATAGCGACCAGCGGGCGGTCGTCTTTCCCTAGCCGGGGGCCGCCAGGGCGCGCGACGCAGTTTCTTGCTCTGCAAGATAATTCGCAGCATTATTTTAATAGTTATCCCAGAGAAAATTTGGAACGCCACGGTAGCAAGGCCCATTAGGATCGTATTGTGAAACTAAACTTGTTTTATTTTAAAAGCGAAGTGGAATATATACCTACATAATGTAGGTAGGTATATAGATTAAAATTTGGTGTTCGATATACTTTAAAAGCCTGAGATAAATAACACTATATAATCATCATCATCATCAGCCCACATTAGTTCACTGCTGGACATAGCCTCTTCCAAGGTACACCACCACACGCGGTCCTCCGCTCTTCTCATTAAGGTTGTCTTCCACCTAGCCGGCGGCGGGCATCACACGCTACGTATGCTTGTACGTGGCTTCCACTCGTGCACTCGTCTACCTCACCGGTCATCGGGTCAGCGACAGATGTGCCCAGGCCACTGCCACTTCAATTTGATATTTTTCTAACAATTTCGACTAGTATTTTGGATCTTCGTCTTATTTTCTCATTACAGATTTTATCGATCAAAGAAATGCTGAGTATTATTGCTATTTCCACAGCTCGCTGAGCGGCTCTAGAATGTACTGATGTACTGAGGAATAAACTTAGCAATCCTTTGGGCATCGGGAGTTATTGCATTCAAATGGCGAAGTAAAAGTCGCCCAACGCCGCACGTACGGTCGTCTCTGGCGCCCCAACTTTAAACTATAACTTATCCTCCGCTAGCCCTTAGACTTGAACAAATTTAAGAAAAGACGCTCTCCGCGAGACAAGTTTAGCGCTCTCTGTCGACTTCGGAGTGTTCCGAGGAGCGCGGGTGGTTTCGTGAGCGTCAGCCGGAGAGCAAACTTTCGGCACGGCCCATTTACTTGCGACTTTGTCTGCGTAGGTGACGTTGGAGGGGCCGAGGGAGTAATGTGGGTTGGAGGAGGTTGATTGCCTACTGCGGTCATGTTTGAGAATAATTCGAATTTTAAATTCAGGAACGGTACTCAACCATATTATTATCCAACCTTATGTCCTCATAATATAAGTTGATAATATTTTACGTAAGGTTTTCACTAGTATAAAAATTCAAATCTATTGGTACAAATAGGCCATCGGCATAAAAATATCATCTGATAAAAATGTAGCGTACAGTCTTACGAAAATATTTGTATTATACTTATGTGTTTGCTAATAAAAGTGAAAATGTTTACAACTTTGATTAGGTACTTACATAATTCAATTTATGAGAAAAATATGCAATTTGAAAAAAAAAACAAAGTTTTGGAATAGGTTCCACCACATTTTCTTTACATCAATAAGTACCTATCTATTTCTGACAAATCAATTATAATATTTATACATATATATACAAGAATAGCTCACATAAAGTAATATAATTTATAATACGCCCAAGGTCGTGTTGAAGTACCTATGAGGTTGAAACAATCTACGAACATTTCCATCTCAGATGCACGTTCTAAATGGCACTGTCGTATACAAATGTTTACCTTAAGCACACACACAGGAATCAAATCCGACTGATCTTTGAGACCGATAAAATACTATTTACCAAAGTAACGACACTGCCGACGAACGCTTCAGTATGTTCGCGACAAACACTCAAGGCGATAAAGAAAGCGAAGTCTTTCATACCCTTCGCTCGATCGATCATTCTAGAAGAATAGACCATTTCTATACAAACTACGGCGACTAGGATACTTCCGGATGACTTGTAAGTGACCTGGATAGCTGCTTAGTTTATTTATTTGGCTTTATTATTCATTTCAACCTTTGACTATTGTCGTACTGTACGCAGTTGGCAGTCACTTATCGGAATATTCACATTTTGGAAATGGAACCAAATGACCCTCACGTCAAATATGGCGGGATATTCACGGAACTTGAGAGTAACGTAAAAACGACCACAAAAATAGATCCTAAACGTGTTCCGGGAAAATTACTGCTTATCTCGGAAAGTATAATAGCGGAGCATTATGTTTGAATTAGGTACCATACTATAGAAGAAGGTTTATGAACGTGTATTAAATTAAAATATTATTTATAGTTTGAGATGTGGGGAGTAATCAAAGTTTCGTAATTTTGAAAACGTGGTCCGAGATAATTGCAATATATGGCTACGTTGCGAGATATATCTCGGAAAGTATAACAGCGAGGAGTATATCTGAAATACCTTACTACAGAAGAATAATGTGCAAGTAATGGGCGTATGTTAAATTAAAGTATTATTTATATTTTAAGATGTGATGCTGATGATGAGTCATCATAGTTTCGAATTTTTTTCGAACTTTTTAGGCGCGTGTGAGGTGCTTCCTTTGATAGGGGATAAGGGTCAAGAGGACGAGAGGTTGAGGGGTCGAGGGCCCGTATTTTTTGCTTTTTTTTATTCATAAAAATCTACGGCAAGATTCGCAATTCGCAATTGAAATCAACATTCCTTGATTAGAAATATATTTCTTTTCACTGCAATATCAATAGGTTTTTCACAACCACAACGAGGTAAACTCCAATTTGATAATATTATTGAATTCCATACGGCTGCTCTCGTTGCGAACATTGTGGCATAGCGTACAAACGAATTACCCTGCGATATTACGTAACGAGATAATGCCAACGATTCATGTAAATCATATTCCCATTTTAATATCGGTGTAATAAAATATTTGTCTCGATTTCGCGAGATAAAAAAAAAGGAATAATATTCAGGTACAAATAAAGACGCACACCTCAAATAAATAATTTATGAGGGCGTCTGAGAAGTTCAACTCCCGGACAAGTTTAGTGATGTGCGCGCGAACTTGTGTTTGTCGATAAGCGTTTCGATTTCTCCACGTCATAGGTTATGATTATGAAACTTCCAGAACCAATTTTTCGGAATATTATTAGCTTCACCTAATAGTCACATAACATATAAACGTAATTTAGCCATTTTTGTTTTATTCTCATTCTGCGCTAGTTAATTTATAAATAAATAATTAGGTATACATTTTTGAACCATTTCCAAAATGTTATATTATTTTAAAGCATCTGACACCTCTTTCTCACTCATAAAACATACTTGAACCTTTGGAACACCTGCCAGACCTGCTCTTGTAGGTACTGGCGTTACAAACTCATCGATGTGAGTATGAGAAATGTTTGATCTCAACCAATCAGAAAGCGTTCGGTAATGCACCTGGCCCGGCTAATGGGTGAAATCTGCGAGTACTTGTGTGAGTTATAGCGAGCAAGTTAACGCCGTTAGACCCGGGGCTGGGGCGACCTTCCTCGGCCAAAGGTATAGAGTTAAGTATAATGATTATGATTTTGGCTCCCCCGCTCAGGTGTGGTTCATATTAGATGATTTCCTTCCTTACCTATAATAAAATCCAACGTCTGCTTTCTGTCTGAGTGTCTGTCTGTCCGCTTATAACTCGAGAACCGCTGAACCGATTTTAATAAAACAAAATTCTACGGATAGCTTGATTCTTACCATCAACTATAGGCTACTTACTATCACGCTAAATGGCTTATGAGGTTAGCAGTGAAGTGAAATATGAGAGCGGGCGGAGCCGCGGGCACAGCTTGTGTTCTTATAAAAATTCTTGCCGGGACTCAAAGTTGACATGTAAGCATTACTCGTGAGCGTGACACGTCACAGTGATTGTTATCCAATCGCAATTAACTCCAAACATGAAAAATCCTCAGAACATTCGTACATTTACAGTACCGTGTGGGGCCGGTACTTAAAAAGAATAGCCCCACCCACTGCATATAACCCGTGCATGTCGTAAAAGGCAACTATGGGATAAGGACAAGATGCCGTGCTAAAGGGCGACAGTATATAACTCTCACCTTGGAACGGTCCTTCCACCGAGTCATCCAGCGGGTGGGTCTTAGTACCTTACTTGCTGCTGGATAGATATAGATCTTGGCCGAATAATTTGCTAAACGTGGTGGTCGGTGTTGTGCTGTAATTAACAGCAGCACAACTCCGATTACTCTGCTTACCACGATTGTCGGGATACAGCGTGTGGTATGTATGTTCACACATCGATAACAATTATTTTACAACCTTATTAAGCTTGTTTACAGCCGTTAAAACAACAAATTCACCTAAACATTAATCGACAAATTAACAAATCGCTGTCAGTCCTAGCCCACTACGCCTCGCCAGGGCGACTGGGTACAGCTTAACTCCAGCATTCATTTGCGTAACAATGAGTATATATTATTGTTCTTCTTTATCCAGCCGAATGTACTTTAATGAGGGGCGACAGTAGACGAAATATTTACGACGAACAATGCGGGAAGGTGCCGAAATACAGAATATTATTTGAGGGCACGTCGCGTTAGGTAGCGACGTTGAAATAAATAGAGGAAGCATTGTAAATATTAAGGCATAAAAATTACAATTGTACTTCATATCCTTTATCCTTTATCCTTTACCTTTAATAAAATCCAACGTCTGCTTTCTGTCTGTCTGTCTGTCCGCTTATAACTCGAGAACCACTAAACCGATTTTAATAAAAAAAAAATCTACGGATAGCTTGATTCTTCCCATCAACTATAGGCTACTTACTATCACGCTAAATGGCTTATGAGGTTAGCAGAGAAGTCAAATATGAGAGCGGGCGGAGCCGCGGGCACAGCTTGTGTTCTATAAATTACAATTTACAGAGCATATGAAGTACTAAAGTGCTTTCGGACGGTCGCAGGTTGAAAGTTGTCAACGAGCAATGGAGCGAGCCGTGGTGCTGCGAATATCGCTATTTGATATGGTGCGTGACGATGCAATCCGCCGAGGCAACAAAGTAGTCGGTATTGGACATCGGAGGTTAAGCTCAAGTGGAAGTGGGCTGGGCATTTCGACCGAAGAGATGACGACTGTTGAAGTAACGGTGTCCTATAATGGCGGTCGTAGACAGGAAAAGGGAGTGTAGTAAGACTACACGCCAGGTGGGACGACGTCATCATGTACGTCGGCGGAAAGCAGTGGGTTCGTACCGGTGAAGGCCTGGAGAACTGGAGGAAAATATTGAGAGGCGTATGTCCAGCAGTGATACTTTTCCGTCTTTAGAGCAGTACGCTGACTGACTGATAAAGCAAAGTAAAGTTTATTTAAACATTTTTGTTGATTTTTTTGACTTATCACTGTTCATATCTCTATAATTAATTATTTATTTATTGTAAACAGGTACAGGCATAACAAAAGGTTGTCCCATAATTTTCGGAACTCTATAAAAAAAACTTCTCTAAATTAAAAGTCATAGAACAAACTTTGTGCACGTTCAGGTGTGGAATCACCTCCTTTCGGGTACTAGGTATCTCTAGTAATAATGTAGAATAAAGTCACGCTTGTTTTCCAATGGGGGTAGTTAGAGACAATGTATCTCCATTTTCCGTGGCCCTGACATACCTCTATCCTTTTGTATAGGTACTCATATAATTTTCATTGTTTGATCCAAAGGAATAATCTACATTTACTACCAACGCGGCTTCGCTACGCGTGCCTTCGTGATCACAGCTCAGGCCGCCGATGTTATAGCGTTTTAATTTTATTTCTTAAACCTAACTTGAGAAGTGACAGAATGTAACAGATGAACACGGTATGTAAATCGATAAATTGGTTCTCGAGTTAAGGCTACATATTGATGTACGTTACACGACCGGCGCGCCGGTCGCCTGTAAACTTCGCTTTATTGATTAGGATTGAATTAGACGTATAGAGCAAATGGAACAGATAACACTTCCTCTATGCCATACAGAAGGCACGCGGGCAAGTGACAAATTGTCCACGCGTCGAAGTGGAATAATAACGCGTAGTGTGCCGAACTGAATAAACGATTGTGATTTATTGCGGGCTTTCCTTTCGGCGCCTCGCCACGCCACGCCACGCCACGCTACGCCTCGTCTTGCGGTTGCTTTTGTTTTTCCGCCACCCTATGCTGGGTTGTTTTTCTTAGGAGATACATACCATAAGGCAGAAATAATAACCTTAAGAGCGTATTTTACAACGTTACAATGTTTTTTTAGGTTTCCGTACGTGTACGGAAGCTTATTACTAAGCCTACACAGCCGTCGGTCCATCCGTCCGAGGGCTACATCTTTTGAAACGTAATAGCTATCTGGTTAAAATGTGTAAAGAATGTAAGAATGGCGGATATAACAACAATTAATAATAAAACAAAGTAAAAGATTAGTAGATTAAGGGGGGTGTCCCCATACAAGAAAAGTGGTACGGAAATCTTCGTGCGCGAGTCCGACTCGCGCTTGGCCGGTTCTTAGGGTTCCGTACTTCAAAAGAGGAAATCATGGAATCCTTATAGGATCACTCTTGTGTGTGTCTATCTATCTGTCCGTCTGTTTATTTATTCCCAATCTAATGGACGAAAAAGTAAATTTCGTAGACTCCATACATGTATAATGTTGTTGATGATTGATGAGTTCTCACGGAAAACGGAATGGCACGGAACGCTCTCCACGCGAGTTGGTATATAGCACTGGACGTTCCTAATTCAAATTCAAATTCAAAATTAATTATTTATTTATTTTCCCTTATTAATAAAATATACAATCTTTATACAATATACAGATGTCGTGAATTGAAAAATAGGTGTAGGCGTAGCATGTGGCACTGGCATTTCAGTGCCGCCGATTTTAAGCCTAACCTTGTAGGTACATACCTAACTAAAAACCCAAAAGTGACAATAATGTAAGTAAAAGGTAGGTAGAAAGAAAGAAAAGATAGGCAATGGGTTAAAATATGAATGAATACTTAGTGTTGAATAATGCTGTTGTGTGAAGATAGTTTAGGTGTGAGTATTTATTGAATCTATACATATAATAAAATCGTAAAGGTAAGAAAGTCTGTACATTAAATGTATTCGGAAAAAAACTAACCAGGGTGGCTTAAAATGAGATACTGAACATTTTAGAACAGTTTTTAAAATTTTTGTTTGTTTGTTTGTTTGTCTGTACGCGCATCACGCAAAAACTACTGAACGGAATTAGACGAAACTTTGTATAGTGGTAGTTTATATGCCGGGTTAACATAATACGTAAAAAAAATTAACAAAAATAAAAAAAAAATTTAACCATTATAAACATTATTGCGCGTTTAAAATCACGTAGTCCAAAGTACATAATTATATCTTGAGAACTGGCAGCAAATACAATTTGAATAAAATATTCATTCGAAATTTAAAAATAAGTAGATACAACGAAAATGACAAGTTCTTCTTTTTTATAACTTGAACACAATAGTCTATAACATATCTATTCTTTCTATACATATAATAAAATCGTAAATGAAAAAATGTCTATTTGTACGCGCATCTCGCAAAAACCACTGAACGGAATTTGACGAAACTTTTTATAGTGACAGTGTATATCCCGGATTAACATAATAATTAAAAAATATAATAAAAATCACGCAATCCAAAGTAATGGTAAAAACAATTTTAAATGTCATGTTGACAACGGAGAACTGTCATCTCGACGTGAGCTGGCCGGTGACAAATTGTTTGATAAATAAAAAAAAATTATTGAAAGTCGAAGTTATGTCGCTGTCATTGGTGTAATAAAAATTTATATATCTGTTGCCCGCGGCTTCGCTCGCGTGAAAGTCGTATTTCAAAAAAAGAAAGTAAGTAACTAAAGGGGGGCCCGAAGGCGGATCTGCGCTCACGTAAACGATATTCTTTCTCGATGATAGTAACTAAGGGCGAGGCGGAAGGCGGAGCTGAGTTCAGGAAGAAGAAAAACATTCCTGAAGAAAGTAAGTAACTAAGGGCGAGGCCGAAGGCCGAGCTCTATTCTGGAAGACCATAAACCTTCTCGAAGAAAGTAAGTAACTATGGGCGAGGCCGCAGGCCGCGCTGCGTTCAGGAAGAAGCTAAACCATCTTGAAGAAAGTAAGTAACTAAGGCGAGGCCGAAGGCCGAGCTACGTTCGAATAATTGAAAAACCATCTCTAAGAAAGCAAGCAACTAAGGGGGAAGCCGAAGGCCGAGCTGCGTTCAGAAAGAAGCTAAACCATCTTGAAGAAAGTAAGTAACTAAGGCGAGGCCGAAGGCCGAGCTACGTTCTGATAATTGAAAAACCATCTCGAAGAAAGCAAGTAACTAAGGGCGAGACCGAAGGCCGAGCTGCGTTCAGGAAGAAGCTAAACCATCTTGAAGAAAGTAAGTAACTAAGGGCGAGGCCGAAGGCCGTGCTCTATTCGGGAAGACCATAAAACATCTTGAAGAAAGCAAGTAACTAAGGGCGAGGCCGTAGGCCGAGCTGCGTTGAGGAAGAAGGTAAACATTTTTGAAGAAAGTAAGTAACTAAGGCAAGGCCGAAGGCCGTGCTCTATTCGGGAAGACCATAAAACATCTTGAAGAAAGCAAGTAACTAAGGGCGAGGCCGTAGGCCGAGCTGCGTTGAGGAAGAAGGTAAACATTTTTGAAGAAAGTAAGTAACTAAGGCGAGGCCGAAGGCCGTGCTCTATTCGGGAAGACCATAAAACATCTTGAAGAAAGCAAGTAACTAAGGGCGAGGCCGTAGGCCGAGCTGCGTTGAGGAAGAAGGTAAACATTTTTGAAGAAAGTAAGTAACTAAGGCGAGGCCGAAGGCCGAGCTACGTTCTGACAAATGATAAACCATCTCGAAGAAAGCAAGTAACTAAGGGCGAGGCCGAAGGCCGAGCTGCGTTCAGGAAGAAGCTAAACCATCTCGAATAAAGTTAATTAACATTAAGATTGAGTTAATTTAATTTTAATTTTATTATAAAGTCCACGCTTCTGACGGCAAATATACCGTGCATCCTAGAACCTCGCGGTTATTCCCGGCTGGATGGCAAGAGGCCCCATGCTATCACCTTAGTGCCATGGACTAAGGGTAGTTCTTTGATGTGGGACGCCACTTGTGTTCTCACATTGGCTCCAAGTCACGTTAGGACATCTTCAAGAGAGGCTGGCGCGGCCGAGGCTGGGGCGGAGAGCCTCAAACGCAACAAATATAGAAATATAATTCAATATTTCGAATTTGTTGCGTTTGCGGTTGAAACCCCCGGTCCGTGGAGCAGTGAAGCCAAAAAAGGCTTGGGCCTCTGCTGGTTGACGCAACTGGTGTCCCGCCATCAAGGGCTTATGTACTTCATTCAAAGGGTAAGCCTTGCCATCCAGCGGGGTAATGCCGCAAGTGCTCTAAGAACATTTGAAAATGCCCGTTTTGATAGTTATTTTAATGTTTGTTAGGTAGGTTTTAATTCTTTAGTTATTAATATTACTTTTTTATTTTTATGAAATAAATAGATTGAGTAAACGTTATTATATTCTATGGAAGAAAGGAAGTCTTTAAGGGCGAGGGCCGAAGGCGGAAGAGGGTTTTTGGTTTACCTGAACGCAGCTCGGCATTCGGCCTCGCACTTAGTTCCTTCCTTTCTTCCGGAAGGTTTATCGTCTTCCTGAACGCAGCTCGGCCTTCGGCCTCGCCCTTACTTACTTCTTTTATTTGAGAAAGGTTTATCGTTTACCTGAAAGCAGCTCGGCCTTCGGCCTCGCCCTTAGTTAGTTACTTTCTTTGAGGAGGTTTATCGATTACCTGAACGCAGCTTGGCCTGCGGCCTCTCCCTTAGTTACTTACATTCTTCTTTGGAATACGAATTTCACGCGAGCGAAGCCGCGGGCAACAGCTAGTAAGATAATAAAATTAATAGATTTAGTGGGTGATGGTCTTCTGTAATTCTAATAGGTATTTTTATAATGTGTTCTGAAGGTTAGTATTTTTTTAAGTTGTCTAATTGAGGGTGGGATGTTATTAATTGTCGCATTAATAAATTATAGATACATACATAACGTCACGCCTGTTTCCCGGTGGGGTAGGCAGATACAACGGATCTCCCTCCACGTACCACGATCCTGGCACACTTCTACCGCCTCATCCGCTCTCATAATGCACTTCATTCATGCTCGTCAGTAACGGTTACTACGAATTAATTAATAATAGATCCGATTTATTTACACAATGCAAACATTTATGTAAATTTGCCCTCGCCCCTTACTAGGTGGTAGTCTCAAATTGTAGCCGACTGGGCGATCTCGGAGGGTTCTGACCACAGTTCTGACCCACTTTCTAGGACCCCTTAATTTGGGCTGGTGCCACCATACTGAATGTAAGATTTCCGCATACCTAACAGCCTCGGCTGTGTTTCCCTCTAGTCTAATATAGCCAGCAATCAAGAGGAAATTATGAGGTATGGCATCTACCTTCTTGGAGGTGATATTGCCCGATCGGCGTATGTCCTCTGGCCCCTCTGACTCGAGCGTCCATACTGGATAAAAAAAAAACAAAAGAAATCTTGTAAAGTATTTTGTTTTCTTGTCCGGAAATACTAAACTCAAATTGAAATTTAACCGGACAGAAAGCGTGACCTATTTTTCGTAGACGAATACTCGTAGTGCATTTCAATTTCTCTATTTTCCCCTTCATTGGCTATTTAACCCCAATTTTGGAATGTAGAGCATGACCCATTTCACATGTAATGTATTTTTTTTCTGTAGGAACGTGCTGTAATTTTGAGGCTGTGAACTCAGACGCGGCTGTAGGCGGAAGTGACCCTCCCTCGCGGGGCAACTTATATTTGTTTGGAGCCAGTTAAAATGGTTTTCGCGGGTAGCCGGCAAAGTTAGATTAAAGTTGCTCTTTTCGCATCCGGTAGTGTCCACTCAGAGAAACTTATTATTACGTATTACTTTATTTTTGGAGGGTTACGAAACCCTCGGCAAGTAAACTCTTGTAGTTTGGAATCAGCCCCAGTGATCCGCCTGATAATCCAAGAGTATATTGGAATGCTGGGTAGTTTTAAATGTATAAAAAATAAATAAATAATTGATTAGACGGATTAGATTAGTTTAAAAAACTTATGTTTGATTAGGATATACATTAGATCTGTATTTGTCTTAGGTGTGTCGGCATAATTTATTTAATTGCCTGTCGGCTTCTAAGAGCGGAAGAGGAGACAGGATGAACTGTACCTGTACCAAGGACCGACTCTAGTGTGCGCTGATAGGTATCAATATTGCTTACACGGTGTCTACTGCGACACTGAAGCGATTGCTCAAAATGTTATTTTTTTCCAGTTTTACATAAATAATGATAGTATTCTCTCAAAATTCTGATGTCTCGAAAATGAAAGATTTTTATCTAAAGCAGTTTTTGTGTTCCTAGAAGGCTTCCACGTTCCTAGAAGGCTTCTACGTTTCTGTGTTCCTAGAAGATTTTTGAAAATTCGGTCCGATAAAGAATTCATAATGTACCGTATTCTATCCACAGTATTTTTAAATACTCCTCTTATTTCCGGTTACTTCAACTTTCGCCATGAAAAATTTGACGACGTTGGTTTATATTAAGGAAATAATATGTATTGTGACCAAAGATAATGGAAGTAGAATGACGACATCATACTTTGAATGAATAGTTTTGCCTACAGCTTCTTTTGTGTTTATTACACCTAAAACATTTTATAACATCGTTAATCAATAAAAAACAAACTACCTATCCGTATAATTTATTTTCAAGCATGACATCGAAATTTTGAATTAGTTTTTCAAGTTTTCACCAAAGTTGTAGGTACCTCCACCTTATAAATACCTATTTAACACAAACTTATAGTTTTAAGTACACAATATTAACTCCTGCAGTGATATCACTGTCAAAGGACATCCATTTAGTATGCAAGGTGTGCGGGTGGTATCCTTTCGTCCCCTCCGTTTCCATCGTCCCCCTCCTTCTTTCCGTCCTCACCCCGCGCCCCCGCAGGGGAGTCGTGTCGCAAACTCTTGACCTCTCCCGAGTCACATTAAACATGCAGGTGCCAGTCCTTGGAGAGTAACTTGTCTTTCCATTGGACAGTGCAAGCTGCCGACTGTAGGGCCAGAAACAAAATGCAAACGAGTAAAGAATATAATGAACCTGACACTTACGTCCTGTTATTATTGTGCTATGAATGTAATAAAGTGAAAGATAAAATGTTTTTATCGCTTTATTTTGTAAGTACATCAAAATATTATTTAGATAAAAAAATTAATTTATTAATTTTATATTTCGTACTAAAAACTAGAATTAAAATTAAAATTAGTATTTGACCGCCGACTCCCCCACCGCGCCCAAAACACTAGCCGCGTTAAATTTATTTCTGTAAAATCTGTTTAAAAACATTGAACCGACTTCAAAAAGCAACTAGAACTTAAAAGTGTCAAATAATATTTTGATTCATATTCCGACCCGAGTTGAAGGCGGTACAAAAGCACACCTGAAAATTGATAGATGGACACATTTTGTGCTTTTGTACCGCCTTCAACTCAAGGGTCTGAATATGAATCAAAATATTATTTAACACTTTTAAGTTCTAGTTCTTTTTTGAAGTAGGTTCAATGTTTTTTTAAATATTTTTTTATTTCACTCGTTTTAGTTACATATACACAACAAGTTCTTCCTAGAATTGGGCGTTAAACCGATGAGTGTTTTCCAGTGATTGGTACACACTTAAAATTCCATATCTTGAAAACTACTGAACCGATTTTGATGAAAATTGCACAATTCCCTAAGTTGGAAGATACATAATCCAATAAAAATTTATGACAATTTGATTTCTAGTTTCCGAGAAATTCGTGGACATACATACAAAGACACATACAAACATACACACACATACATACACTTATGAAATTTGTCACACCTGTTTAGAAGCCCACACAGACTAACATAATCTATACATATAATAAAATCGTAAAGGTAAGAAAGTCTGTACATTAAATGTATTCGGAAAAAAACTAACCAGGGTGGCTTAAAATGAGATACTGAACATTTTAGAACAGTTTTTAAAATTTTTGTTTGTTTGTTTGTTTGTCTGTACGCGCATCACGCAAAAACTACTGAACGGAATTAGACGAAACTTTGTATAGTGGTAGTTTATATGCCGGGTTAACATAATACGTAAAAAAAATTAACAAAAATAAAAAAAAAATTTAACCATTATAAACATTATTGCGCGTTTAAAATCACGTAGTCCAAAGTACATAATTATATCTTGAGAACTGGCAGCAAATACAATTTGAATAAAATATTCATTCGAAATTTAAAAATAAGTAGATACAACGAAAATGACAAGTTCTTCTTTTTTATAACTTGAACACAATAGTCTATAACATATCTATTCTTTCTATACATATAATAAAATCGTAAATGAAAAAATGTCTATTTGTACGCGCATCTCGCAAAAACCACTGAACGGAATTTGACGAAACTTTTTATAGTGACAGTGTATATCCCGGATTAACATAATAATTAAAAAATATAATAAAAATCACGCAATCCAAAGTAATGGTAAAAACAATTTTAAATGTCATGTTGACAACGGAGAACTGTCATCTCGACGTGAGCTGGCCGGTGACAAATTGTTTGATAAATAAAAAAAAATTATTGAAAGTCGAAGTTATGTCGCTGTCATTGGTGTAATAAAAATTTATATATCTGTTGCCCGCGGCTTCGCTCGCGTGAAAGTCGTATTTCAAAAAAAGAAAGTAAGTAACTAAAGGGGGGCCCGAAGGCGGATCTGCGCTCACGTAAACGATATTCTTTCTCGATGATAGTAACTAAGGGCGAGGCGGAAGGCGGAGCTGAGTTCAGGAAGAAGAAAAACATTCCTGAAGAAAGTAAGTAACTAAGGGCGAGGCCGAAGGCCGAGCTCTATTCTGGAAGACCATAAACCTTCTCGAAGAAAGTAAGTAACTATGGGCGAGGCCGCAGGCCGCGCTGCGTTCAGGAAGAAGCTAAACCATCTTGAAGAAAGTAAGTAACTAAGGCGAGGCCGAAGGCCGAGCTACGTTCGAATAATTGAAAAACCATCTCTAAGAAAGCAAGCAACTAAGGGGGAAGCCGAAGGCCGAGCTGCGTTCAGAAAGAAGCTAAACCATCTTGAAGAAAGTAAGTAACTAAGGCGAGGCCGAAGGCCGAGCTACGTTCTGATAATTGAAAAACCATCTCGAAGAAAGCAAGTAACTAAGGGCGAGACCGAAGGCCGAGCTGCGTTCAGGAAGAAGCTAAACCATCTTGAAGAAAGTAAGTAACTAAGGGCGAGGCCGAAGGCCGTGCTCTATTCGGGAAGACCATAAAACATCTTGAAGAAAGCAAGTAACTAAGGGCGAGGCCGTAGGCCGAGCTGCGTTGAGGAAGAAGGTAAACATTTTTGAAGAAAGTAAGTAACTAAGGCAAGGCCGAAGGCCGTGCTCTATTCGGGAAGACCATAAAACATCTTGAAGAAAGCAAGTAACTAAGGGCGAGGCCGTAGGCCGAGCTGCGTTGAGGAAGAAGGTAAACATTTTTGAAGAAAGTAAGTAACTAAGGCGAGGCCGAAGGCCGTGCTCTATTCGGGAAGACCATAAAACATCTTGAAGAAAGCAAGTAACTAAGGGCGAGGCCGTAGGCCGAGCTGCGTTGAGGAAGAAGGTAAACATTTTTGAAGAAAGTAAATAACTAAGGCGAGGCCGAAGGCCGAGCTACGTTCTGACAAATGATAAACCATCTCGAAGAAAGCAAGTAACTAAGGGCGAGGCCGAAGGCCGAGCTGCGTTCAGGAAGAAGCTAAACCATCTCGAATAAAGTTAATTAACATTAAGATTGAGTTAATTTAATTTTAATTTTATTATAAAGTCCACGCTTCTGACGGCAAATATACCGTGCATCCTAGAACCTCGCGGTTATTCCCGGCTGGATGGCAAGAGGCCCCATGCTATCACCTTAGTGCCATGGACTAAGGGTAGTTCTTTGATGTGGGACGCCACTTGTGTTCTCACATTGGCTCCAAGTCACGTTAGCACATCTTCAAGAGAGGCTGGCGCGGCCGAGGCTGGGGCGGAGAGCCTCAAACGCAACAAATATAGAAATATAATTCAATATTTCGAATTTGTTGCGTTTGCGGTTGAAACCCCCGGTCCGTGGAGCAGTGAAGCCAAAAAAGGCTTGGGCCTCTGCTGGTTGACGCAACTGGTGTCCCGCCATCAAGGGCTTATGTACTTCATTCAAAGGGTAAGCCTTGCCATCCAGCGGGGTAATGCCGCAAGTGCTCTAAGAACATTTGAAAATGCCCGTTTTGATAGTTATTTTAATGTTTGTTAGGTAGGTTTTAATTCTTTAGTTATTAATATTACTTTTTTATTTTTATGAAATAAATAGATTGAGTAAACGTTATTATATTCTATGGAAGAAAGGAAGTCTTTAAGGGCGAGGGCCGAAGGCGGAAGAGGGTTTTTGGTTTACCTGAACGCAGCTCGGCATTCGGCCTCGCACTTAGTTCCTTCCTTTCTTCCGGAAGGTTTATCGTCTTCCTGAACGCAGCTCGGCCTTCGGCCTCGCCCTTACTTACTTCTTTTATTTGAGAAAGGTTTATCGTTTACCTGAAAGCAGCTCGGCCTTCGGCCTCGCCCTTAGTTAGTTACTTTCTTTGAGGAGGTTTATCGATTACCTGAACGCAGCTTGGCCTGCGGCCTCTCCCTTAGTTACTTACATTCTTCTTTGGAATACGAATTTCACGCGAGCGAAGCCGCGGGCAACAGCTAGTATACGAATATTTGTATACGATATTACATACATACGGGTTGAAATTGATAACCTCGTTTTTTATTTGAAGTCGGTTAAAAAAGCCTAGACAGATACGTGCAAAAAGAGTAAATAATCCTAACAAATAAAGCGAATATAACCGGGATGACGCACTGGCCATAAATACGGGTCTTTAAATGTGATATAAATTGAACTATTTTCATAGCCGTTTCGACGGTGCGGTGGTACCAATCCGGACAGGTCAAACGCTACCACCTAGTAAGGTAACGGAAGGGACTCAAAATTTCCGGCTTGCAAAGTTGTGGACAAACGCGTGTTAATAGAATTCCAGCCGTGACGAAGGCCCCTCAAGCGTTAGATGACAGAGCAGTAGCCGCGTCTCTCCAACCCTTGCGTTATTTATGAACGGCGCCGTACCCACCCGCCCGTTGTTCTCCGCACTGCGCATCATCAAGTATTCATGCTAAGTAGGTATTCTCGCGCCAGCGTCGTCCCCGCGTGTAAATCTGGAAGGTTCACACCGAAAGCGGTGTCGTTGCTCGAGATAAAGAGGAACACACGACTGCTCTCATTTCTCGCACTTTAGGAACCATGTCAAATTAAAATTCACTCATTACCCCTACAAAATTATACAACTGAAGACATCATATCAATATCAATATTTCATACTATGATAAATACAGACACGCACTAGAAATGGTTCAGAGAAAATTTCTGTATATAATGCATAGGCGTTTTAATAGGGCTCACGCGTCTTATGAAAACTTGCTCAATATTTATTCACTACCTAGCCTCGACAACCGCAGGAAATTACTGGAAACTATGACACTTCATAAAGTATGCAATAATGGCATCGACTGTCCCGACCTACTTTCAAGGATACAATATCGCATACCACAAAAATCTAGTCGATGTCATGCTACTTTTCAACTTGGTCGCTGTCGAACCAATGCAGGTAAACGCGTACCCCTGCGAAGAGTATGCGAAAACTACAACAGATACTTCTCTCATATAGATATTCATTTTTCTAAACTGCTCACCTTCAAAAGAGCAGTGTTAAATAATTTAAATTCTTAAAATCATGTAGATGAGCCTAAGGTTGTGCTCGTTCAGACCGCGCCATGATCAGGGAGTCGCGGTCGGCGAGGGTCGGGCGGGGCCGCCGGGGTTGCCGTTGATCCATCCTTATGCGGTGAAGTTGGACAAGACTGATATTTTATTTTATTTAATTTTTTTTATTTATTTTTTTATGGTCTGTCCTAATTCTGTTTGGTTTGGGTTCCGCCTCGATAGGCTGCTTCATGGTCATAATAGGCCTATGTAAGAGATGATAACTATAATGTTTTACGTGCTTGGTGTGGCACAGTATGCATAAGGTGAGGTGTCTGCTTTCGTGGTGCTGTTATATTTTTTTATATTATGTATTCATTCATAAGCGCTATGTGAATTACATATATTGTGTGTACGCTTTAAATTTAATTATTTAATTAGTAAGCAAAGCATTTGTGAAAAACGTCGCTGGTTACATACCTAATTGTTTATTGTTTCTACTGTCTCCATAACCTACATATGTATGTAATTGTTTGTTTTTCCTAAATAAATAAATAAATAAATCAGGTGACGAAGGTGCTATGTAATAATAACAAAAAGCTGAGAAAAATGAGGTCAAAGTTTTTTTTTTTACTTTTGAATAGATTTTTTTCTATTCCTGATAACTGACTAAGGTTACTTTGTATGAACATGAAAAGCGTACAAAACCATGCATTACCACAAAATCATGCGTTCATGTGGATGAAGGTGTTTTGTACACATACATAGCTCTTTCATCATGGACAAAAAATTCAATATATGAGATGATCTTTGGAGATGATCAAACTGGAATAAGGTGTTATATGACCATAACTCCTTCACCACTTGAATAAATCCTATTTCCGTCGTGATTTAAGATTTTCTGTCAGTGCCACTTGATTACTCGGCACATAACACCTTCATCTACGGTAATAAATGCATTTCTAAAAAAATTTTACATAATACCTTCGTCCACTCACGTCTTCCTGATCAAATATTTTATTTTGACAGGGTTCCTGAAGTGTGAGAAATGAGTGCTGTCGTCTGTACATAGGCTGGATTTGGTTAGAACGATGCTGGATATTTCATGGGGTTAATCTGCATCGATAACTACGTAGATTCCAAAATATTACGGTGAAAAAAAAAAGATTTCTCCTATCATTCACGTATTTACTAAAATGTACTCTAACCTAAAAAATGAAGCCTACACCGCCTAAGCCTATTACTAAGCCTACACCGTCGGTTTGTGTGTCTGTCTGCAGGTCTATTCTTGTAAATTCTGACAGCGGAATCAGCGCTGATGTGGCGCTGAGAGCCGCTTTGGTAAGTGGCTCTCAGCGCCACAACAGCGCTGATTCCGCTGTCAGAATTTACAAGAATAGACCTGCTGTTCTGCTGCTGTATCTTTGGAATCCTAAAAGACAGCCAGTTTAAATTTTTACTGAATATGTGTTATTATGGCAGATATAAGAACAATAATAAAAAAATTACGGTAAAAAATTAAGGGGGTTCGCATACAAGAACTTCACACGGCCTTTAGCGGTACGGCACTACTTTCCGTCGACGCAATTGATGTCGTCGTCCCACCTGGCGGATGGTCTTCCCACTCCGTTTTCCAGTCCACGGCCGACTGTGTATGACACGGTTACTCCAACGCTCGTCGTCTCTTCAGCTGACGTGCCGTTATTAGTGAGCTGAGCCACTCGGTGTCCAATATCTACTACTTTGGTGCATCGGCGGATTGCCTCGTTACCCATCCTATCACGTAGCGATATTCTCAGCATAATCGCTCCACTGTGCTGAACAACAGCGACCGTCGAGTCCACGTTTCACACCGATACCACGCACTGGTCAGACCCGTACGGTCTTTAAATTTTGCGCGAGATCAGTTCTCTGAATTAAGCATATTTAATAGGTGGGAAGCCAAGCTTAATTATGTGAACTTACATTCTTAAAAAAAATAATTTCTTCAAATCCGAGATTCCAACCTCTGACCTCTCGAATGTGGGAAGCTTAACGCTATCCGCCAAACTAGGTCAGATCGAGTTGAAATTTTTTTATAAATCCACCTTCAGCGGAAGGCGGTCCGGATCCATTAAGATAATTTCAATAAGCGCGCCGATTGGTGCAGGAAATTGAAACAGGGATTACGTTGGATTGACTCGACCCGTCCGCTATGTCCGTTGACGTAGCGATCTATATCTGTTCAAAATAGGTAGGTATGCATGCACTTTAGGTAGGTATTAATTTAAATTGTTTTTTTTTTTTTATGTAAACCAGCATGGGTGGCTGTGCCGAGAGACCAATGGTGCAGTCGACAGAGCCAAAATCACCTCTCCTCGCGAAACCACGCTCAGTTAGGTGCCATGCAAGCAGATTTGCGGACTGTTGCTAGGCTGTCTAGCCCGTTAATACGACGCTTGAAGACACCCAGGTTAAAGGATTCAGGAAATACACTCGCCGGAAGACAGTTCCACACTCTAGCGGTGCGACAAAGAAACGATTTAGAGAACCGATGGGTTATCAAAAGCCCAATGTCAACAACAAAAGGGTGCTGAGTCTCTCTGCGACGAGTCATGCGGAGGTAGGACGGGTGGCAGGGAATAAGGGATGCTAGCTCCACAGAGCGGCGTCCGTGATAGTATCTGTAAAACAGACTAAGCGAACCCACAAATCGTCTGTGACTCAGAGACTCCAGACCATCTGTAAGTTTCGGGAATGAATAGCAATACATTATTAGATACGGAAATAAAAACATATTTTAAATTTTTTCCGTAGAAATACGTCTTTAGGGTTAGGTAAAAATATTTTTAGGGTTCCGTACCGCAAAAGAGGAAAAAAACAGAACCCTTATAGGATCACTTCGTTGTCCATCTGTCTGTCTGTCTATCTATCTGTCTGTGAAGACAGTTTTTCTCAGGAATGGGTAGAGGTATCAAGCTTAAATTAATATTAAGATTTTAATTCTTTCATAATTCATCACGAGGCCGACTCGTCGTGGCGTGACTTTGAGGTCGTTCAGCATGTGATTCAGCTCCAGCGACTATATGGTCTGCGAAGAGGAGGTGTGAAATTCACTCGTCGTGTTTCCATACACGAGTTTCAATTCCAAAGCTTCTATTACGAGAGGGAGGCCGTAAAAGTTTCCGCAACCAGACTACTCTGCATCATTACGTAACGTTAATTATAAAACCAGTTTAATCAATTAATTATCGTATTTAAAGCGCATATTATATTTCCAAAGCCCACGCCTTGTGCGACATGAGCAGCTTTATTTAATGCAGCGCTATCAATAAATTTGAAAATCGGACACGTTCAATTAACGTTTATCACGCTAGTGACTATTTGTATTACAATTTTAACCATGTATTTTCCAATCTATTTAAATACAGGGTAGTTTACGGATACTATACAATGCAAATAATGTTGATCAAAAGAAGTAGCAAATGCTGTAGTCGGGTTTTGTCTATTCCGATTCTAAACGCCCGACTACGGCATTATATGCTGCTCTTTAACTTTCCTTGATAATTCCTTGGTTGTTCGTTGTCGGATTTTATAAAATAGTCATTTCAATTTATGTCTTTTTTCCTTTTAGTTCTAAAGCATCAAGTGTGGTATTTTTTTTTTCAAATCGCCTTTTCAATTTCTTGCTAACTCGACAGGGATTGAAGAAAAAAAAATCTAATTTGACAATGTGACTAAATGAAGGGAAGCACCTGACATGGCACCTAAACAGTGTTATGGGCTGACATCACGGATGCTGTCGGTGACGTAGCCAACCGTGTCAGTTTCGATAAAAAAAAAATGACGCCTGGTATCCGCCATTTTTACTCGATCGCGCAAAGCAAAAAGCAGCGTCATGTTTTTGAATACCTTTGTTGAAATCAGTCAAGCAGGTTAGGCTCTGTGAGGGAGTCAATAAACACACATACATACATATTATGTTGCCAAAATCGTAACACTTCTTTTGTCTTCGTGTGCGTGAGAATGACTTTTTTTGATGAAAAAAAAATTCGTGCATACTTACACCTGCTGCTTCACCGTTCGGAAACGCGTAACACTGTAGGTCCCTTCCCTTGCCCTTTTTGGGTGGTAGGCCAAAATTGTAGCCGACTAAATTGGTAATACCGTACTGGATGTAAGATGGCCGCATAGGGCTGTGTTCTCCTTTAGTCAAGTATAGCCAGCAATCCTAAGGGAAGTCTCCGCTATGGCACCCACATTCTCAGAAGTGTTATTGGCTGATCTCAGCATGTGCTAAACCTCTGACTGGGCCACCAATACTGCAATATATAACTATAAAACTGGCCAAGTGCGAGTCGAACTCGCGCACCGAGGGTTCCGTATCGCCACGTCATGGTCAGCGCCATTCACGCCATCTATGGCGTGTTTTATGAAATGCTTCATATTAGTTCAAATTCATGATTATTTAAAATGTTTCATACACTTTTCGGTAGATGGCGCGCATACACTTACTAGTTTCTTATATGGGGACCCCCGTAAATTTTTTACTTTTTCTTATTTTTTTGTTATATCGGCCATAATAACACATATTCTGTGAAAATTTCAACGGGCTACCTATTACGGTTCAAGAGATACAGCCCTCGGACAGACGGATAGACAGACAGACAAACAGACAGACAGACGGCGTAGGCTTAGTAATAGGGTCCCGTTCGACGGATACGGAACCCTAAAAAGTGACACAAATGTATAACAGAAAGAATGAACCCACACGGAAACCAAGATATCCACCCCCCGACAAATTAGCCCAAATATCGACCGCAGGCAACCGCCCCTATTACGAAGCGAAGCGCGCGACCTCTCCCGGCGGCATTACAATAACAGGGAAGACAGAGCCAAGTCTGTAATGTACGTGCTCCTCCGACTGCGCCGGGCAAATACTCTCCAACTCATAAAACTACAATTGTACGAAATTGAATTCCAACAAAAGCATACACCTTCCGCCGCTTCCGCAGCCACTAACGCCCGCACTGATAGTTACAGAACTTTTTCAACCGCCATTATTCGCTTTGGAATGAGCTTTTTGTATGGAGTGCGCGGTAACAAAAAGTTTAATATTTGATAGGTCCTGTAACGGCGGCGGTCACCCGAAAGGTTGCCGCAGCGGTTATTTCCACAGCCCAGTTTTAGAGCGAAAGTGGGTCAGTGAAAATTTCCCGATGAAATAATTAGTTTCGGCGGAAGAGAACGTCTCGGAAATGTTTCGAAAAGGAGAAGTATATTAAGTTTTTGTACGTACGATTTCCATTTCTCGTTTTAAAATTATGCGCACTAACATAGTGGATGAGGTAGTATGAGACCGGATAATAAAAGTGGAGCGGCAGAGCGGCATAGCGGCACAGCAGCGGCGGGAATGTCATTTCATTTTTAGAGCAGCGCCGTAGTTGTGTACCGTGTGGGGTCGGTACTTAAAAAGAATAGCCCCACTGCATCTCTCCCCGTCGCATGTCGTAAAAGTCGACTAAGGGATAAGAAAATTCGTCAGCCTCGGTAGCTCAGTGGCGCGGTTGGTTAGTCAACTGTTATTAAGCAACGCTGAGCGCGGTCAGTGATTGGATGGGTGACCGCTCGACCGTTGGAGGCTGACCGTGGTTCGGATTCCACGTTAAACTGTAGGTCCCTTCCCTTCTTACCTTACTAGGTGGTAGGGTTTATCCCGGCCGGGTTGGTACCACCGCACTGAACGAAACGTCGGTCGAAACGGCTATGTAAATAGTTCGTGTTTTCCGTCCAGTTTAGTGTAGCCGACATGAAATGAAGGGAAGCACTGACATGGCACCTAGTTCACCCTGTGTTATGGGCTGACATCACGGATGTTGTAGGTGATGTAGCCAACCGTGTCAGGTTCCATAAAAAAAAAAAAAAAAAAAGTTGTAAGTTACGAGAAAGAATTCTTATGACGTTACATAGTTGCAGTTCCGCGCCTGCTGTGTGGTCGTTACTTTAATGAAACACTTTGAACTTTCATACGAAATCCTGGATTAAAAGGCTAAATGTTCGTGAACTAAAACGTTGTAATAAGCATACGCTATGAGACAAGTTGCATTTATAATGTTGAAGATACTCCTATTATCAAGAATATACGAGTAAATTTGTAAAATGAATGAGTAAAATACATGAATGAGAGGTCGGTCGAAGCGGCTACGTAAATAGTTCGTGTTTTTCGTCCAGTTCATTGTAGTCGACGGACCAAAGGGAAGCACTGACATGACATGGCACCTACTTCACCAAGGTGTTGGCCTAATATCACGAGTGTTGTAGGTAATGTAGCAACGGTAGTTTATGAATAATTGCTTCTAATTATTAATATTAGCTTCAGTATTAATAGGTAGTTCAAAATTCACTTTAATAAGTAATTACCTCTTTTTGCTGATTGCTTTTCAGAAAGTTTTCTCTTTTAATGAGGGTAGACATGACAACGAGTACGGGAGCTGCCTGTCTCGTCTCGGATTCAGTTGATTAATTTCAGATTCACGACAACATATCAACAAATTTAACTGTTGACAATTCCCTACATTAATTGGAGTTTAATTAAAAGTTCGAAAAGAACTTTTGAGGAAGTTGAACGCTGAAAAAATTATAATATAAAATATTTCGTTAAAATTCTTGTTAACAAAATTTTCCAAGTTCGCTAAGTTTACTTACATAACTTAAGTCAATTATAAAAGGAATTTAATTAATGAATATCTAACTTGTAAATTTATTACTCATTGCGGTATGTTGAATTTTCTAACACAACCGTTATTATTACAAGTACCTACACGTAAGTTTAATATTAATACGGAAAACTCAAACTAACTTACCTACGTAACATTTAAACTAAAGACGCAGTAAACACGAAACTAACCTGACTGTAGGTACGAATCAAGTTATCGTTCGTTTGTAACTTTGAAACGTTTATGTTTGTTTATGTGATGTGTTAGCGTCAGATCTTGCAAAGTAGGTTTCAGGTACAGGTACATTGACTTATATACTGTTACTGATCTGATGCGTAGGTGACGATACCTAGGTATATTCCAGGATACGTGCATATACATACATACTGATTCCTTATCAAAACGCCGAATACACTGTGAAGTAGTTAAATCATAGTTATTAAAATATTTCATAGGTTACTAGCTTTTGCCCGCTGCTACTAAATTCCGTTCATACTATATTTATTATTTGATACTGCTCGGCCCTATGGCTATTTAGCGTGATGGTATATAGCCTATAGTGAGCCTCAAGAACTACTCTTTCCGTTGGTGCAACCGCATCAAAATCTGTTCAATGGTTCCGGAGTTTACCTCAAACATACATACATGCATACAGACAAAAGTTCCCTTTTATAAGAAGAGAGATAGAGCGTAGAGATAGAGTGGGCATTGGGAACATGTTCGTACAAACACTTTGATCTCGACCGCCAGGCTGGCGTCTCACACTTTAACTAAAACACTCTATTATAGAATATTTATTAGAATTTTGTTCGCTTTGTTCGGTCTAGTAGGTAGTTTGAATGTTTTGTTATGACCCAATCACGAACGTACCTATAGCGTAAATGAATGTAAGAATTTTGATTTTGGGGGACAATTAAAAAAGTAAAATGAAAGCACTTATTATAAGAAATATTTTTATTCTATTTTAAAATGCATTGTTTATAATATATAAAAAAAAATGTATAAAAATCGAGCGTCCCTGCCTTACTTCCGATTAAGCAACAATACCATCGCCATAGCACAACATAGATCACCAGTTTCCTCGTAGCCACAGGAAAAGCAGCATGGAAAATCGAAGCGCCAAAGAGGCAAAAACAAAGCAATACCTGATGCAATACCTTTCTACAACACGTTCTCGAATAATAAATGCACTCTGTACCTATAAATAATTACAAATAGCTCACTGAGAGCATCGGGCATTAGCCCACACTACAGCAAGGTGCGCAGCCAACCGCGCGGTGGAGACAGAGGACGGTGAGATTACTCCACAGGTGTACCGTCCACCGGTACGTGTCTTTTATTTTCACACTTCTTCTAAGAAACCCTTCAGCACAGATTACTTAATAGTTACTTCGTAACAGATAAATCACTCCATAGAAAATGAAGCCTACTGCTTCACGTCGCTAATCGCTGCGTGCGAAAATTTTTCTTAACGATCGAGTGTAAAGTGGTTATTGCTTTGCGGCTGCGCGCAGTTGCGTGGGCGATCGTCTATGTATAATTCGCGTGGCTGACGAATTTGCACTGAAATAGACCGCCGGCGGCCCGTCGGGCGGTAGGTAGTTAGCGCGCGCAAGTACATAGAGTGCGTGAGGCCTGCCTTCAGGCTCAGTTACTCCCAATCGTCCCAACCGATGTAATACGTGATTCAATATGGAAATGATGGACGTGTAATTTCAGCGACACACAATATTTGCATACATCATGTAACGCGTTTTTTTTTCATAATAAACATTCTTGTTTTGCTCCTCTGTGCCTTTATTTGCGTGAAATTGAATAACGAAAGTTTAAAAGTCAGTGTCAGCCTCGGTAGCTCAGTGGTGCGGTCGATCGACTGTCGGTAGGATTATAAGCACACCTGGGCGCGGTCAGTGGATGGATGGGTGACCGCTCGGCCATTGGAGGCTGACCGTGGTTCGGATTCTACGTAAAGCTTTAAGTCCCTTCCGTTTTTACCTTACTAGGTAGGGTTTAACCCGCCCGGGTTGGTACAACCGCGCTGAATGAAAGGTCGGTTGAAACGGTTATGTAAATAGTTCGTGTTTTCACAGATGTGTCACGGTTTCAAGTGATGTAGCAAACCCTGTCAGTTTCGATAAAAAACAAATAAATAAATAAGATTTGCTAGAAAATATCTCTTCAATGTACCAACCCGCCTTTGTACCTCATGCTACCTACTTTTTTTCTGTACGTAATAGTTTGTACAGCTAAAGTATTAGCTTGGCTGGAAGAAATACTTATAAGTCCGTCTTTTTAATTGTTTGTTCTACTGTATGTTTTCTTGTTTCTTCACGACTAGATACGATGTTTCAACATGCTTAACCTGGAATAGACCTACGAGTATGTGCCCAACTTTAATATTATAACCGACTGTGACGTGGGCGCGTGTCGGTAGCACCAAAGGCCGCGCGTAAAGACGAGCGTGCGAAGCCTGGTTCGCAGTTTGCTAACTCGGTTTACTGTGATGAAAGCTCTCAAAATGGTGCAAATATGATTTGCAGCGGAAGCAACTTGCCACCGACGCCTCTGTCGCTATACAACTTCAGCAGGCGGCCGCCATGTTATATTGAATTTCACTTATGGTGTGGCAAATCTATATTATATTTTATTGCGGAACAAACAATCGTGGTAAGACCATTTCAATGCAACCTTTTAGAAAATATTGTATTTTATGGAAAAAAAAACACAAAATTGTGTTGTTTTAGTGTTATTACCCAGCTGCGCGAAGCAAAAAGGAGGGTAATGTTTTTTTTTAATTTCGATAGAATGAAAATTCAAAATTGACCGGCTCACTGGCCATCAGTTGCTTGGCAAGGAGAAGACGCCGGCCGTTGCGGTGCAGTGGGGGAGGGGGGGGGGGGGGGGGGGGGAGAGGAGCATGATCCTCCCTTCCTCCGTCCTGCCTGCCTGACGCGCGCGGGGCATAATATAAATAATACATACAAAGAGATTTTAGTGTAACGAGTTTATATAATATAGAGTGAGCATTGGGAACATTTTCATACAAAAACTAACGCAACGCAACGATAACTTCACATACGGGCGGGTCAAACTAATGTTACACAGGACAACTTAATAATATTACCTAGGTAGGTAACAAATTTATAGGATTACGATTTTGTTCTTGTTGTCCGCTCTAGTACCTACCTGTGTAGCTGATTGTCTTTGCACACATAGGTTGACATTTTTCTTTCCTGCTCAGCTCACCCTTAAGGTTTCTAACGACGCCCATGGACATTCTGTCGTATGCGGGTGTTACGAATGCCCTACCAGGCCTGACAGATGCCTATTCACGCCCCTCTTGAAGGACTGTACTTTATAAATTGAGCATCATTATATTTAGCAATTGCACCGTTCAGGCATTCTTGAATTTATTGGCGAATACTGCATGCAAAAAGCAACTGTTTTAACCACGATCAGGGCGACAGAAATATAGAAAAACATTTTTGAAACAAGGAATGTTGTACCTACATATTTTCACTTAAAACACCAGTGAAGGAATTATTCGAAAATTGTGTTATCACAGACGCCATCACAGACGCCACATTCCGTTTATTCTTTTCCTAGCTTTTGTCCGCGACTTTGCTCGCGTAAAATTCGTATTTAAAAATAAGAAAGTAAGTAAGCCCGCGCTACCCTTTATTTCGGCGCTTGGAACAATTTGGTTTGATGAGAGCCACATCTTAGCGAAACCGAACCTGAATTTTATTTAACCTAACCTAACCTATCCTGTGTCACGTATAGTTAAAATGTGCTTGTCCGAAGTTTCATAGAATTCGGATTATCGGTTTTAAGAGTTATGGAGGAACATATATACATACATACATAATATATTTCTAAAAATTTTCAATAAAGTTTTAGCATCATACTTAAAGTCTACAACAAAAATAAAGCAAAGTAACTTACTCCATGAACATGCCTCACAGATTTAGATTAGTATTGATAATGAGTTAGGATAGGTGTATTACGTTCAATTTGAAGGACTTTGTGTTTGTTAAGTCGTCACGCGGGTGCTCCACCTATCATGACGCGACCCTGCAATAATGAGGCACAGCGGTTTACCCGCGCCTATTTTCAGGCTTCGTTACGTTTGCAACTCGGCAACATTCAATTTTCCTTATCGCTGTTTTCCATCATGTTAATATTCGGTTATAACCTCGTAAGGCCAATTACCGACTTCCATTCGGCCCAGCGCGCTACACCAGGAAATGACCTTTGGCGTCGCCGTCACGTGACGGGGGGGCGGGCGGCGGGGGTGGCAGGGAGGGCCGGGGGTAGCTGTCGACACTTCGTCGTGCACTCCCTTCGCTGTATATTGTCCTCAATCTTCCAGTTAGCAGCCAATCTAGACGCAATAACCGGTTACAGCGGAATAAGGAATGCGGGTCGTACCTTTGCTGGTTCAACATTTTGTTGTTTGTTGTAGATTGTTTGATTATTGCGTTGTATTAAATCATAATTTATCTTTCAGCGAGTGTGTTTCCCGAATCATTTAACCTGGGTGACTTCAAACGTCGTGTTGACAGGCAGTGGCGTGGCGACTAACTGAGCGTGGTTTCGCGAGGAGATGTGATTTAGGCTCTGTCGACGGCTCCATTGGTCTCTTGGCACAGCCACCCACGTTGGTTTACATAAAACAATTATCCAAATATATATACAGAAGCACATTTCTGTACGCCATCATGAGGATGATTCACGCGATTGATGCGTGCGTCATTCCCCCGTTGAATGGCGAGAGATACTCGTACGCATTAGTGAAAGAAAATATTTGATGGCCCGTTATTTTTATTTATTTTATTTTTATTTTATTTTATTATTTTATGTTATTCGTCATCTTTGCAATCTACCCAATCGCCACCAGGCAAACTGTAACATGCCTAAAAATTTGCATTATCTTAAACCAAGTACAGTCTCGGGCCCTTTAAGAAGGGCGTGAATGGCCACCTGTCAGGTCGGAATGGCATTCGCAACCACCGCATACGACCGAATGTCTATGGGCGTCGTTAGACACCTTATGGGAGGGGCTCAAAGCTATAATATGTCGGGCTTTCAATAAAAAAAACTTTTTGTTTCATGAAAATTGACATTTGCCTAAATCAGCTGCTATACCCGTGGTATCAGCTCCATTACACTTTGTTCCTATTGAAATTAGGTGTTATGCCCTTTTGTCGTTAACTACAGTTTTAAAACTGAAATCTTCTCAAACACCTTCCAGAACATTCTCTGCTGCCTTCCGACATACAGCGCGGCGCGAGTGAACCAAGTATAATCTTCTCGCGACACGTCTAGAGGCGTTCCTCGCGCGGCAGCCGATGTAATCAGTTAAGGAGTGAGGCTTATCTGCCGCCGCTGTCTGCCTTGTCGCTTGGGCGGGCGGGGCGCTTCTAGGGCGGGCGGGGCGTTCGGCTCGGGGGGCGCCATTGTTACGTGTTCTATTTCTTGGCGAGATCTGAGCGTATATATTTATTAATTAAAATGTTTCTGTGTAAGTGTGAGGTGAACCGATCATTACGACCGTGTACGTATACATTGTTCCAGTGGTAAATTGATGTGTATACACATCGTATACAAACGTATATGCTCGGTGGTTAGATTATATTTTTATCGGAACTAAGTTCCTTATCGCACGTCATATAATTTTTTTATTTTTTTATTTTTCATTTAATTACTCTTAAAAGTTGTTAATTTATTTAATTGTGCCTGTTATTTAATACATAATTTATAGCGAAAAGAACTTTGTTCCAAGCGGGTGTCCCACGACACCTCTCGTCTTCTTATTACAACTATGGGACCGTTTTCACAAATCTTATATAGGCATTTATTTTCATAAAATATAAAAAAGTAAACCAATAACTAAAGAATTAGAAACCTACCTAATAAACTTTAAAATAACTATCTAAAGGGGCGTTTTCAAATATATATGAAATAATTACATACCTAATATTTTGTTTTGACAACGAATACGGTATCTACTCATGTATGTACTCATGTGCTTTGACCCTACGCGTACTGGAAATGAGTAGGTATTTAATTTGTGACACATGATACGTGAGAGTATATATTTTATTCGAACAAAAAAAACATCGAAGAGCAGTAATAGTGGCACGGTCCTTCCACCGAGTCATGCAGCGGGTGGGTCTCCGTGCTTTACTTGCTGCTTGAGAATAATCTTCTCCTAATATTTTGCTAAACGTGGTGATCGGTGTTGTGCTCTAATTTAGCATAATTCTTGCAGCATAACACCGATTACTCTGCCTACCCCGATAGTCGGTATACTGCGTGTGGTATGTATGTACAAGTAGTTTAATAATAACTGCCAGAACTCCGGACAACCAAAAACAGAACGCAAAGTTCTCTTTCCAATTTTAAAATTCAAAAACACTTTCCCAACCTCCACTTCAGTTCAGTCTTGAACAAACTTCCACCAAGCTCTAAGGCGGGCCGGGCATAATGCTAACGCGGGTTGGAGTGTGAAAGCGGGGTTACAGCCGAATCTCCTCCATCTCGTAACACGTGTGTTCTCGCCCTCGAGTGATTAAGCGCGGAGCCGGGGCCAAGTGTCAACTTGTCCTTGTGTCACAAGTCTTCTTCAATTTCCTTTGTCTTCCGGAATAAGAGCTCCGATCCTATTCCGATAGCGCGGCCCCGATCAATGAGTCGGCGTGATCTCAGAGCGGCGATCTTTGGCGATATCGGAGCGCGCTCTTTGTTGGCACCTTTTGTAACCCTTTTCAATTTATACAGGTTTGACTTGCAGGCAAGGTCAGCGCGGCGAGGTTCCAGGTCACACTCGCGCGCTGAGTGATGTTGGGACGATTTCAATTTGTACTCTCTATTATTAGTAGTATTGATTATACAGCTATAGTTTACGGGAGATTGGTTTTGTAAATCTCTCTCCGACAATGTGATTCTTTTGCAAAGCTTATAGACATTACTCTATAGACTGGCAGTGAATAAATTTATTAATTGTACCTATTTATTGTTATTTATTAGCATAACCATTAAAATAATTAACGTAATAATTTAATATAGAAGAAAAAGAGCTGTCAAACCGACATGTCGGAAAATTTTTCTCTTGGAAATTTTTAAAAAAACTTCTTGCCTGGGACCACCCAACCGAGCTTCCGCCACGCGCGGACCCTTCTCCAGCGGCGCAGCGACCCGCACGGTTAGAGGCACCGTGCCGGCATCACCACCGCCGCCGCTCGGTGCCCCCGGTACTTCACCAGCTCGACATACCTGACGACAGAAGCGGCTGCAGACCACCCGGGACGCGACACGCGTGATGGAGAGCAGGCTCTGCAGCGACGGCCGGCCGCCGCTGCGCTCGACTTCGACGCCGCCGCCGCCACCGCTCGCCCGCAGCAGCACTGCCTTCGCCCACCGCCGCGTCGCCCGGCCTCCCCGCGCCCGGGTCGTCCAACACAAGAGCCGCCTTTCTTCTCGGACACCACACGCACGCCCCACCACCCAGCTCCACGCCGGCGCCGCCGGTGCATTTCATCGACGGCGAACATGGAGCGTTGACGTCGGCCGAGCCACAACATCTACGGTGAGGGCGACGACGTCCACCATCGGCCAGCTTGGGGTCATCGGGACCTCACGTCCCGTCTAGGGCCCCCGCTACCGGTGGTGCAGTGCGCCCTTGAGGCGACGCGCGCGCGATGAAGAAGACGTTAAGAGAGCAGCGCGACGACGTCGCCGTGCAGTCCGGCGGATACGGAGCTCTCCGGGATGGGGGTGGTGGTGGCCTACGTGTCTAGTACCACCACCTATCGCTCGTAGCTTGCCTCGCGTCGTCCCGGAGAGCTCCGTAGCCACGGCCTGCACCCGCCGGCGTGCTTGGAGGTTTGTCTCCCGCCGCCGGCGGCGTTTTTAATTTTTATATTAATTTTGTGTATTTTTATTACTCTTTTGTATAATATATGTAAAATTAATGTAAAATTTTAAGAATGTGAAATAAAGAAAATAATATTAGTAAAATCCTTAGATCTTTCTCTTGGGCGGTCTCGCACGGAAGCACGGTGCTGGTACTTTGAACACGGAACATTTTAATTTATCTGTGTATTCTACATTGTTCTCTTTCTGTTTGTATATTCAATAAAAATAACATAAATAGTGCATCGTGTGTAATTAAAGCAGAAAACGATACATTTTTTATAGAAAGCGCGAACCCCGTATCTAACGACGCCCATGGAGATTCGGTCGTACGTGGGGGTTACGAATGCCATGCCGGCCTGACAGGTGGCTATTCACGCCTCTCTTGAAGGAGCCGAGACTATATTGGGGGGATATTGTGGGCAGAGAGAGCGGTCCAGAGTTTACCAGTTCTGTGAAGAAAGATACCGATTGTTACATATCCGCGGTAAGTCCAGCGTATATCGATGCAATCCCTGCCCAGTGCGCGTTGTGCGGAGGCGGAAAGGGGACGGCGGGATCGCGTTAAACAGCTCCTCCGAGAATTCCCCATAGAATAAGCGATAGAACACACTTAGGGCGCCGACATCCCTACGAAGTTGCAGTGGTTCTAGATCGTGGGAGAAGTCTCGGGCTCACCCACTAGTCGCACGGCTCGATATTAAATCTTTGTCTTTCTTCATTTCTTTATTTATTTTTTCGGAGCCAGATCTTTATCAGACTTCCCTTTCGATGAATAAAATATTTGCGAATATGAGTGAAAGAAAACCCTGAATATTCGCCTTGTTAAACAGACGAACAACGCACAGAGGATGTGTTTTTATGCTTTCGAGTGTGATTCTACGGCTCGAACGAAATAACTTTGACATAATTCGGCAAAAAACTGTTTCACCAACTTCGTGAATTTTGAGGTTAGACCGTTAAAAAATTTATGGAGATGGTGAAATTTCGAATTTCGCAAAATGTTTTCTGTTTGAGCTACATACTCGTACATACTTATTCGCTGCAGGGGTTAGGTCACTAAAAACATTTTTTTTTTAAGGAAACTGACACGGTTGGCTACATCACCTACACCATCCGTGATGTCAGCCCACGAGTCAGTAGAGTCAGTGTCAGCCCATAACACCGGGTGAACTTGGTGCCACGTCAGTGCATCCCTTCGGTCGTGCCGGCTACACTGAACTGGACGGAAAACACAAACTATTTACATAGCCGTTTCGACCGACCTTTCATTCAGTGCGGTGGTAACAACCCGGGCGGGTTAAACCCTACCACCTAGTAATATAAGAAGGGAGTCATATCCCTTAGCCGCCTTTTACGACATACACGGGGAAGAGATGCAGTGGGGCTATTCTTTTAAAGTACCGGCCCTACACGATACAAACATCCTGGTAAAGATCCAGATTTTTTTTTTTTTTTTTATGTAATCCGGTATGAGTGGCTGAGTCGGAGGGGCCAAAGCACATGCTCTAACCAGCCAATATCACCTCCGAGAAGGTAGGTGCCATACCGGAGACTTCCCTGCATTGCTGGCTATACTGGACTAGAGGAGAAAACAACCGAGGTTGCTTGCGGCCATCTTACATCCAGTACGGTGGTACCAACCCAGTCGGCTACAATTTGAGCCTACCACCTAGTAAGGGGCAAGGGAAGGGACCTACAGTTTTACACCGGTTCCGAACGGTGAAGCAGCGGGTGTAGGTATGCACGTAAATTTTTTCGTCAGAAAAAACTCATTGGTACACGCCGACCGGATTAGAACCTCGGACCTCCCGCATGAGAAGCCGATGCCCAAACCACTCGGCCACCCGCCGCTCAGAACATTTTGGAATTTTGTTGGTACATTTTGTAACTGAAATAATTGGACACTGGGAACGTATGAATAGATAGTCAGCACGATGTATGAGCGCTCTCGCCAGGGCGGAATGCGCTCTTTCCATCACTCTTGAGAACGTAACGACTTGGGAGCGCAGAATGCGATGTGATTCAACCGTTTAAGTGCTTGGAGATTTCTCTTCAAGGCGACGACGTGCAATTTAGACTCGGAATTAGGGATTTTATAGTTGAAAACTAAAATGTTTGAATGAAGGTTCCATTTACATTTATATTGATTGAATTAAATTGAAAAATACGAGTGCTAAGAAAACATGATAATGAGCTTTTTTGGAAGATTAAAAAGAGGAATCCTGTCGTGCTTAGCAAATCCGTTTGAACTGGGGCATCCTGCAAAATACCTTGTTCGTTGAAACATGATACATTTTTTCAAAATACGAGTATATTGCCGCTCGCGCTATGTTCACTCCATAAGGTTTTTCCATCCAAATGTACTGCGCACTTCCCTCACGCTCTGACCTGCAATTCGAGTGACATCGAACGAGCCACAATAGCGAAAACTTTACATGAGAGGAGTGTTTAGTACATACCTAATCTACTAAACTTTTTAGGATTCCGTATCCGGTACGGGACCCTATTACTAAGCCTACGCCGTCTGTCTGTCTGTCTGTCCGTCCGTCCGTCCGTCTGTCCGAGGGCTGTATCTCTTGAACCATATTAATAGGTAGCCCGTTGAAATTTTCACAGAATATGTGTTAATATGGCCGATATAACAACAAATAATAAAAATAAGAAAAAGTAAAAAATTCAGGGGGGTCCCCATAGAAGAAACCAAAAAGTGTATGCGCGCGCGCCATCTGCCGAATAGAGTATGAAGCATTTTAACTAATCACGAATTTTAACTAATATGAAGCATTTCATAACACGCCATAGATGGCGTGAGTGGCGCTAACCATGACATCGCGATACGGAACCCTCGGTGCGCGAGTTCGACTCGCACTTGGCCGGTTTTTAGTATTATGCCGACAGATGTCATCCGGTAATTCAGGCGATGCCAAGAGTACCTGACGGCTAATCATAACATATGAAGTCATAAATTACATAGATACTCTCTCCTCTCTTAGTCACTAAGGGCGAGGTCGAAAGCCGAGCGGTGTTCAGGTAAACTTTATACATCCTATATCTGGGCTATAATTTCTGTGGGCACGTGCTTTATCGATGTTGCAATCATCTAGCACGGGGTCTCCCGGCCTATCAGCAAAGGAGCCGAGGCGAGGTGAATGTAAATTGCCACCGAACAGATTTGCTGCAGCTCATTCATTATTTTCCAATTAACGACCAGCCGACCAGGCGCCGGTCTCGGCGTCTTCAGATCGATCTCTGAGGCGAGAGAAATCAATACCCAGGAACGGCATACATTGTGCACGTTTTCCTTGGTACCAACCACAGAGATATAACATACGGGTGTATAGAGAGAGCGAGCCGTCAAAATGCTCTACAATAAGCGTATCCATATTTAAGGAGTTTGGGGGAGAAAGTGATGCGTATAGGTCTGTTAATCAAAGCTGGCACGTAATATAATAACACTATCGCGTAGTGCTAGCACAGATTACTTAATGTGCTAGTGTCTGTGTGTAAGCGCACGGGTGACGTCGCACTGCATACGCCCGATCTGTCTCACTCGCACTTGCACAATTGCATTGGTGTGAGTACTGTGCACGCGCCAGCTTTGACGTTGCAGCGCGCAGCGACTGACGTCTGCGAACGAACAGTCATCGAATAGCGTATAAACATGCCGAATGCTCGTCTCCGAAGTTGCCCCAATCACAAATGTTAAAAATGAACGAACTTCAATACAAACTTTAATCGCATATTTAACCTTCCTTTTTTTTAAAACCGACTTCCAAAAAGGAGGAGGTTCTCAATTCGTCTGTATGTTTTTTTTTGTTGTTGTGAAAATTTGAATTTGAACCTGAAAATTTGTTTGAAGTCGATTCAATGTTTTTTTTAAACAGTTATTTTTATTGCTGAGTGCTGACCTTCATTATATAGGAAACTGCTATGCAAAATATTGTGCTTTTAGCTAGAGGCGCCGGTTTAGGCTGTGCGTTGTCAGAGTCAGTTAATGTTTAGAATTTTATTAAGTAGAAATTATATTATCGATCGATAGAAAATCCGAAGAAAACTCTAAAAATTTAATACTTTCCCAAATATTTCTTCTAAATAAGTAATGGTATTTTACGAGTATAATGCTTTTGTAAAAGCAATGGAAAGAAAATTTATTATGCTTCGTGCCAGATTTTTACTTCAGGGCTTGATCAAAGAGAGTGATAATAAAGCAATAAATATTAAGTTTAATTTAGAGCCTCATTAATAAATAGGTAACTTATTTGCACTTTAACTTGGCAAAGTTTTGGTAATTCTACTTTTCCACAATTTTTCTAACTTAACTGTATAATTTAATAAACTTAGATCGCGTTATTTACATAGTTGGAGTATTAATATGACCTTTTTTATTATCGAGTTCCTACTATTTATACCTCAATAGTCTATTAGGTCAAAGGGTACCTGTTTACCTGTAATACCTGTACCTGTAGTACCTGGGTACCTGAGTACCATTTGACATAGACTATTAGAAGCTATTACCGTGGACTTTGACCCTGAATGGTATACCAATGTATACCATTCAGATAACATGCTGAAATTTGGATAAGGTCAGTCTCCACAAACAGCACCCGTTCACGATCATATTTCTTTCCAAATATTTTTCTTTCTTTTGTATATGTAACAGTTTCATAATAAGTTAGCTGTTAAGCTTCCAAATACAAATAAATAAATAAATACCTATTTTAAGTCTTATTTATTTTATTCTGCTGTGTGTTGCATAAAATAAATAATGTAATTTTATCTAATGAGTTATGGATATTTCATTGAATATATTTTAAAAACGAAAACACGACACGATTTATATACAGGCTGTCCCTGGACAGGTATATTTCCTTTAAGGAGGCTGTATTTACGCTTTGTAACAAACATAATTAGTAAAAGAAGTAGGGTTCTAGGTACGCCCGTTGCGGATATATACATTTTTGAAGTTATTAATGTAGGGTAATGGTGTAATGCTCTAATCAGGCGCGCGCGGTGGCCGGCGTACCGCCCGCTAAAGGCGCCCACACATTATAGTACGCATTTAGTTTGTTAGGAAATCCTAAAATTTTAATGAAAGCGCATAATTATTTAAAAAATTCTTTCACCAGTGTTTTTGTTACAAGGCGTAGAATAGCCTCCTTAAAAGAACTACACCAGTCCGGGGACATTCTATATATAAAGGAAAATTGCATTCAATATTATTTTTCACATACACATACCAACTGGAGTACATGAGCGCTCTACCGTGATCAGCAACATCTGAGAGATCTGTCAGAGCTTTTCATTACGTTCAACAGCTGCATCAACGTGTATCACGTCGAGATGTACCTATCCCCGTGAAATCCGCATTCTCCTCAACCGTAAAAAAAAAGCTCTACATCGCAAGGAAACGCCTCGCAGCCTCCAACCCGCCGGATGCGAACCAATAACTCTTCGGTAGTAAAAAGCGAACGTGATCCTGCAAGAAAATAAAATAAAAGTCCGCTTTACGATCTTTGCTTCTTCACAGTCTTAGCGCAATTGTGTATTTCGAGAATCAAACCTGCCGCAATTTATTTGAGAAATAATTTTTAATTATTTAAAATAATGAACTGTTGCAATTCTTATCAGTTTGGGGTTTGTTTATTTTATTTATTTATTTATTCTTAAGATAACCAACAGTTTGTACATAAAAAAATAACAATGAAAGATTAAACAGCTTATTAAACCATTTAGAGGTTTCCTTATATAACAAGAGTTAAATTAATTATACTAATTCTCTGTTCATGTGATCAGGTGTTCAGATCAACTACTGAACAGATTTTGATGAGGTTTGCAATAATGGAAAGAGTAGTTCATGAAGAACACTTTAGGCTATATACTATCACGATAAATAGCAGTAGGGCTGAGCAATATCAAAGAAAGTATAGTATGGACGGGGGGGGGGGAGAGAGTTAAACCGAGTTTACTGCGAGCGAAGCGGCGGGCAAAATCTAGTAAAAATATATAGCGTTTATTTCGCCGGCAACAAAATCGTTAGATGTAGCGAGAATGCAATACGTTCTCAGATTAAACGAAGGCGTTAGCGGGTGCAAGCAAGATTGCCCGGAACGGAGAGGGGAACAAACGGGATACAATCGCCCCTTGAACCAAATATTTTGTAGGACTGTGTCACAATCACTAGTTTCCTACGCGTGCCTGTACAACTACGCAGAGAAAATTATAGCTAGTTTGATAAGGTTCTAAGTGATATATATATATGTATAGAGTGATTTATAATGAATCTCTAAATACATCTGTTAAGAACCTTTCCATACTCACTGCTTTCACACACAACCCGCTTATAACTACATACATCGGATGAGAGCTGTTTTGACAAGGTACTTCAAATGCATCTCGTACTTGCTACGTTAGTCGTACGAGTTTCACACGGACGGGAGCCATTGTCGTTAATTCCGCAAGGCGTGCTCAGCATGTATTACCCCTCCTTAGTGATCGTTTCGCTAATAACCGACGTCACAACAGACCGCACTCGGAAACAAATTACGGTATACTAAAATATTGTAACGGCGTGGTTTGTATACGATATTGAATATATCGATACTTTATAGACACTTAGCCAATAAACGTTTGCCCGACTTCTTTATTGTGAAACTAGGGTTTTCCCGCGGCTTCGCTCGCGTGAAATTCGTTTTAAAAAGAAGAATGTAAGTAGCCCGCAACCGTTATTTCGGTGCGCGGAACAATTCGATTTGTATGAGAGCCACATCTTAACGTAACCGGAACTGAATTTGATCAGTGAGCCTATCATGTGTCACGTATAGTTAAATGCGCTTGCACTATATACGTACGTACTTCATCGAATTCGGATGATCGGTTTATGAGTTATGGAGCAACATACAGACATACAGAAAATAATTCTAAAAATCGTCAATTTAGTTTTGGTATCACACATAGAGTCTACAAACGCAATATCTCTATTGCAAAGTAATTTACTCCATGACCATCCCTTATAGATTTATTATTAGTATTGATATTGATAAGTCCCCGTGAGCGAGCATTTCCAATTTAAAAGGTGCGTTTAAACACAATTAGAAGAAAACATATGTCACATCCGGGCTAAATGACATACGGACGTCCTGACAACAGGAGGAAGCGTTGTCAGCCTCGGTGGTTCAGTGGCGTGGTCAGAACCTGCATGGGTGACCGCTCGACCGTTGGAGGCTGACTATGGTCCGGATTCCACGTAAAACTGTAGGTCCTTCGGCCTTCCCTTCTTACGTTACTAGGTGGTAGCGTTTAACCCGCCCCGGTTGATACCACCGTACTTAATGAAAGTTCGGTTGAAACAGCTATGTATTAGTGTTTTCCGTCCAGTTCCGTGTAGCCGGTACGACCAAAGGGAAGCACTGACATGGCACCTAGTCCACCCGGTGTTATGGGCTGATATCACGGATGTTGTAGGTGATGTAGCGAACTGTGTCGGTTTCCATAAAAAAAACTAATAAACAAATTCCTGCTGATTTAATGAGAATTTAATTAATTACTGGAAAATGTGTTATATACCTACCTACTCACTCACATACCTACATTGTTACACACAGACATTGTATTGTATAATATGTTGCGGACTTGCATACCGACATAATATAGAGTGATAACTTCGTGAAATATTCTCTTACTAGCTGTTGCCCGCGGCTTCGCTCGCGTGAAATTCGTATTTCAAAGAAGAATCTAAGTAACTAAGGGCGAGGCCGAAGGCCGAGCTGCGTTCAGGTAAACGATAAATCTTCTCAAATAAAGTAAGCAACTAACGGCGAGGCCGAAGGCCCAGCTGCATCCTGGAAGACAATAAACCTTCACGAAGAAAGTAAGTAACTAAGGGCGAGGCCGAAGGCCGAGCTGCGTTCAGGAAGACGATAAACCTTCTCGAAGAAAGTAAGTAACTAAGGGCGAGGCCGAAGGCCGAGCTGCGTTCAGGTAAACCAAAAACCCTCTTTTGCTTTCGGGCCTCGCCTTAAATGACTTCCTTTCTTCGATAGCATATAATATCGTTTACTCCATCTATTTATTTAATAAAATATATAAAAAAGTAATATTAATAACTAAGTTATTAAAACCTACCTAACAAAAATTAAAATAACTATCATAAAAGGGGCGTTTTCAAATTTTCCTAGAACACTTGCGGCATTACCCCGCTGGATGGCAAAGCTTACCGTTTGAATGAAGTAGGCCCTTGATTGCGGGACACCAGTTGCGTCCACCAGCAGAGACCCAAGCCTCTTCAAGAAGCTTTTGGCTTCAATGACTGCTCCACGGACCGAGGGTTTCAACCGCAAACGCAACAAATTCGAAATCTTGAATTATATATCTATAATATTTATTGCGTTTGAGGCTGTCCGCCCAGGCCTCGGCCGCGCCGGCCGGTCTTGAAGATGCCCGAACGTGACTTGGAGCCAATGTGAGAACACAAATGGCGTCCCACATCAAAGACCTACCCTTGGCCCATGGAACTAAGGTGATACCATCGGGCCTCTTGCCATCCAGCCGGGAATAATCGCAAGGTTTTAGGATGCACGGTATGGTCGCCGTCAGAAGCGTGGACTTTATAATAAAATTTAAATTAATTTAACTCAATCTTAATATCGCTTAGTTACCTACTTTATTCGAGATGGTTTAGCTTCATCCAGAACGCAGCTCGGCCTTCGGCCTCGCCTTAGTTACTCACTTTCTTCAAGAAGGTTTACCTTCTTCCTGAACGCAGCTCGGCCTTCGGCCTAGCCCTTAGTTACTTGCTTTCTTCGAGATGGTTTAGCTTCTTCCCGAATGCAGCTCGGCTTTCGGCCTCGCCCTTATTTACTTGCTTTCTTCAAGATGTTTTATTATTTATCAGAATGTAGCTCGGCCTTCGGCCTCGCCTTAGTTACTCACTTTCTTCAAGATGGTTTAGCTTTTTCCTGAACGCAGCTCGGCCCTCGGCCTCGCCCTTAGTTACTTCCTTTCTTCGAAATGGTTTATTATTTATCAGAACGAAGCTCGGCCTTCGGCCTCGCCTTAGTTACTTACTTTCTTCAATATGGTTTAGCTTCTTCCTGAACGCAGCTCGGCCTTCGGCCTCGCCCTTAGTTAATTGCTTTCTTCGATATGGTTTATTATTTATCAGAATGTAGCTCGGCCTTCGGCCTCGCCTTAGTTACTTACTTTCTTCAAGATGGTTCAGCTTCTTCCTGAACGCAGCTCGGCCTTCGGCCTCGCCCTAGTTACTCGCTTTCTCCGAGATGGTTTATTATTTATCAGAAAGTAGCTCGGCCTTCGGCCTCGCCTTAGTTACTTACTTTCTTCAAGATGGTTTAGCTTCTTCCTGAACGCAGCTCGGCGTGCGGCCTGCCCATGGTTACTTACTTCATTCAAGAAAGAATGATTTTTTTCTTCCTGAACTCAGCTCCGACTTCCGCCTCGCCCTTAGTTACTTTCATCGAGAAAGAATATCGTTTACGTGAGCGCAGATCCGCCTTCGGCTCCGCCTTTAGTTACTCACTTTTTTTTAATACGAATTTCACGCTAGCGAAGCCGCGGGCAACAGAAATATAAATTGCACCAATGACAGCGACATAAGTTCGACTTAAATTTTTTTTATTTTTTATTTATCAAACATTTTGTCACCGGCCAGCTCACGTCGAGATGACAGTTCTCCGTTGTCAACTTGTCATTTAAATTTTATAATAATTTTAATTTTTATTATATTTTTTTGTTTATTATGTTAATCCGGGATATACACTGTCACTATACAAAGTTTCGTCAAATTCCGTTCAGTGGTTTTTGCGTGATGCGCGTACAGACAAAGAGAGATTATTAATTTAACGATTTTATTATATGTATCAGAATGTAGCTCGGCCTTCGGCCTCGCCTTAGTTGCTTACTTTCTTCAAGATGGTTCAGCTTCTTCCTGAACGCAGCTCGGCCTTCGGCCTCGCCCTAGTTACTCGCTTTCTCCGAGATGGTTTATTATTTATCAGAAAGTAGCTCGGCCTTCGGCCTCGCCTTAGTTACTTACTTTCTTCAAGATGGTTTAGCTTCTTCCTGAACGCAGCTCGGCGTGCGGCCTGCCCATGGTTACTTACTTCATTCAAGAAAGAATGATTTTTTTCTTCCTGAACTCAGCTCCGACTTCCGCCTCGCCCTTAGTTACTTTCATCGAGAAAGAATATCGTTTACGTGAGCGCAGATCCGCCTTCGGCTCCGCCTTTAGTTACTTACTTTTTTTTAATACGAATTTCACGCTAGCGAAGCCGCGGGCAACAGAAATATAAATTGCACCAATGACAGCGACATAAGTTCGACTTAAATTTTTTTTATTTTTTATTTATCAAACATTTTGTCACCGGCCAGCTCACGTCGAGATGACAGTTCTCCGTTGTCAACTTGTCATTTAAATTTTATAATAATTTTAATTTTTATTATATTTTTTTGTTTATTATGTTAATCCGGGATATACACTGTCACTATACAAAGTTTCGTCAAATTCCGTTCAGTGGTTTTTGCGTGATGCGCGTACAGACAAAGAGAGATTATTAATTTAACGATTTTATTATATCGAGGGCTTACTTCAAGAATGCACTATGTCAAAAAAAATCGATTTTGACTTAATTATACAGTTTTGTTCATTATTTCTTGCGCTACATTCTTCAAAAACACACTAAGCTGTACACTGACGAGATCCAAAGATAGCTATAGCATTAAGTCATAATATAACTACTTTGTACAAGCAAAAAGCACTAAATGACATGATTCGAATAGAATGGCACTAAGTTCTGATTATTGTTGAAATTATAGTCAACGTAAATACACTGAGTACTATTTAGTGCCTTACTGTAAATGTTTTTTAGGTTAATCGCAAAATGTAATTCTTCTGAAATGCATTAAGTCTACTTAGTGTTATTTCACAAATACAAATTCGATAATTCGTGGTAGAATACTATTCTACAAGAAAGCATTAAGTGACTTAATGCATTTCATGTTGCGGTTTTGGCTTACTCAGACTTAATGAAATCATTTTCAAAAAGACATTATGTCACTTAGTGCATTTACGAAGACGCGATTTTTAGAAACGTCGTCAAAACTTAGTGCGAAAAGCACTAAGTCGGACTTAATGTATTCTTGGCCATATTACTTGAAGTGGTGGTTGTTAACAACTACACTGGCCGATGCATTAAGTCGACATAAATTAGAATTGTGTGCTTGCAATACTGAACCGTGGATGGCACCTCAAGCATTCGCTGAGTGAATTTGTTAGTGAGCTGTTGTAATTTGAGGTTATCTAGTTAAAAAAGAATTTTTTTTGGCAAGATTTCTCTCTGGTAATCGTAATAGATAGATGAAGATCAATACAACTAGTTTAGTAGCAGCCACCATTTTAATTCACTGAAAAATTATAATCCCGTAAAACTGTCTTTTTAATCAACGATGCAATTAGAGAAGCTTTAGAGATTCGCCTGCATAGATATTACCTCCAAGGATATTACGGATTGTATGCGGTACACCCATGGCCACCATTGAAGCCCTACTCTGTCTGTCAACGCTGGACCTATGTGTCAAACAGGAGGCAGCGGCGTCCGCATTCAGACTCAAGGCACTATGATTATGAAAAGGGGACGAACCGGTAAAGCACACAATTGTCCTGCACACGGTGTGCAGTGAACTACCCTTATTAATTACCAACCCCCGGCCCATCTAGTGAGACAGAACTAAGAATCTTCACAGACGGGTCAAGGACAAGCAGCTGGACCGGTGCGGGCATTTTCTCACGTGAGCTGAACATTAATAGATCAGGACGACTTGGTGCACACTCAACAGTTTTCCAAATGGAAGTAATCGGGATGCTACAAGCGGCAACCGCTGGGACTGAGATGGGCGTATGTCATGTACACTGCACTACAACGAAGAGGCTCTAGAACTATAACCATAGGAGCGGAACCCGTGATAATGTCGTCAGCAAGCATACAGAAAACTTGGTTGAACTTGGACTTGGTTGCACGCGTCGACATCACAGAAACACAGGGACAGATGGAAGGGCCTCTCAGAGTGCAGACAGTCGAGAGCTGCTCTTCCTAAACCAGACCGAAGGCTGGCTCTGAAGCTTATCAATCTGGCCCGGGCTAAGCTAAATAAATATCTACACACCGTGGTTATTACGAATAGCCCACTGTGCAGGGAATGTTTGGCGACGAATGAAATGACCGAGCATGTTTTGTTGGAGTGCAGTTTGCTTGACAACCAACGAAGGGACATACTCCGTTCTCCATCTTCCGTTGCAGAGGTCTGCAAACGCCCCAGTCGACTTGTGGCTTTCTTCCATGAAAGCCTTTCTTCCATGACATAGGCTGGCTGGGGTAGCTGGAGATCGCAGGGTTTTGCACGAAGGTTCTCAACCAAGCGGGACTTGTTTGCAGGCCTAGAGCCAACCCCAAACCAAAGCACCAACCACAACTGTCTTTTTCATTAAATTACTATAAGACTTAACGCAGTATTTTTATTTTACTGCAAAATTAACCGTCAAACAAAATACACTAAGTCAGTACCTTCTCCTACACTTTTGAATACAAAGTGCTATTGTGTGAACATATATTTTTTTCATTAATAACATTTTTAACCTCGATAGATAATAAATCTCGGTACATAATACTGATATTGTAAATATAAGTAGAATTTTTTATAAATTTTTCGTAAACTTTAAATCTTGATTATCTCAAAACTACTTTTTCTGACTTAATGCATTCTTGAAGTAAGCCCTCGATATGTATAGATACAAAATTCGCTTGAACACGCAATCTCATTATGAAACTCGGTTAGGTTTTAACATTTTTCACTTCACTCGCTGCCTTGGTTATGAACTAACTTGCCACATGAACTTTGAAGTTTAAACTGGTTTAAGAAGTTAGTTTGAGCTCGTGGTGCGTGAATTTTGTATTTTTTATTTATTTAAGAAAAAAACTAATGAAAACTGATTTTAATCGGTTTTGATATACAAACGCCTCTAATGAAGCAGTCGATAAAATTACCGGCCAAGTGCGAGTCGGACTCGCGCACCGAGGATTGCGCACCACTAAATAAAAAATAAATAAAAAACAGGTTTCTTGTATGAAGAAACCCTTAATTTGTCACTTTTTGAATTTTTTATTATTTGCTGGTTATACCCGCCAAAATAACACATTCTGTGAATATTTCAACCGGCTAGCTATAACGGTTCAAAAGATACAGCCATCGAACGGAAGGACTTGAAGTACCGTGTGGGGCCGGTACTTTAAAAGAATAGCCCCACTGCATCTCTCCCCGTGCATGTCGTAAAAGGCGACTAAGGGATATGACTCCCTTCTTATATTACTAGGTGGTAGGGTTTAACCCACCCGGGTTGGTACCACCGCACTGAATGAAAGGTCGGTCGAAACGGCTATGTAAATAGTTTGTGTTTTCCGTCCAGTTCAGTGTAGCCGGCACGACCGAAGGGAAGCACTGACGTGGCACCAAGTTCAACCGGTGTTATGGGCTGACATCACGGATGTTGTAGGTGATGTAGCCAAACGTGTCAGTTTCAAAAAAAAAAAAAAAAAAAGGACGGACGAACAGACAGACAGACAGACAGACGTTGAAGGCTTAGTAATAGGCCTAATACAGGGTGCGGAAACGTAAAAAAATCAACCTTGATAAAATCGAAAAGAGCGCGTCTAATGATTGACACATTTACTCTCGAAACCTTATCGCGAGCGATCTCGTGGCAGACGAAAAAAGACCGCGCACATATTTTTATCAAGCGTTCAGTCATTTGCGTCATCGAAAAGGCAAAAAGATGTGACAAATAGCGCGGAAAAAACGGAAATGGAAGTGTGGACACACGCCTCTTCCGTGTCGCGACTATCACGGCTCCCGGGGGAGGCGTGCGGGCTTCGAACCTCCACAGATAAGTTCCCCACCCCCGCCCCCCGCACCGCGGCGCCGGGCGCGCAGGCGGCGGGCGGCACGCGAGTCTTCTAATTCTCAACCATGTAACGTTTTGCTTGAAGTTTGGGAGGTTTGACGCAACCCTAACAGCAGAGCTAGTGAGCATCTCTAGCCATTAATACATATTGGTAAGTTACTTATTACGTACCTTATAGATTTCATATAGGATTTTGGATACTGAAAACATTAAAATAAAGAAGTATTTTTATTGTGTAAGTTGTTCACACATGGAGGGTTCCGTAGGCATTTATTTCTTACACGCATAGCGATAGCGCGAGCGCGAACGAACAAACGGTCAGATAGACACCAGACCGATTTTATAAGGGAGCCTGCGAGCTTCTCCGGCTACGGAACCTTAAACGCAATTTAAAGCATTAAGGCGCAAATAAGACTCGAAAGGACAACTTTAAACAAAATTGTTGAGCTATTGGTAAAGATAAAAAATTTGTAAAAAATATATGTTATGTATTGGTCCTTAATTAACAAACATAGCTAAAAAATTATATTTTACTACGTTGGAAAGGTGTTAAATAAATCTCCACAAAATAACGAAAAGTACGAAAATTGTACTTTCAAGTTAAATTCTCTTGAGAAGCATAAATTGTTAAATTGTTTCAATACAGGACCCTCATGGAAATATAGATAGTATTTTTCCCTATAATCGTAGCTAAAATAAAAAAAGATTTTTTCCGTCTTTCCAACACGTGAAATTTAATACATAGTGTGATTTTCGCGCAAACGTTCATCGTCGGCGCGACGTATCCAGCCACCGCACGAATAGAATGAATCTCTCACCTATTTACATCTGCATACGGTTCGTTTTTCAATCATCAGTGCTCGGGTAGCACAAGTCTTGTTTCCGCCTTAACTGAATATCTCATCTAGCTACGTACGCGAACAAAACCTCACACTTAATTCGGTGTACTTTTCAGGAACAGTTTTCTTTATTTATTTTTTAATTTTTTTATGGAAACTGACATGGTCGGCTACATCACCTACAACATCCGTGATGTCAGCCCATAACACCGGGGAATTAGGTGCAATGCCAGTCCTTCCCTTCGTTTCATGTCACCTACACTGAACTGGATGGAAAACACGAACTATTTACATTACATATTTACTTTCTGAAGTTTATTTAAACTGATATCCTAGTTTATCACTCTAAGGTCATGAAATAGGTCTCTCAACGACTTACAAGTCGCCCCTTCGCAACATCGCTCGCTACACCCCCAGTTCCGCCTAAGCGCCCCGCCCGCCCTGGCGGCACACATTCCACGTCAATCACACATCCGACGCTCATTCATCGCACTAAAGTGGCGGCCGAGCACGTTACGCCTCCGTGCAAGGCTGTCGTTATGCGCTGTCGTCTTTCCGTTTCATTCTGTTAGGAACGATAAAAAGCCCGTTAAGTGCGAACGTTGTACACCCGCAGAGGGTTCCGTGGCGATTTTCTTTTTACACGCACGCATAACGATTTGCGGTTGCTTCGTGCTCAAAAGAATGCGATTTAATCAATTAATTACCGTTTATGGTGCAAACTTAAATCACCGAATTAGTTTTTATATCGCATGCCCTAAATGGACTACTACAGTATTTTTTTTATTTTTATTATATACATTTTTATTCATACATTTATTTTTACTTATATACATTTTGAAATATTGTTACTTATATCAAAAATATTTTTACTTATATACATTTATATACATTGTGAAATTCGTATTTGAAAAGAAGAAAGTGCCCGCTACCGTACCTTTATTTCGGCGCGCGGAACTCGGTTTGTATGAGAGCCACATCTTACCTTAACCGGAACTGAATTTTATTTAGCCCATCCTGTGTCCCGTATATTCAAATGCACTTGTACTAAGTTTCATCGAATTCGGATAATCGGTTTAAGAGTTATGGTGGAACATACATACAGAAAAGATTTCTAAAAATCGTCAATTTAATTTTAGTATCATACATAGAGTCTACAAACTCAGTATCTCATAAAACAAAGTAACTTACTCCGTGACTATCCCTTACAAATTTATTATTAGTATTGATTGATTGATTGATGATCATTGCGCAGTAGTACATAATGCGAAAAACATTCAACACACATAGATCCGCGAAGTATGTTGTCTAAGAAATCGCCATGATCATGTGGAAGAGGCGGCGTGTCGGCGTCAGGATCGTCGTACGTGGAGATCCGATGCCTCTGCCTAGCCCATTGGAAATAGGCGTGCGTTATGTATGTATCATCATCATCATCATCAACATTTATGATGATGATGATGTCCCACCTAGCCGGGGGGACGCCCCCCCGCTAGGTGGACAGATGACTTAAAAAAGGTAGCCGGGAGTGGATGGAAGAGCGGAAGACCACGTATGTATCATAATCAAAATAATTACAATATTGTCCATTACCCTAGCATGGACGGAGAAGACCCTCGGTAGCTCAGTGGTGCGATCGGTCAACTGCCGTTTCTGATCTTAAGCACACCTGGGCGCGTTCAGAACTTGGATGGGTGACAATTCGACCGTACAAAGCTGCCCGTAGTTCGGATTCCACGTAAAACTGTTGGTAGGTACGGATTAATCCGCTCGGGTTGGTAGCACAGCACTGAATGGAAGGTCGGTCGTAGCAGTTGTATACAGTATGAGTTTCAGTTCAGTGTAGCCGGCACGACCAAAGGCCAGCACTGATATGGCACCTAGTTCACCAAGGTGTTATGAGCTGACATCACGGATTTGTGGGTGATGTAGCCAGCCGTGACATTTCCATTTAAAAAAAAAATAGACAACAACTTCTATACAAGTTAACGCTCTCAGCGAATTCCGTTCATACGAAACCCACGAATTCTTTTCCCAGACCGATTTTAGCCTCTCAATATTTGACCAGTTTGCCCGAGCTTAGTCGCGCTGGGTTGAAGTGACTGCACTCACAGATAACATTGTGTTCGCCGAAGGAGGGAAAGGAGCGGGGGGGGGGGGGGGGGGGGGCTTATCTCTCGGCTTAGGGGAAGGCGTCGATGTGAAATTGGGTGTACTATCTGGCAGTTCACACGACGGGGCGGCCGCAGAAGAAAGAACGAGGTTTAGCTGTGGGAATCTTGCAGCATTAGCGGGTAGGGGAAGTATATTAAAGTTTCCTACAAGTTGGACTTGTTATTCCACCTGTTCCGATGGAATGAAATTTGAATATATGTAGGTATATAATAAGTTATGTAATAGAGACGGTTTTCCTTCCAGAGCGCGACTGTTGAAATTGTCTCTTGTTTCCTGTTGAATTGAATACTGCGCCGTTTTTGGGTCGATATCCCGCGCGATAGATTGAATACACAATAAAGTTTTTTAAGTTGTTGCAGGTGTGCTTTAGGCATTAAGTGTAAACGTTTGCCTATTTATTGCATCTTATAGTAAAAATAAAGTACAGTTTCTGCTACTTTAAGCGAATGTCCATAGGCACCTTTCATTAGACACTTCATTCACTACTTCAATATTGTTTTTAGATATATTAAGCATTTTGTTTTGGAATAATCTCAGGACAGAGCAATTGTACACATTCCTTAATAATACTTTAATTAGATTTATACTAGCAGTAATTTAGGCCTTGAAATGCCTTTTCATCGATGCACTTCTCGACCTGTTTAAATTTTTTTTTAATTTTGAACTTAATTATTGCGGCACGTTTAAGTTAAATTTGACGACACCTGACATTCTTTACAGAGAACATTTCGTTGCTCCCGACAATCTAAAAACATTACAAGTTTTAAGAAGATAGCTCGAACCGTTTAGCAGCTACAAGCTGTGACAAACAGACGGACTGACTGACGAAAGTTCGGGCGAACAGACAACTGATCTATTGTATAAGGGTGCCAACGTCGTTGGATACGTAACCCTTAAAACGATTGGCTAAAATATTACAACTATTATGTCTGTGGAAATTTGGCATAAGCTGACATGTTACTTTTGTGCATTTTTGACTACAAGCAATATAAACTTTGCCGTGGTACTAAAATAAGGTTTGCATGGATATATTAACAATATTTTTAATGTGAGTTAATAAGTTATCTGAGAATACAACGAAAGTCTTGTTTTTATAAAAAGTTTTCTAGGATTTTGAAGAAATTAATTTAAATTACATGTCATGTAATGCCATATATAAAGAAGTAAAATTTATGCGACATGTCATTAAATAAGTGCGACTTGTTTTTTTCTGCCATATAAAGTATTTTACTTCACGTTACATATATCAAGGATACACATAGTGAGGTAGTATCGGTCAACTAAGACTTTATTCAAGTTTTAACATTAATAAAACGAAATCGTTTATGAAATAAAGGAAATTTAATAATTTTATTAGTAAAACCCTACACAAAATGTAATCAACAATCTCGGTAAATACAAATGCCACTTTACTGACAATATTTACGATTCATCGTCCGAAGATTCTGCCTGGTCACCAGCCAGTGACGCAGTAGCACTCGTCGTTAAGGATTTGTAAAAATCATGGTGTACGGGATCAATTAATGGCAAAATAGATAGTAAATCTTTTTTTTTTATTGGGATTGATAGCCATTGGACCTATTCGCATATGTGGAACCGCAATTTGCCCAGGGGGCGCCTTTTGTTCTTCCTCCAGTCCATAGTTTGAAGGTGGAAGGTCATACTTCAGAGGTGGTCCCATAACAATTTTATCGAAATTGATTCAGCGGTTTTTGAAAAATCAACAAAGTACTATGGTGTGTGGTTACCTTCAGCAAAACTTGTGATGTGGACTTTTTCAGCAATTTGCAGTTTGACACATGGCGAATAATTCTGCACCACTTCAACCGATTTCGATTATTCGATTTGGATTATTCTTTTTTATGTAATATTACTAAAAAGAATGAAATAAAAACTGTTTTAAAAAATATAAAACCGACTTAAAATTTTTTTTTAATAAAAGTATTAAATACTTAATATTTCGAAATTTTCTCTGTCATCGTATTGAAATACATGAATCGATATTGTGATACATATTCGGACCCTTGTTTCATGAATATTCTAAATTTGAAATCTTTTCCGACCGGCCAGATGCGCTTAATATATTATGGTACGAGTACCATCGAGCTGGTCTGATGATGGAGACGGAAGGTGGCCATAGGAACTCCTAAACTACACTCCTAAATTACATGATAAACCGATCGTATTTGGGCTCGTTGCATTTGTCTTCACGAGCAATTACTTTAGGCCTTGGTGGTGTCCAGGGTATTCTTTTTTTGGATGTTTGTTACGCAATTACTCCGTCAATTGAGGGCTGATTTTGAAAGTTCTTTTTTTGATTGAAAGGGGATAACCCTGAGGTGGTTCCATTTTAATTTGGTCATGATCGGACAGGAAAGCGAGGCGAAATCGCGAGGCCAAAGGCCGAGCACATTAATAGCAAAAAATTACTAAAAAAACTGTGAAATAAAAAACTATTTAAAACAATATAAAAACCGACTTAAAAAATTTATGAAATAAAAAAATCAAACCCTAGAGTTGAAGGCGGTGCTAAAGCAAGCAAAAATGAAGCATAAAAGAAAATATGAGTGGATGATATCCTTTGTGATTTGTGTAGCCTTCTTTAGCACCGCCTTCAACTCTAGGGTTCGATTTTTTTTTATTTCATGCATTTTTGAAGGCGGTTTTTATATTTTTTTAAATAGTTTTTGGTATACGTTATTGTAATGTCTATGACATGTCGCTATTTGTTGATTTTCTTATATGGCAAAATAAGACATGTCGCTACTTGTACTGTTTTGGCATACGTTATTGTGATTTTTATGACATGTACTGTTTGGTCGAAGGTAAATACATGGCTTTGGGTATTACTTACGACATGTTTGTTTTTGCCATATTAAAGAGCGCATTTTTACCGAAATTTTGGTATTTATAACTCAATACTGGAAAAAATGTACATGTCTACTTCTGCCACATAACTACAGATGTATATACATGGAATACTACAAACGTACCAATATACAGGTGTTGTAACGGCCAGTACATTAATTTCACTAGCGCAATCCTCGTGTTTTTCCGAGACAAAATAAATAAAATTTTTCTATAAAGTGTCTAGTTTTCGAGATATGAATTTTTGAAATTTACGTTTTCGTCAAGTGTAGGTAATTGACGCGCGCGGGGGGAGCGTGCTGGCGCGGGAACGGTCGTGGTAAAAAAACTCACGCGCACCGCCGCCGTCGCGCATCTCCTTGCTCCGGGCACTCGTCCTTGCTCGCTCACTCACCGCGCGCCTTTCATTCCCACGTTCGCGCGGGACATTAGATCCTTTTTACACTAAATTAATCAATTAGTTTGTATGCAAACTGTAACTTTTTATTTACAGGGATTCAGAAAAAAGTTGTTTGACATTTTTTTACTATTCTTCCACATAATCATATCCTAAATTTAATGTACTGGCTGTTACAACATCCTGTATATATAAGCTGTTTCGCTGACCATGTCATTAACTTCGGGAGGGTTACATACACACTCAATTAAACACTTTACGTAAGAAAAAAACATATGTTTATAGGAGCATTTTTTCTCCTAACAAAAAAATTTAATCAAATAAGTAGCTGTAAAAACCAATCATAGTGACCTTGTGACTTACTTACAACAAACAGCTGTTCTGCGTTTGAACATAGTACGGTCATTGACCCTGTACAATGCAAGTTACCTACTGTTACACACAGGTTAATGTTTAGGTAGCTAACATGTTTTGTTAAATTTCTCGAAAAGTAATACTATAAATATATATATATATATTTTTGCGTAACGTATTTATTTGAGTGTCTATGTAACCCTCCCGAAGTTAATGACATGGTCATCGTAACACCCTATTAGGTAGTATAGACGATTATAAATGCTTTTACTTTGGTTGAACGTGCAAGAATTTCACATACGACGGAATGTCCATTAGCGTCATTAGATACCCTATGGGTGGCTCGAGGCTACATTTCGCGCTTTCATTAAAAAAAAAATCTATAAAAATAGCTGAACAAATTTTTCATCCAGAGGTCAAAGGTCAATGAGCCGAGCTCGCGCTGGCTTATTCGGTAATAGACTTCATCATCATTACTTTCTTTCGACATTCAGTTCCGACATTCTGATTAGTTAGTTCACCGCCCAGGCCGCGCCGCGCGCCGCCGCCTGCCCCGCCCGCGTCGCACCGCTACCGATGTTCATTATAAGTGTTTGTACTTACATAAGAGATACTGATTTTCATTGTTTTCTGATGTTTGGAGAGCTCGTTAGCACTATGTTGCATGCTAACATAACGATTAGGAGAGCGTATGTATGTATTTTTTTATTATAGAAAGCGTGACATGTGGAACGAAGCCACCCATAAGGTGTCTAACGATGCCCATGGACATTCGGTCGTACTCGGGGATTGCGAATGCCATGCCGGCCTAACAGGTGCCTATTCACGCCTCTCTTGATGTATTTATTATAGTTTTTGTATATCGGTAGCATTTCTTTAGTGGCAAAATATAAATTACGTGAGCAAGATTACATGAGCCCTACTTTTTAACACTGAAATTTTTAAAATACGCAAAGAAAATCAATGTTCGTAACACTTAATCACATCAAAACAAAAATATTTATTTTCTCTGTGTCGCGCGCTTGTCCGTTGATCTTTCTTTCTTCACACGCTACTAAGTTAGAAAAACAAAACAGAGTGCATTCAGAATGACAAACGTATCAATACTAATAATAAATGTGAAAGGGATTGTCATAGAGTAAGTTACTTTGTTTTATGGGATACTCAGTTTGTAGACTCTATGTAAGATACTTACACTGAATTGATGATTTTTAGAAATCTTTTCTGTATGTATGTATGTTCCTCCATAACTCTTAAACCGACCATCCGAATTCGATGAAACTTAGTACAAGCATATTTAACTTACGTTACACAGGATAGGCTAAAAAAATCAGTTCCGGTTACGCTAAGATGCTTGATCATACACACCGAATAGTTCCGCGCGCTGAAATAAATGTACGGTAGCGGGTTTACTTACTTTCTTTTTTTTTTAATACGAATTTCACGCGAGCGAACCCGCGAGAAAAAGCTAGTAGTTAATAATTATTTTAGTGCAGTTTGTTAAATATAATTTGCAGTGACTCTTCTATAGTACAAACGAATTTACAGTCCCCGTCAGCAAATATTGCGTATCGAGCTTTAGAAAGAGACCATCCGGTTGTTTTGAGCGTCGTCCCTGTCGCACGAACTCGCTCGCACTTCTCTGTGCTACAGTGACGACGCTCGAGCGTTTCAACTAAAAGTTACCTTCGCCGTTATGTTGGCTCCACTGTCTATCTGTCAAAACAGCGTTGAGGGTTGCTATGTGTACAGATTTACCCGTAATTATCGGTATTTACCGTGTTTATTATACAGTAAATACCGATTACATTATTAGGTAATATAATCTTCGCAATCTGGCAACACGAATGACACTGACAGTGGAGCCAACATAACGGCCAAGGGAACTTTTAGTTGAAATGCTCTCTACGCGTACGACACCTGAAAGCCATTGTCGTGCCTGCTGTTCCTGCGATCCTACTCCTTCGCCCGGAGCGAACCAATAGAATCCGATATTCGTTTGGTCGCTTAAGTAACTTGTTAGCTCAGTGGTAAGCATCTAGGGTTTGCATTTTTTGGACCATGGGTTCGAATCCCACCAAATCTTTTTCGTTTTTTTTTGCTTTTTTTTTCTTTTTTAAGCAATGTTACGGTGTTTAAATTGTTTTAGGGTGTTTAGTTTTTTTTATAACCACCTAAGAATTATTTTCGGAAATTCAAACTTGTAACAAAAACGACATGCACCGCCTCTTAAATTAGGTTAGGGTTAATATATAGAAGATGCGTCGCTACGCGACGCATCTTCTATATATTAACCCTGGTTATTTTTTTTTTAAACCACCAAAACATCATTTATTTATCACTTCAAGGAGTGGTTCCGCAGGATCGCAGGAACAGCAGGCACGACAATGGCTTTCAGGTGGCGCACCGCGCTCTCTACAACCGGATTGTCTCTAAAGCTCGACACGCATTATTTGCTGTCGGGAACTGTACATGACTGTGCTCACTCCATCTAACGTATCGTCGCGGCGGGGCGGGGCGGGGCGGGGCGGGGCGGGCGTTGAGTATTAGCGGGCGGAGACGGGAACCGGTAGCTAGATCCGCAGCGCAAACAATAACACGGAATTTTTGTTTGCGTTCCGCGAGAGTTTCGCCTTGTACTACATAAAGAAGTTCACTCGGTTATTCTTAAATCAGCCTGAAAAAACTTCCCGCGATTTATTATTCGGAATTTCAGAGATTCGCCTTGTCGCAATTTTACCTTTTCAGGGAAAAGTACCTACATAATATCTTAGCTTCACATGATTTCTGAGAGAAATCGACTGAGGCACTACTTCGTGTGGGCACTTACTGAGCATAGCATGTTTTGATTCAATTTAACGTTAGGTATTTTTACGTCGACAAGTTCTTAGGAAAGGCACGTAATGTGAGCTACGAGTGAAGTCCTTGAAATGAAATAACGACTCCTTCACATACAACTGCAGTTTAGAGAATGAAAGAAATATACGAAAGTCTTTAAAAATATTTTAGTGACCATAGTGAACACAGTGAAACATTACTCTTTGATTTAACCTAGCGATCATTACTTTAAAATTTATAAAATTTTTAATTTACTGTCTGATTTATTAATTCTAATTATCTTTATAATTTAATTATTCTAAGACCACGTACAAGCAAACGTAGCGTGGGGCGCCCCCCGGCTAGGTGGACAGACGACCTAAAAAAGGTAGCCGGGAGTGGATGGATGAGAAGAGCGGAAGACCGCGTGTGGTGGCGTGCCTTGGGAGAGGCCTATGTCCAGCAGTGGACCGATACAGGCTGATCATGAAGTATTTTTATAATTTACTGATAAATGTTTTGTTGCTCTTATTTTTACGTTTCCGTACTCCACACGGCAGCCTATTACTAAGCCTACCCCGTCTGTCTGTCCGTTTGTCTGTCTGTCCTACTACTGTATATTTGCAACCGTAATAGCTACCCGGTTGATATTTTCACAGAATGTGAAGAATATGTTATTTTGGCAAATATAACAACGGAATAATAAAAAATAGAAAAAGAAAAATAATAAGGGGGGTACCCATACAAGAAACGTGTTTGTTGAACTTTTTTATGGTGCGGAAATCTCGGTGCGCGATTTTGACTCGCACTTGGCTTGATTTTTATGTTAATTTGTTGAATAATTCTTTCGAAGCTACTGTATGTTCATCTCCTATATTGATGTGCGATTGTTAGTAATGTGTTTAGTGAAGTATTCAAAATAGGTATAGCCTGTTGACAGGTTAGAAAATGTTGTGTTGCTTGAACATAGAAAATATTAAATTAATGTTATTGTTAGTATGAGTTATGTATAATTATGTTACGTAATAAGAAAGGCAGGGCTGATATAGTTAGGTCAGTCAGTCAACGTGTATGTCTCCACTGCTGGACAGACGGCTCTCCAATTTTCCAACAGTCTTCCTTAAGGAAACACTGCTTCCCACCGACGTACTTGATGTCGTCGTCCCACCTGGCGGGTGGTCTTCCCACATTCCGTTTTCCTGTTCACGGCCGCCAGTGTAGGACACGGTTACTCCAACGGTCGTCGTTTCTTCGGCTGACTTGCCCAGCCCACTGGCACTTGAGCTTAGCCACCCGATGTCACAGTTAGGTACTTTGCCCTAATTACTTTGCTGAACGTAGAAGTCGGTGTTGTGCGGTTATTCACCACAGTTATTTCAGCATAACAGCCCATAATCTGCTTACTCCGATTCATTTACTAAGGATTCAGCATGATGATATAAATATGTGCGAGTACGTATAATCTAAGCTCTATATGGTATAATATTATCCTAACTATAGCCATATTTCAATAGATATAACTATAATTTATATGCTTATAGTTAGGTAAAGATTCAAGGTATAATGAATGTGTTTACCGGTTATTGTAATAATAATCTTGTAATTTCTCTGAAAAATAAGTGGGTGAAAAATGGTGAAAAGTGGTAAAAACATTCGAAATGCATTAGCTATTAAAATCTACCCTCGTTACAAAAACTTTCAAAAAACGCTCGCGCACGGCAATGGCCCAAAATTTTGAATGTTCAAAGATAGTTCAGTGAAAAACCATTTATTCTGTAAGCGTTTGAATTTATTTAGATGATTCTTAGTCTTATTGAATCTAAGCTCAATGGAGCATTTATCGTATTAGATGCATTTGTAAAAAATGGCGAGGGAAATAGCAAAGGCATTTCTGAACTATTTTAACAATTTTCAACCACATATATTTAAGGGAATTTAGAAGATTAAATTAAAAATAATCGATTCACAACAAATCTCGAATCTTTACCTAACTATAGTCATATAAATTATAGTTAAATCACTTGAAATATGGGTATGGTTAGGTTTAATACGAAGTGCTTTTGTCTAGGCAAAGTTTGCAATATGGCGCGTTAGCCATTCTTCCTTTCGAGCGTCGAATATGTCTCAATGAAATTTTGTTATCTATCGTTGTGTGTTCTTATGGCGAAATAAATATCTGAATCGGAATCTGAATGCAAAATGTATAAAGGACTAATTGACCGACCGGTAAATACGAATGTGGACCGAATATGCAAGATCATTAGGCAAATTTATCTGCTCAAAGGGGGTGGGTATCTAGTTCCGCCCACCTCACCCTGTCACGCCATTTCAATTATTTATTTCGGCGGGCACTTTCATCTTGATACATTTTAGTAAACATTTTACGTGAAACATTTCATTCCGGGCGCCGCCCCGCGCCGCCGCCGGAGAGCCGCTATTATGACAGGCACCTGAGTGACATTGCGTTACGAGGGTCCCGGGAGCGGCGAGCCGGGAACTCAGCAGTGTTGCCAGGGTTGATTCCCACTTTGGTACGCTCGTTTGCCTGAAATAGTACGAAAATTAATCTAGAGGTACGCGCTGCGTATACCTACATCTCATAAATTATGTAAATATTTTAGAAAACCCGACTACGAAAAACGAAGGAAAGAAGTAAAGTTGATCTGAAAAAGAGCAAAAAAGGTACTACCATTACTAACCCTACGTACGCCATCCGCCCGTCCTACCTTTAAAGGGTTGGATCTTTTGAACCGTAATAGGTAGCCAGTTTTCAAATAGCATGTGTTATTATGGTGGATATCCTTCCAATAATAAAAAGAAAACAGTGAAAAATTGAAGGGAGTCTCCATACAAGAAACGTGTTTTTTATGTTTTTGTCTTTTGTTCTTGCTCTATCGTAAAAACGGTAATACATACAAGCATCAAACTTGGTTTGATTATAGTGCAAACTAACCAAACAACGAATAAAATAACAAATATTAATAAAATGTGTGTTGGTACGGAACTCTCGGTGCGCGAGTCCAACTCCCACTTGGCTGTTTTTTTTTTCAGTTTGGACGAAATGTACGACCGAAAGCGAAGTAGGCCATCAGGTACAATACCGATCAAATAGTACAGATTTCGTGTTTAAAAGTACGGTGGTAACTCTGAACTCAGCTCAACCGTCGAGCGACCTCCTACTTACCTGCGGTCGAGTAAATAATTCCGAATCACTTTAATTATTATTCTCTTGACGTCCCGAACACCCTCCAGAGTCGGCAGCCGCTCCGCCCGCCTATTTGCTCGAGTAATCTTAACTTTTGCACTTCTTTCGCAAAAGTTTCCTCCGCTAAAGTGCTTACACAAATACACACCTTAAGCTCCGCCAGATTCAATTTATAGTTTTGTTTTGTTTTACTTCGCTTTCATATCGAGTCGGCACCGGTCGCCCGATTACGTTGTCCGCAATCGCGTTTAGCGAGCGACTGGCGGCGATTTAAGCGTTGTGAACGATTTTTGAACTGGTAGTCAGCCTCCCGAAATAAATAATAGAAGCAGAAAATTGCGATGAAACGTGTTACATGTCGTTAATAAAAAAATTGGTTGTCTGTAAAGTCGGTTTACGGACGATAGTGTTACGTCATAACGTCATAAAGAAACACAGCTATAAGAATTACCGTAACGTGACGCGGCTCAGATGGAACGTGACACAACGTGAAACTTTTTTGGGTGTGCAGCCGGTGTTCATCAATTTATTAGACATTATCACGTCAAAAAATAAATAAAAGAATATGGAATCTGGAATCTGCGAAGAAAAAGGCATTAGTCGGAAGTCTTTAATACCGCAACCGGTTTTTATTTTGCACAGCTTCCGCGCGAGGCCTGCCGCCACTTTGTGCAACAAATGTGCTTGCCTTCACATGCAAAATAATCATCATGAATACTTTCAAACGATCGCATTACAAGCCATATCGTGCTATGAAAGCGCCAATTCTCTTCACACAAGTATTTGCGGACATAAGACGATAAGGTGAGCCTAACACAAGCATCGGTAATTGTGAGAGCAGCAAGCTCCTTTGGAAGGTGACATGTCTTTTCGGGAGTGATGAATGACAAAGGTTCCATCTAGTACTATAGATCAGTGAGTCAGCCTAGGTAGATCGGTGGTGCGATGCTTCGGTGTCTCATCGCCAAAAGTGAGCAACGTCGGGCGCGATCGGACCTTGGATGAGCTGTGACCATCCGACCATTGAGGATATTCTTTGTTCTGATTCCACGTAAAACTGTAAGTCCCTTCCCTTACCTACTAGGGGTAGGGTTTAAAACGTTTGGATTGGTATCACCACACTGTATTCAGGTCGGTCTAAGTGGGTATGAAAAGTTTTCCGTCCAGTTCAATGTAGCCGGCACGACCTGAGGAGGAAGCACTGACATAGCACCTAGTTCACTAAGGTCTTGTGGGCTGACATCACGGGCGTAGCCACGAGTCAGTGTAGCAGATGACGCAGGCGATCATGTCAGGTTCTATAAAAAAACCGGCCAAGTGTGAGTCGGACACGCGAACCGAGGGTTCCGCACCACAAAAAATAAACGTTGAAAAAACACGTTTCTTGTATGGAGACCCCCCTTGATTTTGCACTTTTTCATTTTTTATTATTTGTTACATCCGCCAAAAACATATTCTGTGAAAATTTCAACAGGCTAGCTTTTTTTTTTAAGCTGACACGGTTGGCTTCATAACCCACAACATCCGTGATGTCAGCCCATAACACTGGGTGAACTAGGTGCCATGACGTGCGTTCTTCCCTTCATTCATGTAGGCTACACTGAACTGGAGAGAAAACACGAACTATTTACATAGCCGTTTCGACCGACGACGCTTCATTAGTAAGGTATCATATCATTCCTATCATTCCTAGTAAGGTAAGAAGGGAAGGGACCTACAGTTTTACGTGGAATCCGAACCAGGGTCAGCCTCCAACGGTCGAGCGGTCACCCATCTAATTACCGACCGCGCCGTGGTATGCTTCACGACAGTCGACCGACCCCACCACTGAGCTAGCGAGGCTGACAAATATTACGGTTCCAAAGATACAGCCATCGGGTGGACGGATGGACGGACGGACAGTCAGACAGACGTAGTACGGGATACGGAAACCTAAAAATTTGGACGAATTCTGAAAATGGCCGCATGCTGTTACAGAATGAAACCACGGGCGGCGTTCTCCCGCCCAGGGTCACGTGGGCGGTGTCTCCCGGGGCGGCCGCGCGGCTCAAATAAAACTTTTTTTTTTACATTAGTCAACTGTGATTCTAGTTCGCTTCCTCCAGAGACCGCGTGTTCGGGACAGGAGGGGTTTAATTTAACTTTTGTTGAGTTGAAAATAAATTCCACGCTTCATGTAGTCGCTCGTTCTGATAAATTACTAGAAAAGTATTGTATTGTATATATTTATTGAACTCAAATAGAAAAAGCTTCCGTGCCACCCGTAAGGTATCTAACGACGCCCATGGACATTCGGTCGTATGCGGGGACTGCGAATGCCATTCCGCCCTGATAGGTGGCCATTCACGCCCCTCTTGAACGACCCCAGACTGTACTTGTAGGGAAATATATGGGCAGTGAAATATATGGTGTAACGGTTCTGTAAAGGAAAGATCTGCAAAATCGATTGGTATGCCTCGGCGGTAAGTCCAGCGTGTAGGGATGCAATCTCTGCCCAGTGAGTGTGGTGTGGAGGTGGAAAGAGGACGGCGCGGCGGGATCGCGTTAAACAGCTACTCTAAGAACTCCCCATGGAATAAGCGATAGTCTAGTCTACGATACGATAGAATCTATCGTATCGTATCGTATCTATCGCTTATACCAAATATACTTAAATATTAATTGACGACCTGCGACATCAGATGTCGTAGGTCGTATGTATGTCGTCAATTAATATTTAAGTGTATTTTATGTTTTTAAATTATTTTTTTTATGTAATCCGATATGGGTGGCTGAGTCGGAGGGGCCAAAGCACATGCTCTAACCAGCCAATATCACCTCCGAGAAGGTAGTTGCCATATCGGAGACTTCCCTGGATTGCTGGCTATACTGGACTAGAGGAGAACACAACCGAGGTTGCTTGCGGCCATCTTACATCCAGTACGGTGGTACCAACCCAGTCGGCTACAATTTGAGCCTACCACCTAGTAAGGGGCAAGGGAAGGGACCTACAGTTTTACACCGGTTCCGAACGGTGAAGCAGCGGGTGTAGGTATGCACGTAAATTTTTTCGTCAGAAAAAACTCATTGGTACACGCCGACCGGATTCGAACCTCGGACCTCCCGCATGAGAAGCCGATGCCCAAACCACTCGGCCACCCGCCGCATAAATACTGTACCTATTTGTGGTGCAGACCTTTCCTCTACAAAACGAGTAAACTCAGGAACGCTCTCCCTGCTCATATTTTTTCCCCCAAGTACAGTCTCGGGTTCTTCAAGAGGGGCGTGAATGGGCGACTCTCAGGCCGGCATTGCATTAGAAACCCCCGTATACGACCGAATGACCATGGGCGTCGTTAGACGCCTCATGTCGCGGTTTCAATAAAAAAAACTCTTCGTTTGTTTTCGCAGTCGGGTAAAAATACCATAATCGACATCGCAGCGGTCGATATCAAAGGTCTTGGGTCTTACTAATATTGTACAGAGATTACTTTGTTACGCTAACACGATGTTACCTGCCGCAATAGCAGTGAGGCGAAACATTCTGTAGACGATCGTCAAGAGGGCAGTCATCTACAAAGTAAGTCTCCTCCGAGCCGAGGCGAAGGCAAGGCGCACTGCAACAGACTGCACATAAACGCACTTAATTGCAACCTAACAAAAAATATCCCTAACATTAGGTAATATGTATAGGTGTAATTACCTGACCAAAGTGTGCAACCTCGCCGTTTCCTCTTAAGCTTAATTTGTTTCGGAAGGTTTTTACTACATCGTAAAAGTGGGTGGCAGTAAAAGCATATTTTTTCGATATCCGTCATCCATTGTGGGGTATTTAGTCGGGGTGGTTTATGGCAGCGTAAAGTTTTTACGGCGGCCGTCGGCGCAGTAATTGACACTGGCCAATGTGTCGGTTGCTGAGTTTGATTAGCACATTCTGGGCATTGTTTGAAGTAATCTGGGATTAAGTTTATACAGCGGTCGAGCGGAACCGTTTTTATTTCGTTCGTTTTTCCATTGTTTTTAAATCTTTATGCCGGTATTATATCGGGGCGTTTAACTTATAACTTACTTACTTAGGCAATTAAATTATAATTAAAGTGGAATGATATGAACTGATATATAAACAGTTGCATAGCTTTCGGGCTTGTACGTTTGTAGTATGTATTGAATAAACATTATTCGTTACAAATACCTACTCGAATAGGTAGTTACACCAAAAAGTGTTACATCGTGGCATTGACTTATAACTTGCTAAACACTGTAAAGCAATTAAATTTTAAGTGGAATTATATGAACTCATATGAACGGAAACAGTTGCCTTTCGGTCTTGCACGTTTGTAGTATGTATTGAAATTTAATAAACACATAAATATATAAAAAACTAAAAACAGAAAAAAAAATATTTTAATCTCTCCCTTATAGAGTTACAAGCAAAACGATAGAGACAGAATAGAGAATGTCTTATGTGACGAACATTTAAGAATAACAGTGTAACCTGTGTTGGTAACGTGATCTTATATTTGCCTATAATGCATGTTCTATTTGTTGCAGCTTACGGCAACCTGGGCAGTGTGCTGAGTTCGCAAGGTCGAGCGGCCGAGGCAGAACAAGCCTATCGTCGCGCTCTACTACATAGACCTAATATGGCGGACGTGCATTACAATCTGTAAGTTTATATTAATTTTGTTTTTTCAAAATCAAAATCTTTATTGTTTTTTGCAGATTTTTACAGTGTCTCCATTACGGGTTTTTTGAATACCTATGCAAAACGCCTAAATGGGCGTACAATAAAGCCTTCACATGCATAGGGCCATGCAAGGCTGGCTTTACAAATATTAATTTGACAATTTATCCATAAAAATAAAATAAAACAATACACTATAACGTATTAAAAAATGTGCACTTTGTTCACTTTATAAAAGCATTACTCTAATAACCATTTATAGAACATTTTAAAATTGTTTGAGTTCAGTGATTTCGTTTATTTCCTTTGATTCATACATTACCGATTAAAATCTAGAATGCATCTGCCCATCTATTTATCCTCAGCTAATACCTTCGTGTTCATGACACCCATTGGTTACACATAAAAAGGTCGAAGGGTGCCACATGGAGTACTCTCTAATAAAAAAAAAGGAATTTAATACCAAGCTCTTTGAGACTTACCATACTTAAAATAGCTTGTTGTATAAGCTTATAAGCGCACCCACGATGAGTGAAAACACGTTTAACAATATTCTATAAGAGCAATAATAATCAAGCTGAAGGCTAATAATACTAGAAGAACATAAAATACAAAACTTTAGTTCAATATTTGCCATTGAATTATGAAGATAAAGTTGTAGTTGAAGAATGGTTTCTAGTAAATTTATTTCATATCGGAATAAATGGGTATGGTTGTTAAATATTTAATTTCAGAGGCAGCGGTTATTATGTTTCCTTGGCCAAGTAAATATATAGCAGCTATCCAGATCAATTTATTTTCGCTCAGTACGAGCGCAAGAGACCGCAAATTTAATACGCATAGAGTTTCTTGGCCGTCTTCATTTTAGATCAGCTTGCACACTAAACCGTACCTACTGGATCGTAGGATTTGAACGCTATAAACTAGGAGATACTTTGTAGCTACTCTAGGCTGCTGATACCCGCTGGACGGTCACGTAGCGTCGAGTCCGGCTGCGTCCACGTTAGTTCAGGCCGCAGCTGTTATAAACCATTACAAAGTCGTCTTTATTGCAAGCGCGAACACTCTAACGGAGTCTGTGCTTTATGTTACCACGTAGCTATAAACATTGGTACACAGTACGTTACGTGATGGCATATCCATATAACTATCTAAGTGCATGCTACAATTTGATACCAGTATATCGTTTGATGATTTAAATACATTTAAATCCTGGTCACGGCACCACCCTGTAACATCAAAGCCAGCCGGGCAAAGAAACCTAAAACGCTACGCCTTGAATCAATAAAAGCCTCAGCAGAGTCTTCGAGAGCGGAATTCACGACACGAAGCGTCGGCTTCCGGCACCGCAGTTTTCAGTCGGCAGAAATCAATGCGCCCATTGTGAGGGGCGGCTCCATTCAATGTCCCTACGCATTTTGTAGTAATTTGACGTCAGCGCAAAATCTGTCCTCCTGGTATATTTATGAGGCCTATCCATTTCAATCTGGGCAGGACCGCGGCACGACGAGCACAATACCCATTGTTCACCCGCTGTTTTGGCACGTCTCCTCAATGCCTTGTTTGATTAAATCCCTTATAATATATTCAGTCGGTTTCCTAAACTACTTGTACGTGAGAACGTTGAAAGCATGTGTTGTGCTGAGCATTAAATTGCCCCAACGCCCCGCCGCGGCGCTGAGCACTCGAAATTCTATTATCCGGATAGCTCTTAGGCTGTGCGGTGTATAGATAAGGGTTATTATATGGTTTGCGCCCGCCTCAATGTTTGCTGAAGTGCAGACGATCCACGATTGAGGCAACCGTTGGCGCTGATTTAATTTGAGATAGTGTTACAACGGAATAGTTGATTATCTACCTGCGCGAGCTTACCTGTCACATTATTTGATGCTTCATTCGATTTACGCGAGTCTATTAACTTTGGGCAGTCTTCGAGATGTAAATTTCTTAAAAACTTTTGAACTGTATGGTTTCCTTGAAATATGTTTAACGTCATTTTCATATTAATAGTAACATTACAAAAGGGAAACCATGCACCAGCACGTCAATGTCTATGTATAAAATTTCCATACATTTTATGTTCAGTAATAAAAATACAGGAAGTTATTCCAGAGTGACTTTAAATGGCGTCTGAAATTGTAAATAAATATTTGCATCTCATCAGTTCCGCCTCCAGATCGGCGTATTTTGAAATACCCGCAGCTTGCAAGCGGGCACGTCCTGTCGTGTGTTTATTTGTAATGGGTCGTGTCGGCAAGCAATAACTCGGCTGAGGCAGCCGAGTCGTCGTCGGGACGTGGGCGTATGTATCCGCTACACGAAGCGTATTGAACGGGACGAAGTTGCGGGAATCCACCGCTTGGTTTGTGGCTCGCAGTGCCAATGTTGACAAACTGTGGAGACGTATTTTTAGAGTAGACAACATCGATAGGTTCACGTACGAGTACGGCATCTTTAGAACAGATGAGACGGTCAATGAACTCAAACCGATAGAAGCACTCCTAGAGCAGACGAAGTGAGTCTACTGCCTCACTTTGGAGGATCTATCACTGGTTATGAGGTTGATTTTGTGGATGTAGAAGTAAAATGTGAAGCGGTGTCGTAATTTCTGGGGTTACTACGTAGCTGATGATTTTATGGGCGTTTGCGCGGTTGTTCTGCCAAACGAGCTGTATTTATATGTATATGCGAGGCGTACCTATTTGTTATTTTGAGAGTGTGTTATGTGATTCGTATTTTCGACTGTTCGCCATCTATTGGTGTGATAGTGAATCTTTCTGTTAGTTCTACCACAGATTACTTAATAGTTACTTCGTAACAGATAAATCACTCCATAGAAAATGTTCCTACCTTCGGGCTTTAATAGCCTACTCTTTCACAACGCCAATCGCTGCGTGCGAAAATGTACCTTAACGATCGAGTGTAAAGTGGTTATTGCTTTGCAGCTGCGCGCACTTGCGTGGGCGAGCGTCTATGTATACTTCGCGCGGCAGACGAATTACTACTGAAAAAGACCGCCGGCGGCCCGTCGGGCGGTAGGTAGTTAGCGCGCGCAAGTACATAGAGTGCGTGAGGCCTGGTTCTACGTCGCGAAGCTTGTAGGCTGTTATCGATCTTTATTGAGTTGTGGCAAGGCACTACATTTGAGATGTCGTCTTTACTTTCCCATCACAATTGGTTCAGTAGTTTTCAAGATATGGACTGTTAAGTGTGTACCAATCACTGGAAAAACACATCGTCTTTTTAACGCCCAATTCTACGCAGAACTTGTTATGTGATTAACTAAAAATAGTGAATAAAAAACAGATTTAAAAAACATTGCACCGACTTAAAAAAACAACCAGGTAGAACTTAAAAGTGTTAAATAATATTTTGATTCAGATTCGGACCCTTGAGTTGAATGTGGTACAAAAGCACACCTGAAATTTGATAGATTTGTGCTTTTATTCCTTCAACTCAAGGGTCTGAATATGAATATAAATATTATTTAACACTTTTAAGATCTAGTTGTTTTTTGAAGTCGGTGCAACGTTTTTTATCTCCTTTGCTACTCCGAAACTGGTATATTGTGTTCCTTTCTAAGCATAACCACTACCTACACTCCTACATGTTTAGTTCCGTTATTGCATAGAGCTTTGCTGTGACGCTATCTATGTAACTCAACTCTACTTTCCTTTGAAACCGTATCGGCAACGTACTTACATAATAGGTACCAGGGTGGTGTGTGTGGGGTGAAGATTGTCTGAGGGTATGATAAAAGGATACGTGTATGTGTGCATTGCTATGGATGGTATGATAGAAAGCGTATAAATGTGGGCATTCTGTTTTGATGTTGTGCCAACACGGTTTCATCACGCTCACACAAACTGACGAGTTAAAGTGAAGTGTCTCAAATTATCATTGTTAATTAGAAACACTACGGAGGCGGTAAATTACCGTAAATTGCACGCGAAGTGTGCGCTAGGGTACATTTTCAACAATACCTCTTGAGCGACGTCAACACATTCTCATTGAAATAAATTCGCAGAAACGTAAATACATTGCTAGCATTCATTTCCTTGCTCTTTATTAGGTAGTAGGCTCAAATGTTATCCGACTGGGTTAGTACCACAGTACTGGATGTAAGATGGCCGCATAGAATCCTCGGCTGTATTGTCCTATAGTTCAGTGTAGCCGGCAATCTAAAGGGAAATCTCCGGTATTGTGAATTCTTTTCTATTTAGACCAAAATTGATGGCTGTGCCGAAGGACAATGGTGCAGTCGACAGAGTCAAAAACACCCCAACCCGAGAAACCACTCTGGGCAGTCGAGGCGCCATACCCTCAGATTTGCGGACTGTTACCAGGCTGTTGAGCCTGTTAAATTAGTAAATGAAGAAATATAAAAATATAACATCATTATATTTTATTCATTACACGTAGACGGAATACAAAAATTTGTTAACATACTTATAAACAAACACAGGCGAGGAAAAGGGAGTCTTTTTTTTTTTTTTTTTTTTTATTGAAACTGACACGGTTGGCTACATCACCTACAACATCCATGATGTCAGCCCATAACACCGGATGAACTTGGTGCCACGTCAGTGCTTCCCTTCGGTCGTGCCGGCTACACAGAACTGGACGGAAAACACATACTATTTACATAGCCGTTTCGACCGACCTTTCATTCAGTGCGGTGGTACCAACCCGGGCGGGTTAAACCCTACCACCTAGTAATATAAGAAGGGAGTCATATCCCTTAATCGCCTTTTACGACATACACGGGGAGAGATGCAGTGGGGCTATTCTTTTAAAGTACCGGCCCCACACGGTACACGGTACACGAGTCTATTGTAATAACATCGAGACTGCTTATTGTATAAAACGTCCCCAAATAACATTACGTCGATTTCATAAAAAGTAAGGTCACTCATTAAATTTTACAACTTCGTCGCGATTGCCAAAATCAGGCCCCTCGTACAACAGGCGGCAGAGAGCGTCCCCTCCAAATGCATAGTAAGTCTCGATTGCCCCTGAATAAATGAGGCCATCACGCCAGGTGTGAGGCGAAAAGAATAATACATACAATAGGTGGGTTCATTACGGCCACGAGAGCCGGCAGAATGGCTTGTTACGCCGACAACAACTGCGCACTGCAATTATCCTCTTTGCGACGAAAATGGCTTTCGCTCCGACCCTTAAGGGACGAGAGGATGGCTGTTACTTTTATTCTTTTCATTTGACGTCGCGAGAGGGCGTTTATTGCCGTCGTAGCTGGTGATTAGGTGCGTACACAACGTGGAAGATCCGTCAGCACGCAATCTGGCGGGCGCTGATCGCCCCGCCATCCGCGCCGAGCAACCCACATCTAGATAATTGGTTTCTCTGAGCTATCTGGCACAGAGTGACCTTAGAGAAGAACTGTCGAACTGTTTTACTCGTGAGAATCACACTCACACACACACACACACACACTCACGCATTATGTCCACTTTTATTAATGTCAACGTCTGCTACCTCTCGATGTTTGTCTTATTTCTTTGTTCCAACCGAACTGGTGGCTGTGCTGGAGATCGGATCCTCAGACATAGCCAATATCGCCCCCGAGGAAGTGTCATTCTCGGAATAAAGTCGCTGGGGAAACGCCATTAACCCGGGATTTGAAGATCGGTGCATTGTTGGAGTAGGGAAAGAATCCCATTCCACACTTTTGCAGTGCGAAACAAGAACAAATTAGAGAATCAATTACCTCTTCTCTCGACGTTCAAGGAACTCTTCTGTCGACTACAAAGGGGTGTTCAGCAAGAGTATGGCGGGTTCGGCGAATGCGAACAGGAGAATGGATGAGGGAAGCTAGTTCCTCGGAGCAGAGACGATAGTCTGTTCAAAAACCATCATCCAAAACCCCAGCCCCAATTGGAGCCGCAGTGCTAGTGGAGAATAACATTTACCAAACACCGTACAATTCTATCTACGCTAACAGCCAACTGTGAAACATTAAGTTATTAAATTGTTTTTAGAATTCGCCGTAGGTGATTAAAAACATACCGCATGCCGAATTTCATTGTTTTATTGATTCATTAAGTGTTTTTATTGCTTTTACTTTTCTCTTTTCTGTAGGTGCGTACAATTTGGGACTTGTTCGCTGTGCCCCATTATTATTAGTGCCCTTAAATCTAATGGGTGAGCTGGAAGAGATTGCCATAGGGCAATAACCTCACCCATTGGATGAAGGAAAGCAAAAGAAACTATGTACTTATCTATAAAATGCTATTTAGCTAGATTTTTTCTTCAAAATTGTTATTTATTTGTTATTGTTTTTAGTTATTATCTAGTTTTATTATTTCTGTGTGTTTTGTTATATTGTTTTTATGTCTTCTTTTCATCCAATAAACGGTTATATTATTATAATTTTCGCACCACAAAAAAAAAACCGGCTAAGTGCGAGTCGGACTCTCGCACCGAGGTTTCCGCGCCACAAAAAAACGTTGAAAAAAAACCGTTCTTCAAAAAAAAAAGACCGGCAACTATTACGGTTCCAAAGATACAACCATCGGACGAACGGTCGGGCAGACAGACAGACCGCGTAGGCTTAGTAATAGGCTTTCGTACGGGGTACTGAAACCTAAAAATTATATTTGTTAACGAAATTCTTTCATTCATCTTCGTGCGCAGTGAGCCGATTCAATCTAGGTACCTACGTAAAATATATTTTCTATTCCGAGTAAGATATTATGAAACATTTCACGAATTCGGAGCCAACGCACACTTTTCAAATGACAAGATCTCTGTGTGTACGAAATATTTCCACGAGTAAAAACATTGAGCGAACAACGTTGAAACTTGCGTACATTCTTTTGCAATCCAAAGCCAGTCGAATATGTAAGTTTTGTCTGTGTTACTTCGGAGCGACGCCATTCATCGTCGTGGATTTAGTTTTATTGTTTGTTACACTTGTAGTAAATTCTACTAATAGGATGAAGGGGATCGCGTCCCCGTCGCGTAGCGCTAATGGCTTATGTTGTATCCTTTGTAGGATCCAGTCGCAATCGTACTTAAAGCGAGCTTTATGTACGCTTAACTCTCATCGCTCTGATTTAGGACGGCGATAAACGCGACTTATAACCGGAGGGGATTCGTATGAGTGCGAAATTTTAACTAAAATTACATATACACACACACACACCACACGCCATATCCCGACAATCGGGGTAAGCAGAGTAATCGGTGTTGTGCTGCAAGTACTCTTGTAAATTACAGTACAACACCGACCACCAAGTTTAGCAAAGTATTTGGACAAGATAACCTATCAGGCAGAAAGTAAGGCACCAAGGCCCACCTGCTGCGTGACTCGGTGGAAAGCCAGCGCCAAAGTGAGAGGTGGCTAGCCTGTCGCCCTTATGCACGGCATCTTGTCCTTATCTCTTAGTCGCCTTTTACGACATGCACGGGGAGAGATGCAGATGGGACTATTCTTATAAAGTACCGACCCACACAGTACTGAAATTACATATCACACGCTATATCCCGACAATCGGGGTAAGCAGAGTAATCGGTGTTATGCTGCAAGTAACTGAAATTAAAAAATAAATAAAATATTGATTGGCCTAAATCACTCTTAATGATAAATCTGCTCTTTCACATTGTTGTTTTTGTTAAGGGATGAATGGATGGAATTACTGATAGTCGAAAATCAGTCTTTGGTTGCTTTGGTTTCGTAGGCAACGACGCTGGTGGGACCCTATAAAATCGGTCAAGTGTCTGTTCGTCCGTCCGTCCGTCCGTGTGTCACACGCCCTGTCCTGGGTAATTAATTACTCCCGAACGTAAATAAAGTACAATAAATATTAAAAAACACCCGGCCAAGTGCGAGTCGGACTCGCGCCACCGAGGTTTCCGCACCACAAAAAAAAACATTGAAAAAAAATACGTTGCTTGTATGGGAACCCCCCTTAATTTTTAACTTTTCCTATTTTTTATTATATCCGCCATAATAACACATATTCTGTGAACATTTCAATGGGCTACGTGTTACAGTTCAAGAGATACAGCCCTCGGACGGACAGACGGACGGACAGACAGACAGACGGCGTAGGCTTACTAATAGGCTGTAATTAGGCTTCCGGGATACTGAAACCTAAAAATATTATGAATTAGATAATTTAGTTCTTATGGCAAGAAAACTGAAATTTTGTCGGTTATTAATATCTTATGCGGTTATAGGGAATATAACATCCTTGTTGACTGCTGCAGGAGATAGCGCGGTGCGATGGGCAGGCAGGACTGAGACACCAAACGACCGCTGGGCCCACTCGCTATAGGTATGCATGGAAGAAGGGAATGGCGACGGAACCCTCTGTGTGTTAACAACTTTAGCACTTATTGGCTTTTCATGTTTGCTTGCGGAGTAGTTCTTTTTTCGAGTGTATCTATGTTTACAAGTGAATCAAAATAAATCAATGCGCGAAGTTCCCGCGTATACAGAAAACAATAAAATAAAATTTATATTTGGTCCTGTTGTAAAAAAACGTTATAGCAGAAAAGTATAATAGAATTCACGTTCTTAATTAAATTTACTTAAAACGTCAAACAGCAATTCTTCTTTCATTAAAGCCTCTCCATTGTTTGTCTTATAACTGAAATTTCCACCAAATTCGATTCAGATATTACGACCCAACGACAAAGTTACCAGTCTTAATAATAGCTACCCGAGTTGCAATAGTATTTTCTTTATAATTACTCCCGACTCGAGCTGCATGCGAGTTTCATCAAAGAAGAGAAACGTCTAATTTACATTTCATTATAACTTTCCTTGATGGTGCGGCAGGCGTTGCCGTGTTCAACCGCAGAGCGTGTACCATTTAGATCTATTAAACAATTTACTGTCGCTAGAACCTTGTTTGTTGTCGTCCGTATGAGACACAGAACATTGAATAACGTAGAGTACGTAGAGGCTCCACTTTCATGATATTTATAGATATTATTAGGATTTTTTCGGGGCAGGAGTGAATAGCGATTTGGTAACATAACAGTGGTATTCGCGAGCGAAGTTTAACATATGAATGCCGGCCCGGCACTAGGGTTCCGTAGCGAGCGATGCTGACAGAGGAACCTTATAAAATAGGTCAGGTGTCTGTCCGTCCGTCCGTCCGTCTGTCCGTCTGTCGCGCGAATAATGTAGATCGGTATGTCGGTGCAACACACACTTATATGTGGATGTGGGATGGATTTCTCACGAGCTAATGACGCTGACGTAAGTCTGTCATTCGAGACCGGTGGATCCCCGGTACACATTAGGTGGTGGTCATATGCACTTCCACGCATATACATAGCTGGTGAAAACAAAAGCCTTTAGGCTAGTACAAAACGCTGAGGCCCTGGGCGCAGGTTGTGGTTGGATAGGGTGCTGACCCCAGTGGCAGTGAAGGCTTCACCCCCGGCTCTCGACTTCGGTCGGGGGTTTCTTCGGGTGGACGGGTGGTGGCTCGGATCGGCTGGGGAAAGGTCGCAGCCTGTGTTTCCCATGGGATTTTTTCGGAAGAACGGATGTTCGACAGAGCAGCTATGGGGCCTCGATCTGGCATACATGATCACTGTACTCGCAAGAGTGCAGGTTGTAGACGTCTGGATTTTGTAGCCGAAAGGCTGGTATTTCTGGACGTCTATAAACAAAACGTAAATCAACAAACGATAGTAAAAGAGTGTCCGTCTGTCACCGAAAACCGCATCCAAATAGGTTACACACATACACACACACGTTAACAACTTATAACAACCTGCTTTTTGCATCGGAGGTTAAAAAAAAAAATAACACCACTCTTTTGGCGTCGGGGGTTAAACAAAATAACACCACTCAAAATAACAACACAAAATAACACGGGGTTCAAAATAGTCGTCGAGGTTTCGGTACAAGTTCAATATAATATAGTACTGCCGTTCCATCGCGCATCCAACCTATTGTTTATTTCGTGAAACCAAACCACACCTCGGTTTGGACTCAACGCGTATGCCATTCCATGATAATTCTTTGTTCGTTGGTCAGCGGACTCGTTACGCGTGTGATGTGTCGGCGTGGCATGTGGCGTCGTCGTCGCCCGCCACCTCCGGCAGCGCCGCGGTGACGACCTGTGACGCCTAGTCGTTCCAACTTGTGACTCGCCGCGTCACGAACACTGAACACGTCATTACTCGCTAGATGACTCTCAAATGGCCAAGTTGCTTTTATGGTTTGTGTCTATAATTTAACCTAGGCAGGCAAGTATTGTGTACGTTTAATTAATAAATGTGGCTCCACTCGCAATATAAAAATCGTCAATTTAGTTTTAGTATCATACATAGAGTCTACAAACGCAGTATCTCATAAAACAAAGTAACTTACTCCGTGACTATCCCTTACAGATTTATTATTAGTATTGATTGATAAATAGGTTTTTATTATATGACAGTATAATATATATAAAGTTTTAGAAAGAGACAATCCGGTTGTAGAGCGTTTCGTCTCTGTCGCACGAACTGGCACATCTGTGTGTGACAGAGGTGACGCTCTACAAACGGATTGTCTATTTCTAAAGCGCAATGTACATTCTTCACTGCCAGATACTGTAACGAAACTGTCTAAGGCCGTGATAAACGCCAAATACGCAAAAACATGCAAAAAGTGTGGCAAAGAAAGTCCAAAACTGACCAATCGGCAGACATTGAGAAAATAAAAAAATGCCAACATAAAATTTGGTTCCTTACCAATAATGTGGTTTGTTGGTTGTTTTAAATCATTAGTAAAACTACTATAAAAAAAAAGTATGAATTTAAAAAATCTGAGGATGTGTGTATTGGTAAAATTTTACAATACCACTGATGCACAGGTCAAATAGCACTGAGAAAACTGGCTTGTTGAAATTTTATTATTCTAACCAAGACAGGAGATAAAAAAATAAAAAACAAAAAATTATCGACATAATTTTAACCATACTTACCTAAATGCACCTATCTATAAATCTGTGCTTACGTAAGTACCTATTTTTATTTTAGTTTTCATCGATAGTCTATTTAGAGGTTTATAAAAAGTGTTACATAAACTAAAATAATCTGGAATTTAAAATTCCCGAATGCTCAATCAAGGTCGTTATTCCAAAATGAGCAAAGGCCAGAGTGCATTGCACACTTGTCTGCATCATCACAAACACTGCTCACGTTTAGAAATAGGTATTTGTTCGATATTAGTGTTGTGTTAAATGCCACAATGTCAGCTTACACGCGTTTAATATCCGCCCTGTCGCCCGCCCAAGGACGAGCGGTTGCGGGGCGGCGGCGGAGCGGTGGGCGGGCGGAGCGGAGGCCGAGGTCACGTGGCCTTAGTTCATTGCTCGGTGCTGTCTCATTTGAACATCCGCACGCTCACTATACGGACGTAGATATGTTGTCAGTTAGTCAGTCCTAGTGATGGCCGTTTTAACACATCCGGTGAAGTCTCATCCAACAGTTATTTGTCGTTTAAAGTGACATTTCTCATACATATCCCATACATCATCATCATCATCATACATTCTCGACAGGAGTTAAGCCGCGTCTCCTGCGCATGTTTTTAGGTTTCCGTATTCCATACGGAAGCCAATTACTAAGCCTACGTCGTCTGTCTGTCTGTCCATCCGTCCGTCTGTCCGTCCGTCTGTCCAAGAGGGCTGTGTCTCTTGAACCGTAATTAGTAGCCCGTAATAGGTGCGGAAACCTCGGTGCGCGAGTCCGACTTGTACTTGGCCGGTTTTTTTTAAACATTACACAAGAAACATTACACAAAAACATTTCTTTTCATACAAATGTGTATGGCCACGCCCCAATGTTTCGAAGTTTCTGTGTAATGTTTCGAAAAAGAAAAACATTTTAAGTTGAAGTGAAATCGGCCGTCGTCGGTCTGTGTGTTATGCATCCGCTCCTGGACCAACAATCAGTCAGTCAGTCAGTTAGCCAGTCAGTCAGCGTGTAAACCTCTCCTGCTGAATATAGCCTCTCCAATTTGTATCCGGAACTTTGGTACGGAATACCTAATTGCCTCTGTCCACGGTCCCACTGTAGGACGGGTTTACTCGAACGGTCGTCGTCTCTTTCGTTGATGTTCCCAGCCCACTGCAATTTTACCTTAGCCATCCGGTGTCCAATGTACTTTGGTGCATTTGTTAGACAGTGTATATATATGATACAAAATGTTTTTCGTGATTAATGAAAATTAGTTAAGGTACATAAGGCTATGGTAGTAGTCATTCTTTCTCAGAAAAACGTCTGGAGCAATGGAAAAAAAAAAAAAAAAATTGCCAGCAGCCGCGCGCACTCAGGCCTGACGTCTCCTAATCGTCCCAATAAAACGGCCGCTTCCGCCCGTCCCTGATGCCCACAATTTCGGCACCAATTTACCGAACCGATAAACCAAATTTATGGTGACAGCAAATTATAGGCCTCCGCCACTGCTGAACTGACTTTATATAGGCTTTATAGCACCGTTTGTCATGTTACAGTATCGCGCCATTAAAAACTTCTATACGCCAGTACGCAAACACTTTTTCATCTTCACATTGTTCGATGTTTATTTTTCCATTCACGCTCGATGTTTTTATTGCGACGCGCATGGAAGTATACAACTAGAGGGACCAACTTGTCCAGGAGGTGAAAGACTACACCAATTACTACTAATAATAAATCTGTAAGGGATGGTCGTGTAGTAAGTTACTTTTTTTTATAAGATACTGCGTTTGGAGAATCTATGTACTCGTATGATGCTAAAACTAAATTAACGACTTTTAGAAATATTTTCTGTATGTATGTATGTTCCTACATAACTCTTATACCGATCATCCGAATTCGATTGAACTTAGTACACGCACATTTAACTATACGCGAAACAGGATAGGTTAAATACAATTCCGTTCAGGTTACGCTAACATGTGGCTCTCATACAAACCGAATTTTTCCGCGCGCCGAAATAAAGGTTCGGTAGCGGGCTTACTTACTTTCTACTTTTTAAATACGAATTTCACACAAGTGAAGCCGCGGGCAAAAGCTAGTTATAAATAAACTGCTTGATTTTGCAGTATTTAAATTCCTTTAAGGAAATAACTCTTCCCTCCTCTTTCTTGTTTCTCTTCTTTTCTCTATACCTATCTATCTTTTCTCTACGTAATATAAAATCCAACGTCTGCCGTCTGCATGTATTTACGATTATAACTCAAGAACGACTCAAACTATTTATTTGTGGCTTTTACATAAGATATAATACGACAAATCTTCGCAAGGCTATATAGTATTACACCGTTGTTCATATTATGTTTCTTCATTAGATAAATGCAAAGCCGAAAATGATGAGAAAAAAAACGTCCCGATCAGGATTCGAACCTGGGACTCCGGCTTGAGCCGCCAGCGCGTTACCAATTTCACGGAATTTGTTATTATCTAATGAAAATGTATCTAATGAAGAAATATAAAAAGCCAGTACATGCTTAGTACTAACATATAAAAATAAAAACATAATATTGCTCATATTATGAGCTGAGCAGTGGGGCCGAAAGCGACAATGTTATTACATTGTCTTTACCGCGAGCGGGTTCGAGCCAGGGGCACAGTTTGTAAGTTATAAAAAACAAAATTGTGAGAAGAATTTTTCTGATTTCCGCGTAATAAAAAAGTAACAATTTTCATACAAACTAACTTCGTTATTTAACGTTTATGTGCAACGTCGCGTTTCATCACCTGCGGGGCGGCGGAGGCGACCAATACTTCTTTACAAACTAGCGCAGTTTGTACGGAAGTATACGTCGCCGCCGCCGCGCCGCCGCACAGTGGTCTGGAAATCGAGCTCCATAGACATAGAACCTTAATGTCAGGAATAAAAATGAAAACAAATTTAATGTCTCTGGTATACTTCCCTTTATTTCATATTATAGTATGAAGGGTATAAGTAGCTCCACGAGTGAGAAAAAAAAAGTTTTGTTTTTTTTTGTATGGAAGAAAACACTTAAAGTAATTTTTTTTTTAACTGAATGAAACTGAAGGGCTGGTGCTCACATCTTCTATTGCACCTTACACAGCGATCAAGATGACATACAATTCCTTCACCTTTGGGTGCCTATTTGCGCGTAGCAAACGTTTGAAATTTGGAATTTTTGATAAATTATTTTTTAAACCTTAGTCGTAATTTAATGAAGTTGCCTATCGCTCTGAATATGAAAATACTTTTCTCATGTTGTTATTGTACTGAGTAGTACTGACAGTACAGTAATTAACCATATTTTATAGTAAACACAGCGTAGCACTGTTAAAATTATAAGAATAACATACAACACACACAAGCGAGCGACAACTAATTAACGAGTTAGTGAAAACCGGTTTTTTCCACTCGCAGCGCGTACTAATCCCCAACTCATGCCTTCTTAGTTTCAGGGAAATTCTTTCAGTAGCTTTTAGCACTTGTGCGCTAACAACTATACTTATTACGTTCTATTTGTTTTCGTGCTATGATGGAAGGTTTTGGTACCAATTTGGACATTTTCGTGTTTGTGGCAAATAATAGTTTTTTCTCACAGCCCAGGGCGTTGTTTGAAGTTTTTAGGAGTGCCCTTGATCTGTCAGAAAGTGAAAAGAAAGAACTGAAACAATTCTGTCAGACTTATGTGTGTTCGTTGAGGAACAAATGGATCTCGTGTAATCGCACGAGACATGCATTCACGAAGAAGTACGAGACGTGGCTGCAAGAAAACATAAAATGAACTCAGGTCATGAGGGAAAAGATGACATCTTCTTTAGTGTCAGTAGAGCGGCAACCATGTTCCAGTGACTTCGGTGTAAATGAGGGTGCATCAACGTCCTCAAAACCAGAGACGTGCACTGTTGGAATATCACCAAGAGTTGTGAGTGAAAGGAAGCCGTTCTCGGAACTAAGCCCTAAACAGAAGAGAAGGAGAGTGGAAGAGCTCCTAACGCATAGCACTGAAAGCCTCGCTCATGCAACTGTTTTAAGTGTGAACAACAAGGATGTGGCAGAAATAATAAAATTGGTCACAGAGCATCCCGAAGAGGCTACAAAGATAAAACAATTGTTGAAGCCCAAGAAAGCTGTGCCCGTATATTCCGTTGATAAAGCTTTAGGTATTTTGACGTCGTTGAAGCTTTCGAAGTGGCAGTATACAACATTAAGAGCTTGTGCAAAACAAGAAGGAGTACAACTCTATCCTTCGTATACTGCCATCTTAGAGGCAAAGAAGGAGTGTTACCCACCAAAAGATACAATAGAAATCACGGAAAGATCGGTAAGAGTAAATCTTCAAGCAATTTTGGACAAAACTGTTGCTAGGCTAGGAAAATTCCTACGTTTGGGATGTTCGCTGGATGGCAAAGAACTAAAACTAATATCCAAGTGGGGCTTTGATGGTGCTTCAGGGCAAAGTTTGTACAAGCAAAGTATGGCGGACAAAGATGATTCCAGTATTTTTATGAGCTCCTTTGTGCCTCTGCGTCTCTGCGTCAAAATACCTAAAGCTTTATCAACGGAATATACAGGCACAGCTTTCTTGGGCTTCAACAATTGTTTTATCTTTGTAGCCTCTTCGGGATGCTCTGTGACCAATTTTATTATTTCTGCCACATCCTTGTTGTTCACACTTAAAACAGTTGCATGAACGAGACTTTCAGTGCTATGCGTTAGGAGCTCTTCCACTCTCCTTCTCTTCTGTTTAGGGCTTAGTTCCGAGAACGGTTTCCTTTCACTCACAACTCTTGGTGATATTCCAACAGTGCACGTCTCTGGTTTTGAGGACGTTGATGCACCCTCATTTACATCGAAGTCACTGGAACATGGTTGCCGCTCTACTGACACTAAAGAAGGTGCCATCTTTTCCCTCATGAACTCAGGCCATTTTATGTTTTCTTGCAGCCACGTCTCGTACTTCTTCGTGAATGCATGTCTCGTGCGATTACACGAGATGCACTTGTTCCTCAACGAACACACATAAGTCTGACAGTATTGTTTCAGTTCTTTCTTTTAACTTTCTGACAGATCAAGGGCACTCCTAAAAACTTCAAAGAACGCACTGGGCTGTGGGAAACAACTGTTGTTTGCCACAAACACGAAAATGTCCAAATTGGTACCAAAACCTTCCATCATAGCACGAAAACAAATATAACGTAATAAGTATAGTTGTTAGCGCGCACAAGTGCTAAAAGCTACTGAAAGAATTTCGCTGAAACTAAGAAGGCATGGGACTGGTTATGTGTTGGGGATTAGTACGCGCTGCGAGTGGAAAAAACCGGTTTTCACTAACTCGTTAATTAGTTGTCGCTCGCTTGTGTGTGTTGTATGTTATTCTTATTATTTTAACAGTGCTACGCTGTGTTTACTATAAAATATGGTTAATTACTGTATTGTCAGTACTACTCAGTACAATAACAACATGAGAAAAGTATTTTCATATTCAAAGCGATAGGCAACTTCATTAAATTACGACTAAGGTTTGAAAAATAATTTATCGAAAATTCAAAATTTCAAACGTTTGCTACGGGCAAATAGGCACCCAAAGGTGAAGGAATTGTATGTCATCTTGATCGCCGTGTAAGGTGCAATAGAAGATGTGAGCACCAGCCCTTCAGTTTCATTCAGTTAAAAAAAAAATTACTTTAAGTGTTTTCATCCATACAAAAAAAAACAAAACTTTTTTTTTCTCACTCGTGGAGCTACTTATACCCTTCATACTATAATATGAAATAAAGGGAAGTATACCAGAGACATTAAATTTGTTTTCATTTTTATTCCTGACATTAAGGTTCTATGTCTATGGAGCTCGATTTCCAGACCACTGTGCGCCGTCGGGTTTGTTTGTAAAGTATTATTTCTATCTAACACGAAAACGTAAATTTCCTCGAACTCATAGACATTTCCGTTTCGCATAGGTTACACTTCTTAAAGCGCATTATCTTCCGTATGTTGCAAATGGAGTGCATGCCGATCAATTTGTTGGTAACGAAATAAAATGTAATGTAATGCATTATTATACCGTTTCTACGTATTAATCTCCATAGCGACTCATAATATTCGGCGTACGGGCAGAGTTTTTCACGCTAACGATAGTCCGATTCGGTTTCGTCGAAAAAAGTTACGAAATAAATCATTTTGATGGCTTCTACGTACGGGACATCAGTAAAATATTTATTTTTCTTGTAAACATTCGAGTACACAAATGTTTTGAAGGCCGTTAGGAAATCTTATATTCATATTGTATTCCTATTAAATGATTTTTTTTTCAATATGTAAATGTTTTGTTTTTGTTCAATACGTGACACAAATCCTATGAATATATTATAACGCCTGGCCTTAGAACTCCAGACCTCGGGGTCATATTAATTTGATAAAAAAAACTCTCTTAAAAAATTTCTAAATAAATTCTAGATCTATAAATGTTCAGTTGTGCTTTTGTGCCGCCTTTTACTTAAGATTAAAATATTATTTAATACTTTATATGGTTTGAAGTCGGTTCAATGCTTTTTTTTAACAGTTTTTTTATTTCACTATTTTAGTAATATTACATAATATTAAAATCGGTTGAGTGGGTGATTGAAAAATTCCTTAACTGTTCATCCCTTAATTTCCCACCCTTAGGGGTGGTATTCTTTCATAAAATTTGATGAAAGGACCACCCTTTATACCCTACTCATGAAAAAAAATATTATTAAAATCGGTTGAGAATTGGCGGAGAAATCGAGTAACATACACACAAAAAAATAAAAAAATACAGACGAATTGAGAACGTCATCCTTTTTGGAAGTCGGTTGAAAACATTATAAACTTCTAGAAGATTATTTCACATAAAATTTTGAAAATTAAATGGCTAGTCATTTTCGACTTTCCGAAAATACTAATGGATTAGTATTTAGTTATGATGTTGGATTAAAGTTATATTTTATTAATTGCCAATTGTGCTTTTATAAAACAGTTTGTTTTGTCATACTTCCGAGAGAATATTACCGAAAACATTGAATGAAAGCAATTAGTCTGTAATATATTATATATTTTTTTTGCTGCCGAACTGGGTGGCTGCCCTCGAAGTCGGAGCTTCAGGCGCAGGCAATTTCACCCCCAAGGAGGTGCCAGTCCGACTTGAAGGTGGACTAAATGTATTTAATTAGAAAAATGCAAATCTAAAATCATTGGAAAAAATTTGATTATAATTTACTAAACAATATTAAAATAGACTGGTGTCCCGCAATCGAAGGCTTACTTCATCCAACGAGTTAGCCTTGCCATCCAGCGGGGAAATGCCGCAAGTGTGATAGGTACTTTTACCTTAGATTCATTTGATAACTATTTTGGAAAAAATACATCCCGACCAGGATTCGAACCTGGGTCTCTGGCTTGAGCTGCCAACGCGATAACCAACTACGCAACCGAGCCGTGACGTATTATCTCCAAATTTTCGATCTTATGGCACCTTCATGCATGATGTCGCATAATTTTTGCGAACAGTCAACTTGCGCGGTTCCATATTGAACCTTATGTGGACTAAATGTTTCTGGGGAAAGGCGTTTACCCGCGATTTGGAGATCCGTGCATTGAAGGAATAGGTAAAGATATTCCTCGGAAGCCCATTTCAGATATGCTAGCACATATTATGCTGAACTATATCTTAGCTATCAAACTTTTACGCTTACCACTACAGTTAGTTTCCCAAAACTGTTGTTAATTTAAATAATGTTCACTCACGCAAGTACCTCGGGAGGCGGGGCGGAGAAGTGAACTAATTCAAATCATCACCTCTCCGGCCCATTACTGCTACATTATTTACCGTTGTCGGCGACTTCTTTTACCAGCAAATCTGCCCGGGGCGGCCCCCAATATCTCACAGAGTATTAACCGCTTTGCATAACCGCGCCACCTGTCGGCGGAGTCGAGTAATTTGCAAGGCAAACCAACCAGACGCAGGCGCGGCGAATTAAAAGATTCAACAGATAGCGACTGCACGGCGGAGCCGAATACGTAAATTATTCTTAGGCAAAGTATTCCGGATGCGAGCGTACGCATTGCAGTGTGGCAACTGGAATGCATACGTTCTAGTACACATTAGCAGTTTACTTGTCGCATCGCTTTGTCTGCTATAAAAGTTACGCAGCTTAAGGAGATACGTACGTATGTAACTGCAATAAATTACAAGTGGGAAGTATGTACATTATTTTTAAACAAAACAGCTTTACTCACGGTTCTTCGCGAGCTATGTGGCTCGCGAAGAGCCGTGAGTAAAGCTGTTTTGTTTAAAAATAATGTCTAACAACCATGGTAATTTAAAAACCCATATGAGTGGGAAGTAGTTTCCGTCCAGTACCCTAATCACGAGATTTAACATACTAAGCTACGCTACGCCGCGCCGTGTTCTCCGCATCATTTTGTATGGAGAAACGGAGCAGCGCATCTAGTGATAGATTTGTGAACTTAGTTTCTCCATACAAAATGATGCGGAGAACACGGCTTAGCGTGCGTAGCGTAGTAGGTTAAATCTCCTGATTAGGGTACTGTACTCTAATCACAAGATTTAACCTACTACGCTACGCCGTGTTCTCCGCATCATTTTGTATGGAGAAACGGAGCAGCGCCTCTAGTGATAGATTTGCGAACTTCGTTTCTCCATACAAATGATGCGGAGAACACGGCGTAGCGTAGCGTAGCTAGCGTAGCGTAGTAGGTTAAATCTCGTGATTAGGGCACTGTTCCCTTCCCATTATCATATTGTAGCCATAGGGTTGGTACCACTGGTGGCGTCTAGTCTAGCTCTTCTTAGATGGTTCGCGGAATAGGGGAGCTCTGCAATGAAATACGGTGGACTGTATGTTATTTAGGTTTAATGAAGTAATAATAAAACATGAAATGTAAGAGCGCAGTGCGTCGTGCGCGTGCCGTCGCTGTGTATGGCAGAATGCTCGGAGGCTGCGGTGGAGAGGGGGAACTGCTGTAGCCGCCCGGCCAGTGCACCCCCCACAGTCCCTACCTTCACTATCCCATCGTGAAAACTAAATGTTGAAGCCTGCACCAGTTCAGATAACGATTTCGCGTGTTTGCGCGACACTTTCGTGGTGCGGCATGAACGTCATTTTAATCCACAACACAATCTCGATACCTGGGAAGCTTCATGGCCCGGCTGGCAGATGAAATTTTCATCACGTTTCACGAGCGTAATAGATTACAATATTTGTCAGAATAAATCAGATTAAAACTGGAACACGATATTCCAAATTGAGCTTTAGCAGAAAAAAAGCAAGATTGTGATTTTAATGGCTTTATAGGAGTATTTTACGCCAGGCCATAGATTACGCTTTTTGTCGTCAACATTTTATGTTTTAGTAGTGTGTGTCTTTAGTAGATACCTACTATCTACTGATATTAGCTTGTTAGTCGTATGATTTTTTTTAAATTTCTTTTTTAATTTTTTTTTTATATATATTGCGTACATACATTCTAATACAAATAAATAAATATATTGACGCAATTCTAAATAAAGATATTACAGTCAATTTATAGAGTAGGCCCGAGTCTGTCTGCGCATAACTTGTCAACTCTCGAATAAATTAAGGGACTTTGCGTAATTTTCTCGAGATATAAATACTCAGCTTAATGCCCATATTGCCAAATGGAGCGAATCGTGAAACTCTCCCTTAGTTTTAATCTTTATTTTACTTTCTACTTATGAATGGAAATGAAAAAGGACTGAGACCTTCAAAATCCTTTGTTAAGTCTCAGACCACTTTAAAAGTTAATGTTCCGAGATCTTTCGCTCGCATAAACCTACGAAGAAACAGTACCCAGGAGAATTTCTCAAATAACATGAATTTTTCTGAGTTTATAAATTCTTCTAAAATATAATTGCCGTGCAAATAAAAGAATACAAAATTAATTTAAATTTTTCTCATTTCACAGACAGCAGCAGACACCCGTTATTATTGTTACTATTGCCGTAGGAAAGTTGTTTGCCGGCGCAATAAAATTACTGAACAAAAACTGAACTCCACCGCAACCCTAAAACGAAGATTATACTTTTTGCTACTTTTATAGCTTTTCCAAAGTTAGCATTCTTTCAAGACTTGGATAAGGGACGAAGGAAACAAAATCTGCCGGATGCGGCGGCACAGTGGCGGCTCGGCCGAGCGAATGAAAGAGCGGCTAATCGCATAAATCTCCTCTCGCCAAAATTATAAATTTTATGTTTTCGTGTAACGAGATAGAAAGTTTTGCGCGAACCCCGGAAATGTTGTGGCTCGTGATTAAATTTAAATAAAGATTTACTTCCGCTTAATTCTTGAGGCTCGCCGCGGAAATTATCTTCCTTTTATTCGAAAAAAAGATTGCGCCGAAGTTATAATTACTTTTTGTAAATTTTTTAAACTTTCCTTCCGACTGTACGCGGCTCGTCTCGACTCGAGCGGTCACAGAGGCAGTGCGGTGGAGCACGTGAATAATTTTGTTTTCATTTTGAGCGAACTCTGCGGCTCGTTTGCGTTTGATATCAGAGCTATACGAGCGTGGAGCGTCGTGCTCATTAAGCTTGTGGAGTGCGCTTCCATTGAGACGAGAACCATGTTATTAAAATGAGAGATTAATAAGAGTGCCATATTAAATGTCTGTACGATGTTGTTTCATATATTTTCTCGAATTCACAGGTTTGTATTAATATGTCGAGGTAAATCGTAGTAAGACAAGATATTGTCTGGTCGGAGCGTGTGCTTTGGCCCCTCCGACTCAGACACACTTAGCGGATAAAAAAAAAATTACAGGTATTACTATGGCATATCTGTCATGGGTAATAAATAATAAATAATACATATTCTATTCTGTGAACATTTCAATCGGCTATATCTATTTACGGGTTAAAAGATACAGCCCACAGACGGACAGACGGACGGACGGACGGTCAGACAGACAGACGTCGTAGGCTCAGTTATAGGCTTCCGTATGGATACGCAACCGTAAAAGAGAGTGCGCAAAAGCGGACCGGTCACTGCGTAATTTTGTTTTCATTCAACCTTAGATTTACTACGCGTTGACGATATTTTCATTTTAAAACCCTGCATAACGAACCTTCCACAATCAGCCGCGGCAAGTTCGTGATTCGATCGCGTGGCGCCAGTCGTAAAGCCCTGTAGGGCGAGCTGGGGTGCGGGGCGGCTGGGGGCGGCTGGGGGCGGCACTAGGCAGCGGCGCTAAAGCTCGATTGAGGCATTATCTAACAAATTAATCAGGCAATCGCCTTTATTGTGACAATTTGTGAGGCACGCTTCACTCACTTAGCATTTAATTTACAAGGCAACTCACTACATGCCACCGCGGCTGTGGGGACAAGGAACAATGCCTCATCGGGAAGATATCTGAGCTTAATTAATTATCGCTGTGGTCTAGCCTCGTACGCTAATACGACAGCGGCGGTGATTTATTGTATATTAAGCTTTTGGGGATCCGCGGTGTGTGCTCTTGTGAGCATATTGTACGGTACTGGTATTAAGCATTAGGAAGAAGCGTTATGAGGTCACATATTTTATGGTGATAAAGGGTGACTTCGTACTTTTGGGGTAATTAAAATATGAATTAAGGGATAGAATCCGAAAGGATGAACGTGCCATTTTCTCATATTTTATGTAGTTTAATTCGATTCTAACACCATTTTTGGTTGCTCGCATCTACCTGAGTCGACAAGGGTTTTTGTTTATATTTAATTAGAAATCAGCCAGTACAGAAACACACACAGTACAGACATTACAGAAATCGGTTGTCGTGGTATAGAATTATTCGCCCATTTGACAGACACAGTCTATATCTTGAAAACTACTGAAACGATTTTGATGAAACTTGCACTGTTCCCTAATTTGAAGTGTATGTAAGCCACTGGTCACAATCCGACTAATAGTTTCGTAGAAATGCGTGGAAAAACATACAATTATATATATATATACAAACATATATACATACATACAAACATTAACACTCAACATATATATATATATATATATATATATATATATATATAAATATATATACATATATATATATATTTATATAAAATTTTGTATATTTGTTTGGAAGCCCTAATAGATTATCATTTGAATATATTACATACATACTGTGATGGAATCACACAAGGTAAAAAAGATAAATATATAGCCAATAGTAATTCAAAGCTAAATTATAGAACATTAAAACGTTTCATTAACAAAATAATTTATATTACAATTTAACTAATCACCTAATAAATTCAATCGTGACTGCACACTCCACTAAGAAATAAAATGGCGCGAACGGCCATTACAATACGACGCGCAATTAGACAAACAAGAAATATAATAACATCAGTTGGTTCGCATATAAAACACTATAGAGCGTCGAGGCGGGGAAGGTAGCATGAGGTAATCCTGACACGCGGTGAGAGGGGAACAAGACATGGGCGCGTACGAAACGGCGGAGAGGTGAGGTAAGAAGGCGCGCGTCTTGCGGGCGCGGGGTCAGAGATCGCGGTATCATCACGCCGTTTGAGCGCGGCTTGAGGTAGCGAGTCAAGGAGCGCGAGTAGTGATTATTTCGCTGCGAGTTGTTAGTATGAAAGAATGAATTATTGTCAAGACACGATCGTGACACGCTCATACTGCGGGGCCACCGTACGTTTTGTTCCTATGTGTCAGAAACGTGACAAGCTCATACTAATAATTTATTTTATTTCCATACTAAATTTGTGTCAGGACACGAATGTGACACGGCCATACTACGAGGCCGCCGTTCGATTTGTTCCTGCATGACACAACCGTGTCCAGCACATACTAATTAATCTAATTTTATCTCCATACTAAAATAGTATCAGGACACGAATGTGACACGGCCATACTACGAGGCCACCGTTCGATTTGTTCGAGCGTGTCACAACCGTGTCCAGCCCATACTAAAAATTAAATTCTATCTCCATACGAAATTTCGCTCTGTGACACGAACGTGTCACGGCCATACTACGAGGCAACCGAGCGTTTTGTTCCTGCGTGTCAAGAACGTGTCACGGCCATACTAAGAGGGCGCCGTTCGATTTGTTCCTGCGTGTCCGATTCGTGTCGAGTCCATACTAATGATTCAATTTAATCTCCATACTAAATTCGTGTCAGGACACGAATGTGACACGGCCATACTATGAGGTCGCTGGTTTATTTGTTCCTGCGTGTCTGGAATCTGGACATGACGGAGTTTATGGGAATTTGAAGTTTCGTGATCTCTGTGAAGATATCGCACAGGGTCTAAAATTATTTTAATAATTATTTATTAATGATTCAAACTAATACACTAAACATTTTATAAAGGGAAGAGTATATAAACAAAGTACCAGTTATTAAACAAAAACATAAAATAAAACAAAACAACGAGTATGACGCCAACATTCAAATAAATATCCGTTGGAGCGTGCGCGCGGGGCGGAGAGAGGTATGAGGTAAACAAGACAAGGGGTGAGGTATTACCGAGCTGCGGGCGCGCGTGGGCCGCGGGGCGAGGCGGAGCGACCTGAGGTAATTTGTCAAGCGGTGCGGGAGGGGTTTTCGTTAAGCGGTGTTAGTATGAAGGAATGGTTTCGTGTCCTGACATGAATAAAACACGACGATGGTAAGGAGATTTCGATTGGTTTCTGCGTGTCCAGGTTCCGTACATGAATAGTATTATCAAACACGGAAGATGGTATCACGCATGTACAGGAATTAATATATAGACAATAAGAAAACTAACAACTTGGAACGTTAGCATTTTAAATGAAAATACTCGAAGAATATAGACGATATTAAACAAAAATATATAAATAAAACACTCCGTTATGGCGCTAAAAGTCGATTTATTAATAGAGCACATGTAATAACATCAATTAATTTATATAACAAAAGCAACAGTTCTCTGCATGCGGAGATGCACAATGGGTGCGGGGAAGTGGTGTTAAAACCCCCGAAGTAGAGGTAAATCGCATCGCTGACGAGCGAAACAGCTTTAGGTACCATGTGGAAGGTACGAAGAGGGTTTGTTTTCCCTCCAAAATCGAATTTATATCGTGTCACAAACGTGTCCAGTTCATACTAAAAACATAAAATTATCCTCCATACAAAATTACGAGTCCGGACAGAAACGTGACACGGCCATACTACGAGGCAGCCGATCGATTTGTTCCTGCGTGACACAAACGTGTCCAGCCCATACTAAAAATCGAAATTCAATCTCCATACAAAATCGCGCTCCGTGACACGAACGTGTCATGGCCATACTAGGAGGCCACCGTTCGATTTGTTCCTGCGTGTCAGGATTGTGACACGAGGAAAGATTATAAAAGGAGAGGGAGGGGAGCGTGGGGAGTTCAGTCTGTTTTGGGAGTCGAAGGAGACGGTCGTGCGTATTTAGCGAGAGCCCAGGTACGAAAGTTAGTACGGCTTCGCTCGCGTGAGTTTTCGAATAAATTCGGGAAAGAAGTATCGCTCGGCTTCGCTCGCGTGTATTTTCGATTGGGTTTTCCTAGTGAATAATTTCACTCGGCTTCGCTCGCGTGTATTTTTGATTGGGTTTTCTTAGTAAATGAATTTGGTAAAAAACCCCGGTGATTGAAATTAGCTTAATTTCGTGAATATTAGTGTGGGAATTTCTGTAAAGCTTTCGGAGTTGCAAATGAAGGTTGAGCTGGATTTTGTAATTTTGGGGGTGATATAGGGGTTTTCAACTAGTTTTACGGAAAATATTTTGGATGTTCTTTTTGAGCCTTTTGAGTTCTGGATGAAGGTCGAGCTGGATTCTGGAATCTTGACTGGTGATGGAAGGACTTCCAAAGAACTTTTACAATGACACTATGTCCGAACTGGCCTACCATGAGGACTGGTACATTGGGAAGGTTTTCTTAGTTCATAAATGAGTTTGTAAAAACCGGTGAATAAAGTTTGTTTGTTTCGTAAATTTTAGTGTGGGAATTTCTGTAAAGCTTTCGGAGTTGCAAATGAAGGTTGAGCTGGATTTTGTAATTTTGGGGGTGATATAGGGGTTTTCAACTAGTTTTACGGAAAATATTTTGGATGTTCTTTTTGAGCCTTTTGAGTTCTGGATGAAGGTCGAGCTGGATTCTGGAATCTTGACTGGTGATGGAAGGACTTCCAAAGAACTTTTACAATGACACTATGTCCGAACTGGCCTACCATGAGGACTGGTACATTGGGAAGGTTTTATTTTATATTAAAATATAATGGACTGTGACCTGATCATAAATTTCACGCACATAAAGGAAGTCAGTGAATAGAGGTTGTTTGATTCGTGAATTTTAGTGTGGGAATTTCTGTAAAGCTTTCGGAGTTGCAAATGAAGGTTGAGCTGGATTTTGTAATTTTGGGGGTGATATAGGAATTTTCAACTAGGTTGCGAATTATATTTTGGATGTTCTTTTTGAGCCTTTTGAGTTCTGGATGAAGGTTGAGCTGGATTCTGGAATCTTGACTGGTGATGGAAGGATTTCCAAAGAACTTTTACAATGACACTATGTCCGAACTGGCCTGCCATGAGGACTAGTACATTGGGAAGGTATTTTAAAATATAGAGAAGATTAAAAGAAACAAAACCCGATCTTTAAATTCGTAAATCATACGTATATAAGAGTGTTTGAACCACGCGTAATTATTAAAAAATATGTCGAATTTAAATATGTAAAATCAGTGGTTTTACCGTATTTTGATATAAAAGTATATTTTTATTAAGTGTTAACTTCGCGATTAGATTCAGTGGCGGGTGTTGTGGTTTCGTTTGAATTTATTGTTTTACGCTATTCTATTTGTAATGGTGTTTTATTTAAGGTGATTTTAGTGAATCGTGTCAGACCGGTTAGGATAGTGGAATTCAAAGGTAAATTTTGTAATATATATGCATATGCAACATACTGGCTAGTTACGTTTTAGGACGTAGGGAGATTGCGTAAATCAGGTTTAAATATACCTGTATAGGTTATGTAGATTATGACCAGCACACCATTTTAATAAACCCTTAAGAAAATATTCCTAATTGATTTCGGTGAAAGGTGGACCCTGACCGCATCATTTGGAATAAAACAATTTCTGTAGGTATATCAATAGATAGCCACAGAAATATAAACCATAACATATACACTATACACGCACAATTAAAAGCATACACTTATGCCTTTAGGGAGGACAAAAGAATATCTTTTGAACTCCAACATAACACTACGAGATTAAATTGGTAAATCTGTCTGAAGATGTATATTTTGTACAGATCAGAAAACGGGGACTCCTAGGGACAAATAATAAATTTGTAGCTTAAGTACAAATTTATCTGCGTTGGGAGTCACGGGGACTGGCGATGGATAAATATCGTATGGACCGAGGGTCCATACGAATTTAGTGGGGCCAGTTCCACAAACCCCTTCAAAAGGGGTCAATAAAAGTTTGTATTGTTGAAGTTCTAAAATTTAGAAGAAAATATAAAATAATAGATTTCATCTATTGAACAGCACAACAAAATTAAGCTATCAAGTAATACATTGATCATAATTTAATAATAACAATAACACAAACATCAGAACACTTTCATTTTGAATTTTGGCGGGTCTCACAAGCTCGCAAGCGAGGTACGTGAGCGCGCTGTCGAAGCGTGCACATAGAACACAGAGGGAAACCAGAAGGGTTTAATGACTATAGATGAATGAGCAATTAGTTTGGTAAGTGCTTTAATGTTGATATTAGAATTTACTAGAATAGATTTAGGAAATGAGAGTTAGTACTCTGAGTTATTACGGTACACAACGGCTTCCTGAAAAGGAAGTAATAATTGGGTCCATTTTACAGGAATTATGTGTACGAATTAGCGACACTGTTTCTGACAAACCTAGAGATCACTTGAAAGTTATACGCTGGCCATATTTCGATTCTTTATATTCTAGTTGTTCTAGAGCTAAAGAGTTGATTTTTGATAATTCTGCCTTTAATATCTAAGGAAAAACAATAGGTATAGGGGAGAGGTTATTACAGTGCTGCGCGTGACCAGCATATATAAAAAAAAATTTATGTAAAAATAAGTTCTTTTTTAGTTATAGTAGTGTTATCATAAATCCAAGGAATTCAAAGATATATATATATAAACGTTTTGTAATGGTCTGACACGAGAAATCTTATTATTTTGTGCCAAAACGTAATTTGCGTAAGTGTAAGAGCGAATTGTATGGTTACGATTCGTAATGTAAGTCTAGGCGTGCCCAGTCTACTGCCAGTAAACATCGGAGCAGTTTCCAGCAGATGACATCTAACTATGGTTTGGTCCATAGCAACAATGTGAGTTATTCCATTATCCGGCGAGATTACAAAATAAGTGTTTCTTTTCAGAGGTAAAATGTTGTACGTAATTGTGAAATGATTTACATGACCTACGCAATTACATCGTCATAAGTATGTTATTAGCCATTTATTATAAAAAGAAATTTTAATGTCACTTGCATAATGATTATTTGTTCTATGGAAAAGTGGAACTGGAGAATTATTGATTGATGAGCGCTTGGCCAAGGCCACAGAATACTTGCGGGCGCAGGGCTACCAAATTTTTGAAAGACTAGTGTGGACTGGTTTTAAAGATGAAGCATGTTTGGGTGCATTGTGTGTTTAGAGAAATTCGTGCTAAAGGGTTTGGGAAGTTTAATCTGACTTATTTAATTATATTGTTCAAAAAAAAAAAAAAAGGGGAAATAGGAAATAATAATAATATGTGGTGCACGGAGTCGTATTATACAGATGTTGTTTATGTATGTGTCACATTATGCATTGAATTGTTTTGGAATAAAACAAACAGATACCAAAGTCCCTGTAGAGCAGCGCCGGTTGCTCTATTTGCCTGGTTTGTCGGAGGGGGAAGCGTGTGTTGTGTGTATGTATGTATGATTTCTATTACTTGTTATTATGTGGAAATTGCAATCACGAAATTTGAAGTGAGAAGGTGGAATATTTTTGGCAACCCTACACAAGTTTGTAAATTTCGTGTTGATTAGGCCCATGAGGAGAGAACCATGGTCAAGAAAGATTGATTTATGGGTGCACGTGTTGTACTGTTTGTGTTTGATCATTAGTTTCGTTTGGCATAAGTGTACGAATGATTCTTATCTCTTTCCCACTAGTATAAAGTGTATGCAATGCAAGTAAGAGTTAGAACGAGACAGTAGACTAGAGCGCTATTTTAGACTTGCTCTTCTAGTGGGGTGTGAATGAGAGAGAGAGAGATACAATTGATATACGAGACTAACAAAAGTTGAAGAATTCAACCACGTGGCGATGCAGGTGTTCAATTTAGACAAAAAAAAAAAATGGAGAAGCGCGTGGTTTAGCTCAGATTGCTAATACAAAGATGTTTGTCTGGTTTGTGTATTTTGGTAAAAGAGTGAATGAATATTGGTATATATATAATTGTCAGAGGCAATGAAATAGCAGTGCCGAGAAAGAAAAAAAATTTTTTTTTCATGTTTAGGTAAACGAAATGAATAGTGAATGATGAGTAGGTAAATGCATGTTAGATTTTACTGTTAATTTTTTTGGGTAATTTGTGTATTTTTAAATGTGTGCATAATAAACTGTGCGAGTATCATACCACAGTGGATGTTTGTATATGAAATGGTTTTATTTGATTGAGAATAAATCAATACATATTGATTTATTACTTCGTGACTTTATGTGTTGCTGTGCTATAAGACGACGGACTAGCCACCTCTCGTTTTGTCATGACTTACTCGAATGTTGTACAGACGGATGCGTTTTGTACTGTCGCGCGTAGTTACTGGAAAAAGTGTCGCAACTGTACTTGCGACGTGCTACACCTCAGTGGTGAGTAGCTGTGACAACGTGTCTTTCGTTTTGTTGAAGATAAAGATTACATGTTTATCCAGTATGAATGTTTGTGTACGGTTTGACTGGATGGATTGTCAACGCACGTTGACTAGACCGTTTTGATCATTTTTGTGACGCAGGGACATACGCTCATTGGACGGATTGTTGCTATTTTAACATGATTCAAGTATACTAAGCGGAGACTCTGTTGAGTTGATGACCGAGCAGGGCGTAGCTCGCGCGCGCGTCCTGCGGGCGCGGAGACAGAGTTCGCAACACCATCACGCCGTTGGAGGTGCGGCGTGGTTGGCGAAGTAATTGAGGAATGGGAAGGCCATTAGCGATGTTAACAGTAGTACGGTTCTTCTGTTGTGTCAAGTATCTCGTCGGGAAAACAATGCGCAGAAAATACAATTTATTTTGTCATGCACTGAGTCTTGAGATGTGTATGGGTTGAGTGATCGGCGTTGTGCCTCGGTTAATATAGTATTAAGCGGCATAGCATAGAATATTACAAGTTGTAGGATGCAGGTTGGTGCACAAAAAGCGAATGATGAAATCGTTTTGCGGAGCCTACGCTGTCTGCTTGTATGTCTGCCTGTTCTACTAAAGTTGAAATTTGTTTCAGGGTAAATGTAGAGTTCTGTAGAATGGTTGTGTCTGTCCGTTCTACTAGAATTGACAGTTAATTCGGAAGGAATGAGGAGTTCTGTAATAAGCGTATGTAGATTTTGTTTCTGTCAGTACTCCTGGAGTGCAATTGAGGGTTTTATTGTTGTGCTGTGTCATTGTAAAGCATTGGGATGCTATGAGTTCGTTTTACGTCCGGTTCTATAGTGCCACTTAAACATTAATAATATGAACATGCCGGCTACAGCGTCAGAAACTTGCAGTTTCATAAGAACAAATGAGAGGCCGGACGGTTACAATTTGGAATTGTCGCCAGGCGAGGCGAATTTGTTGGGGCGCATCGGGAGATTTTTTTTACTGATGAATTAAAAAACTTTTATCAAGTAATATGTTAAGAAGAGAGTATAGTTTTACGATAATATATAGGAGTGATTGTGAGTGAGGCGGAACTTTGCGGATGACGAATCGCGCTTTGTAGGGAAAGAAAAAAAAAAAAAACGAACTTGCGATGTTTTGCTTCTTGCGAATTTGTTGGGGCGCATCGGGAGATTTTTTTACTGAAGAATTAAAATTTTATCAAGTAATATGTTGTGAAGAGAGAGTAGTTTTATGCTAGAAGAAAGGGGTGACTGTGCGTGAGGCGAAACTCTGCGGATGGCGAGTGACGGACTGGCCACTTCTCACCTTGGCACGGTTATACTGTTAGGTAGTGCGGGAAAAGGACCCTGTATCTTGTTGCAATGTGAAGGTTGACTTGCCTGGATGCAGCATGTTGGTATGTGTGGGAGATAGGTTTTATGGATGCCATGTCGGAGTGTTGGTTATCTGTGGAATTGAATATACGTTAGTGTGGTCAGCAGTATAACGCTGTTTATTTCACTGCTTGAGATGTGGGTTGGAATAAAATATATATATCAGTTTGTGATTGTATGTATTTGTCAAGCAGTAATGTATATAATTGGCTGTAGAGTAGAAGTTTGATATTAGATGTAACGTTTCAGCTAATTAGAACATTATAATTGTGCCAATTAATATAGATAATGGAAGGGACTACAGTTTTACAACGATTCAGAAAGATGAAGTTAAAAGTGTTTGTTGAAAATCAAGCAAGAAGGCTATTAAGCGCCTAGTCCGAGGCGACACGCAATAGAATTACTAGTTGATGGTTTGTTGCGGTGTGTTGTCGAAGGCGTATTTCACTATCAAACAGTGTAGATCCATTTTATCAACTTAGTTATGAATTGGAAATGTTGGATGGTATGTATTTGAGGAAGTATGTTTGAGCTAATGTAGGTATATGGATTCCGTGTTAACTGAAGTCATATATTTTGTGTATGGGAACGAAGCATAAATATTTGTCTAGTTGTATGAGTTTGTTCATTTTATAAAAGCGAGTACATGGATATATTAGTATTTATGTATTCTTACAACGTGATTGGGAGTTAGAAGATAAGATAGTCGTATCTTGTCTCACTAACATTATTGGGGAAATTGAATGGATGTGATGACGGTCTAATAGAAAACGTATGCATTAACTTTTCTATGTAGAAATTCAATTCTGAAGATGTGTATTATTGGATTCCATTAATTATCTTATGTCAACGTATTGACTGGAAGTGGAGGTTTTCCTATATTAAGTATCCTGTCTGCGGATGTCGGAGCAAGACACTGTTGTCCAGAAAAAAAATTTTTGCCTGACGTACTCAGCCCATTGCCACTGGAGGTGGACAGTAGATGTTGCCTGTTTTATGGGTCGGTTGTATGTGAGCTGTTTGCTTGTGAAAATTACGTGAATGAAGGGGTGGGTCTAAGAGTTGCCGGAAATAATACATTGGTGCTACCATTTTGAATAGAGGATTGATGCGGCTGTATGGTTGATTCGAGTTTGGTTCAGTTCAGTGTGGCCAGCATTAACGGGGTAGGTAGGCATTCGTGTGAAACCTGTTCCGCCAAATTATTAGAGCAAATAGCTTAGATATTATAAGTAGATTATTAATTTAATTTAAATACGATTTAGATTTTGAAAAGAATGAAGTGAGGTCGTATATTGGCCGGTCATTCATTATATTCACACAAGATGCAAAACCGTGGCGGCATTTCAGTTCTAGGCTTTCTGAGAATCAATATGCGATTGGATAATCATTTAAATGTGGATGTTATAGAAAAGCTTTATAGAAAATCCTTATTCCAAACTGATCTTCTTATGTGGTAATCTGTAAAATGATAAAACTAGTATGAAATGCCCGGATATTTAATTCCACCTTTTATCTTGAAAATCATTTAAAAATGGATAATTCCATATAAATGGTAACGTTGCTGTGGTTGTGTATTAACTGACTCAGGGCGCCCGATTCAAAAATATTTGAAGGAATATGGATCTTATCGCGAACAATAAGAACCATTGCTAGTGTTTGTTTTGCTTTCACAGCGTAAGGGGACCAGACTTGCGTACTAAAACAAATAAGTACCAACCTTACGGAGTGAATTTCGGAGTAAATCCGAAAAGGAGAAAAAAAAGGGGAAAGAAAATAAGTCGAATGGAGAAAGATTTGGTAGGGTACTCAAATACTCAAGAACCCGGGAAAATGGGAAAAAGAAGGAAAAAGGAAAAAAATTTAAAATTAGGAAATAAACATACCCACAGTTCACAATGTTCACATCATAGTGACATCTGAAAGGAAGTGGTTAAGAGGCAGGGAGGGAGTGAGGGGTTATGAAAAATGCTTAATGATTTTGCAGAAGCAAATTATACTTATACAATACTAGTATTATGTTTGGAAGTGAGTTTTGCGAAACATGGAGTATTCTATTTACTTGCCATCTATTGGTGTATTAGTGAAGTTTTGACATTACAACGTAGAAAATTTTGTTGGGCATTGTTATACATAGAGAGATAGGTGTCGCTGGAACAAAATAATTATATTTAAAATTCAAATTAAACTTTTCCTCCCTTTTACAAAAGTAAACATCAGGGCCCCTGCCGTGCTGGTTTCGCTCGCACGACGAGTTCGGGTTGCGTTCGACTCGATCGATCGCACGAAGCAAATTATTTTGGTACCGGCGTACGGGTGAGTGCGCATGCGAATGTTGTACAGGTGACGAAATTATCGAGCGAGTGTCGATCCACCAATCTTGCCACTATTAAATTTTACTAAATGTATTATGCTACTTAGAATGCAAAGCGCTCATTTTGTCAGGTATCAAACGGTCAATATAGTATGTATACTATTTGTCAGAATCTTTATGTTAATTAAAAGAGGAAAAAGAGTATTGACTAAATTGAAAACGCGTATAAATTGAACACCTCGATATTTAAGAGTAGCTATTTAGTATTGGTAAAAATTACATCGTGGTAACACACGTGATGTTGGTTGTCGGTCGGTCAGCCAGTTGTGTGAGTGATGATGACAATCATTTTGAATCTCTTCCCCTCAACCCTCCGCCTTTCCTCCAGCCATATTACCTAGCCACAAAAATACCCCGATAACGGTACTAACGAGGTGAGACCGCGGTGAAGTGCGGAGGAAAGCGCATTTATTCGAGGAGAGGAGGTGCCTAGCCTATAATGCCTATATAGAAATTCCGACGGGTAATACATAGCTGTAGATACCTAACTATCTAAAAATAAATAACTCCTGTATGTACCTATCTATTATTATCATACTTGGTTATACACTATAGCTCCACTACCGGTCACCTATAATTTAGTTACATAGGTAGGTACATACTTAGATAGGCACTGTCAAATTGATATGAGTCGTGTACTTAGAACACAAGACTTTATTTAGCATTAACAACGGTACCGTGCATGTGAGCCGGTCGGTATTAATGATAGTGGCCCCGCTGCGTTTCTCCCCGTGCGTGTAGAGGAGGAGGCGGCTGGGGTGCGGGGAACATGATGCCGTGCTGAGGGGCGGCGGGCTGGCCCCTGTCGCATTGTCGTGGTCCTTCCGCCGAGTCGTGCGGAGGGGTGGGTCTTCGTGCTTGCTTGCTGCTTGAAGTGGTTGGGTGTGTGTGGCGCGGCACCGGTTGCTCTGCTTGCCCCGGTTGTCGGGTTGATGGTCGGAATGTGGCGTGTGGTATGTGTGGTATGTGTGGTGTGTTGTGTGTGTGTGTGTGTACCTAGGTACAGACTTTATTCTTATTTTATTTTAGTGATAGGTATATAAGTACCTACTTGTATTTTTAACTATATTATTTGAGTAAATACTTAAATAAAATAAAGGAATGAACAACTTATAAATAAAATAATACATATTTAAATACCTCTCCATTAAATTCAATGAAAGGAATCGTTAATTTAACATATAATCAACTTTGAGATTTTCTAAACTATTGCAAAAGTTGATCAAAATCAATCGAGTGTTTGGGTGAGCGTATACGTCGAAATAACTCGAAGTCCGAGCTCACATTTCATACAACATTACCAATAACTGTCAAAATGTGGTGGATCGACGTTCGAGTTCGAGTAGACCACGTGACCGTTTCGTGCACTCACTCACTTGTACATTGGACAGATATGACGGTGCCAATTATGCCTACTCGTTCATTTTGCTCGAGCTCGTCGATCGAGTGGAATCACCACGGTCGTGCTGCTGAATGTATAGCCTAATAAATGACAATGTTAAAAGTATGAGAGTTACATTAATCCGAATTAGTTTAAATTTATATTATTTATTTAAGGTTTACCATAACTAAAGATCTTGAACTTGCTCGTTGATGAGTATTTTGAAAGGAAAAGTGACAGCGTAAATTCCTTATAAAAATAGGGGGTCACTTAACGTTCTCTGTTAGGGTTTTAGGTTAATTCACGTGCGTCCCAGCGTGAATTCCTTATAAAAAAGGGGGGTCATTTAACGTTCTCTGTTAGGGTTTTAGGTTAATTCTTGTGCATCCCAGCTAGAATTCCTTTATTATAATATGAGGACATTAACATGTTCGATAGGGTTTAAAATTAAATCTCGCTAGTTCTGACGTGATGCATCTGTGATAAAAATTACAATAAAGAACACAAGTACACATTGTTAATATAAGTTTAATTTTAAGGAGATTGATTTTTGTTGTATTTTATGTAATTTAACAGTTTGTAAACAGGTTTAATTTTAAAAGAAGACTAATAAAATGATTTAATAATAAAAAAAAAAAAAAAAAAAAAAAAAAATAAAACAATCCTTCTAAGCATTTACAAACAGGTTAGTAAATATTTATAAAAAAAAAAAAAAAAAATTTTTTTGTAAAATATATAAAATATTGACATTTTGTGTTATTTTACAGGTTACAAGAAAGCCTACAAAGGAAAAGGATTGTGATAAAATAGGAACCAGAGAAAATTTATCTAATGGAATAACTTTGTAAAATAAAGTAAAATTAAAAAAAAAAAAAAATGTAATTTTATTAAGCGCCTTGTCAAAATTGATTATGTGAAACAACCTACTGTTACGCATAATCGTTACACTATACAAAACCTTCTTCAATTTCTATTATCACGTTATCTATCGGTGACTTTTATCATGTTAAGGATACTTTGTCGGTAGCGAGCGTATTGAATTGTTGATAGACGTAGTTGTGGGTTACATTCTCATAAATACTGTAAATAAACCACTAGAGTAGTGCTCATTAAATTATTGTTAAAATAAATAGATTCATACGGGTTAGAAAATTAAAATTAAATTTCACAGAGTAAGTAAAGTCATGCGGGCGAAGAAAAAAAAATAATAAATAAATATATTAATTAATTCTAAAATAAAAAGAAAAAAAAAATAATGAACTACTTGCATAGCCTAAGCCGGTGATGGTAAGGTGTGTTATGTGTTCTTCACGGACCAGTTCTGTCCTGCCGAACTGCTTACATAGCCTAAGCCAGGAGTGGTAAGGCGTGTATTGCATTGTAAACAGTGATGTACTGTATCGGTCCTTACGATAAATAATAATAATAATAATAATTCTCGTCTCCCGTCGCCGGCGAGAATACCGTCTTTTGTTTATGTCTGTTTGTATAAATTTTATATAGATAATTTATTTTATAAATATATAAAATTAATATAAATAAGTATAAAAAAAAAAAAAACGGGAAACAAATATGACAAAATAAATAAATAAAATGCTGTACAGTGAGGAGAGTTAGACTAAATTACTTCTAAATAAGAAGTAACAAAAATTTAAAATAGACTTGTTGACTTGAGTGGATGGTTTTGGATGTTTGTGTAAAATACGCGAGTAAACCTGCGGGTATTGTAGTGTCTGTACTCTGTAGTGAAATTTCCTTCTAATGAGAGCAGCGCTCTAACCTGAAGGGACCTTTACAAGGAATCAGGATACTTTGGCTTCGTTTGGTTTTCCCATACATTGCTTCGAAAATAATGTTAAATTAAATTCAGTGTGAAGAACACACAATTTGGGACTTAGAAAAGGTGAGGTGAAAATGCCTTAAAGTGCAGAACTTTACATTTTACTGAGTCTGACTCACGCTGGGGAGGGATTATGACATCGTCTACTAAAGGCGTTCCGAACACAAAAAAATGGAGCGTTGGAAGTTCAGGATGACATTTTCTGGTCTATTTACAGTGAATGAGTGTAGTATTTGGTTTGAAATCATTAACTGGAGCAATGTTGGAGGAGTTAAAGTAGAATCGTTTACAAGCATACCGAGTCCGTCTATTCGTCAATAGGTGAGTTAGGATCCAAAATGATGCATGAGTCGATTTCGAAGTCTTTTGAAAATATGTATCCCGACTACTCTGCCTTTAATGGAAGCTTGTTGTGCTAGGATACATGCATAGCCTAAGCCGGAGGTGGTAAGGTGTGTTATGTGTTCTTCACGGACCAGTTCTGTCCTGCCGAACTGCTTGCATAGCCTAAGCCGGAGGTGGTAAGGTGTGTATTGCACTGTAAGCGGTGATGTTCTGTTTCGGCCCATACGGTAAAGGATGAGACTAGAGGTTCCTGCACTGTTGGGAAATCTGTTAGAGGCAGAATATAGGGATCTAAGGCTTTGAGGTGATAACTTTTGCCTAAATTCCTAGATTTATTAATAATAAACTAAATCAATTACACTAAAATATTTGTTTAATGTAGTATTGGCACGAGCTGCAAATGGAAGATAAGGGAAAGAGTGCAAACATGGTCTAAGCCGGAGGTGGTAAGGTTGTGGTATGCATTCTAAAAATCTTTTCTCTTTAAGCTAAGGGAGATAAATCCTAAGCTGGAGGGTAAGAAATTCCTAAAGCACGTGGACAGATGGTGTTGAAAAAAAAAAAACACAAATTAAAAATTATAGAAGAAGGGGGTCTCTGGAAGGGAACTTGAACCCTAACAGTGATAAATAATTATATATACAAACTTCTTGGAAGGGAACAATAAAACCCTAACAAAGAAGAAGTAATTTTCAAGATCATAATGTATATAGCTTCTTAACGAGATCAAGCGTCACGGAATGAGGTTCCGTTGACTTTGCTTCGTTACGAACCTCTATGCGGGCGACTGTGATGGAATCACACAAGGTAAAAAAGATAAATATATAGCCAATAGTAATTCAAAGCTAAATTATAGAACATTAAAACGTTTCATTAACAAAATAATTTATATTACAATTTAACTAATCACCTAATAAATTCAATCGTGACTGCACACTCCACTAAGAAATAAAATGGCGCGAACGGCCATTACAATACGACGCGCAATTAGACAAACAAGAAATATAATAACATCAGTTGGTTCGCATATAAAACACTATAGAGCGTCGAGGCGGGGAAGGTAGCATGAGGTAATCCTGACACGCGGTGAGAGGGGAACAAGACATGGGCGCGTACGAAACGGCGGAGAGGTGAGGTAAGAAGGCGCGCGTCTTGCGGGCGCGGGGTCAGAGATCGCGGTATCATCACGCCGTTTGAGCGCGGCTTGAGGTAGCGAGTCAAGGAGCGCGAGTAGTGATTATTTCGCTGCGAGTTGTTAGTATGAAAGAATGAATTATTGTCAAGACACGATCGTGACACGCTCATACTGCGGGGCCACCGTACGTTTTGTTCCTATGTGTCAGAAACGTGACAAGCTCATACTAATAATTTATTTTATTTCCATACTAAATTTGTGTCAGGACACGAATGTGACACGGCCATACTACGAGGCCGCCGTTCGATTTGTTCCTGCATGACACAACCGTGTCCAGCACATACTAATTAATCTAATTTTATCTCCATACTAAAATAGTATCAGGACACGAATGTGACACGGCCATACTACGAGGCCACCGTTCGATTTGTTCGAGCGTGTCACAACCGTGTCCAGCCCATACTAAAAATTAAATTCTATCTCCATACGAAATTTCGCTCTGTGACACGAACGTGTCACGGCCATACTACGAGGCAACCGAGCGTTTTGTTCCTGCGTGTCAAGAACGTGTCACGGCCATACTAAGAGGGCGCCGTTCGATTTGTTCCTGCGTGTCCGATTCGTGTCGAGTCCATACTAATGATTCAATTTAATCTCCATACTAAATTCGTGTCAGGACACGAATGTGACACGGCCATACTATGAGGTCGCTGGTTTATTTGTTCCTGCGTGTCTGGAATCTGGACATGACGGAGTTTATGGGAATTTGAAGTTTCGTGATCTCTGTGAAGATATCGCACAGGGTCTAAAATTATTTTAATAATTATTTATTAATGATTCAAACTAATACACTAAACATTTTATAAAGGGAAGAGTATATAAACAAAGTACCAGTTATTAAACAAAAACATAAAATAAAACAAAACAACGAGTATGACGCCAACATTCAAATAAATATCCGTTGGAGCGTGCGCGCGGGGCGGAGAGAGGTATGAGGTAAACAAGACAAGGGGTGAGGTATTACCGAGCTGCGGGCGCGCGTGGGCCGCGGGGCGAGGCGGAGCGACCTGAGGTAATTTGTCAAGCGGTGCGGGAGGGGTTTTCGTTAAGCGGTGTTAGTATGAAGGAATGGTTTCGTGTCCTGACATGAATAAAACACGACGATGGTAAGGAGATTTCGATTGGTTTCTGCGTGTCCAGGTTCCGTACATGAATAGTATTATCAAACACGGAAGATGGTATCACGCATGTACAGGAATTAATATATAGACAATAAGAAAACTAACAACTTGGAACGTTAGCATTTTAAATGAAAATACTCGAAGAATATAGACGATATTAAACAAAAATATATAAATAAAACACTCCGTTATGGCGCTAAAAGTCGATTTATTAATAGAGCACATGTAATAACATCAATTAATTTATATAACAAAAGCAACAGTTCTCTGCATGCGGAGATGCACAATGGGTGCGGGGAAGTGGTGTTAAAACCCCCGAAGTAGAGGTAAATCGCATCGCTGACGAGCGAAACAGCTTTAGGTACCATGTGGAAGGTACGAAGAGGGTTTGTTTTCCCTCCAAAATCGAATTTATATCGTGTCACAAACGTGTCCAGTTCATACTAAAAACATAAAATTATCCTCCATACAAAATTACGAGTCCGGACAGAAACGTGACACGGCCATACTACGAGGCAGCCGATCGATTTGTTCCTGCGTGACACAAACGTGTCCAGCCCATACTAAAAATCGAAATTCAATCTCCATACAAAATCGCGCTCCGTGACACGAACGTGTCATGGCCATACTAGGAGGCCACCGTTCGATTTGTTCCTGCGTGTCAGGATTGTGACACGAGGAAAGATTATAAAAGGAGAGGGAGGGGAGCGTGGGGAGTTCAGTCTGTTTTGGGAGTCGAAGGAGACGGTCGTGCGTATTTAGCGAGAGCCCAGGTACGAAAGTTAGTACGGCTTCGCTCGCGTGAGTTTTCGAATAAATTCGGGAAAGAAGTATCGCTCGGCTTCGCTCGCGTGTATTTTCGATTGGGTTTTCCTAGTGAATAATTTCACTCGGCTTCGCTCGCGTGTATTTTTGATTGGGTTTTCTTAGTAAATGAATTTGGTAAAAAACCCCGGTGATTGAAATTAGCTTAATTTCGTGAATATTAGTGTGGGAATTTCTGTAAAGCTTTCGGAGTTGCAAATGAAGGTTGAGCTGGATTTTGTAATTTTGGGGGTGATATAGGGGTTTTCAACTAGTTTTACGGAAAATATTTTGGATGTTCTTTTTGAGCCTTTTGAGTTCTGGATGAAGGTCGAGCTGGATTCTGGAATCTTGACTGGTGATGGAAGGACTTCCAAAGAACTTTTACAATGACACTATGTCCGAACTGGCCTACCATGAGGACTGGTACATTGGGAAGGTTTTCTTAGTTCATAAATGAGTTTGTAAAAACCGGTGAATAAAGTTTGTTTGTTTCGTAAATTTTAGTGTGGGAATTTCTGTAAAGCTTTCGGAGTTGCAAATGAAGGTTGAGCTGGATTTTGTAATTTTGGGGGTGATATAGGGGTTTTCAACTAGTTTTACGGAAAATATTTTGGATGTTCTTTTTGAGCCTTTTGAGTTCTGGATGAAGGTCGAGCTGGATTCTGGAATCTTGACTGGTGATGGAAGGACTTCCAAAGAACTTTTACAATGACACTATGTCCGAACTGGCCTACCATGAGGACTGGTACATTGGGAAGGTTTTATTTTATATTAAAATATAATGGACTGTGACCTGATCATAAATTTCACGCACATAAAGGAAGTCAGTGAATAGAGGTTGTTTGATTCGTGAATTTTAGTGTGGGAATTTCTGTAAAGCTTTCGGAGTTGCAAATGAAGGTTGAGCTGGATTTTGTAATTTTGGGGGTGATATAGGAATTTTCAACTAGGTTGCGAATTATATTTTGGATGTTCTTTTTGAGCCTTTTGAGTTCTGGATGAAGGTTGAGCTGGATTCTGGAATCTTGACTGGTGATGGAAGGATTTCCAAAGAACTTTTACAATGACACTATGTCCGAACTGGCCTGCCATGAGGACTAGTACATTGGGAAGGTATTTTAAAATATAGAGAAGATTAAAAGAAACAAAACCCGATCTTTAAATTCGTAAATCATACGTATATAAGAGTGTTTGAACCACGCGTAATTATTAAAAAATATGTCGAATTTAAATATGTAAAATCAGTGGTTTTACCGTATTTTGATATAAAAGTATATTTTTATTAAGTGTTAACTTCGCGATTAGATTCAGTGGCGGGTGTTGTGGTTTCGTTTGAATTTATTGTTTTACGCTATTCTATTTGTAATGGTGTTTTATTTAAGGTGATTTTAGTGAATCGTGTCAGACCGGTTAGGATAGTGGAATTCAAAGGTAAATTTTGTAATATATATGCATATGCAACATACTGGCTAGTTACGTTTTAGGACGTAGGGAGATTGCGTAAATCAGGTTTAAATATACCTGTATAGGTTATGTAGATTATGACCAGCACACCATTTTAATAAACCCTTAAGAAAATATTCCTAATTGATTTCGGTGAAAGGTGGACCCTGACCGCATCATTTGGAATAAAACAATTTCTGTAGGTATATCAATAGATAGCCACAGAAATATAAACCATAACATATACACTATACACGCACAATTAAAAGCATACACTTATGCCTTTAGGGAGGACAAAAGAATATCTTTTGAACTCCAACATAACACTACGAGATTAAATTGGTAAATCTGTCTGAAGATGTATATTTTGTACAGATCAGAAAACGGGGACTCCTAGGGACAAATAATAAATTTGTAGCTTAAGTACAAATTTATCTGCGTTGGGAGTCACGGGGACTGGCGATGGATAAATATCGTATGGACCGAGGGTCCATACGAATTTAGTGGGGCCAGTTCCACAAACCCCTTCAAAAGGGGTCAATAAAAGTTTGTATTGTTGAAGTTCTAAAATTTAGAAGAAAATATAAAATAATAGATTTCATCTATTGAACAGCACAACAAAATTAAGCTATCAAGTAATACATTGATCATAATTTAATAATAACAATAACACAAACATCAGAACACTTTCATTTTGAATTTTGGCGGGTCTCACAAGCTCGCAAGCGAGGTACGTGAGCGCGCTGTCGAAGCGTGCACATAGAACACAGAGGGAAACCAGAAGGGTTTAATGACTATAGATGAATGAGCAATTAGTTTGGTAAGTGCTTTAATGTTGATATTAGAATTTACTAGAATAGATTTAGGAAATGAGAGTTAGTACTCTGAGTTATTACGGTACACAACGGCTTCCTGAAAAGGAAGTAATAATTGGGTCCATTTTACAGGAATTATGTGTACGAATTAGCGACACTGTTTCTGACAAACCTAGAGATCACTTGAAAGTTATACGCTGGCCATATTTCGATTCTTTATATTCTAGTTGTTCTAGAGCTAAAGAGTTGATTTTTGATAATTCTGCCTTTAATATCTAAGGAAAAACAATAGGTATAGGGGAGAGGTTATTACAATACGTGTTGAATTATTGATAACCTCATTTTTTTAAGTCGGTTAATAAAAAAACGAAAACCAAAAAGTAGCAGTTAGTACCTAATAATCTGAAAGTTGAAGGCATGTCATGGCATACGGTGTGGCACCTTCACTGAAGTTCTATTGGTCGGGGCATGTCCTCTGGCCCTTCTGATTCAGCCACCTACACCATAAAGGATTGCATAAAAACTACCGTGTGGGGTCGGTACTTAAAAAGAATAGCCCCACTGCATCTCTCCCCGTCGCATGTCGTAAAAGTCGACTAAGGGATAAGAAAATTCGTCAGCCTCGGTAGCTCAGTGGCGCGGTTGGTTAGTCAACTGTTATTAAGCAACGCTGAGCGCGGTCAGTGATTGGATGGGTGACCGCTCGACCGTTGGAGGCTGACCGTGGTTCGGATTCCACGTTAAACTGTAGGTCCCTTCCCTTCTTACCTTACTAGGTGGTAGGGTTTATCCCGGCCGGGTTGGTACCACCGCACTGAACGAAACGTCGGTCGAAACGGCTATGTAAATAGTTCGTGTTTTCCGTCCAGTTTAGTGTAGCCGACATGAAATGAAGGGAAGCACTGACATGGCACCTAGTTCACCCTGTGTTATGGGCTGACATCACGGATGTTGTAGGTGATGTAGCCAACCGTGTCAGGATCCATAAAAAAAAAAAAAAAACTAAGTTTAAAATTTCACGTGTTTTCTGCAGGTTGAAGAGTAGATTTTTGTTTTTTATTCCTTAGTTTTAAATTCGTCCAGCCCCAGAGCTCCTCAAACTACCGTTAGTAGACAGCCTTTGATGAGTTGTATTACTATGAATAATAAATAACGGTTTGGGTTTCTAATTACCGTACTTGATACATTATTAAAAGTAAGACGGCTCGGTGTTTTACTTTAACAAATTAACTACGGTAATTAAAGAGCTAAATAAGTCGATATTGATTTTATTGGAAAGTTATACTTACTTACCTCTTTCGCGGAAGACTAGTACGAAAGTTGTAAGTATACTTAGGCAAGTTGGTGAATTTTAACTTAGTTAAAAATTCACCAACTTGCCTAAGTTAAAAATCACCAACGTAAGTTGAGTACAATAATTTAAAAGAAATCGCTCCGGCCTCGTCTAGACGCGCGCCCGTGCCCTGGACTCGACCCCGAACATAAATAAATGCGCGCCCTACCCTGAACTCCGTCTGTTTGAAGAGCTTCAAGTTAGGAAAGTTCTACTGACCCGGAACCGGCGAAGCGGCTCCTCCGCCCACTCCCCTCTGAAAACTTGAACGCCGCAGAACTACAACTCAAACAAAATCCACCCGAGACATCTAACTTCGAAATAATTAGAGTACTCGGTATAGGCAGCTTACGGCAGGCCAATTTACTAGCGGGTAAATCGAGAATAGAGCACTATACAGTACCTTTCACACATTGTTTACTTTTTTAGAGTTCCGTACGGAAGCCTATCACTAAACCTGCGCCGTCTGGCTGTCTGTTTGTCTGTCTGTCCGAGGGCTGTATTTCTTGAACCCTAATAGGTAGCCCGTTGAAATTTTCACAGAATATGTGTTATTCATTATTATGACCGATATAACAACAAATAATAAAAATAAGAAAAAGTAAAAAAAATCACGGGGTACCCATGCAAGAAATTAAAATGTGTATGCGAGCCATCTACCGAAAACAGTATGAAGCATTTTAACTAATCATGACATGTGTTTTAACTAATATGAAGCATTTCATAAAACACGCCATAGATGGCGTGAGTGGCGCTAACCATGACATGCCGATACGAAACCCTCGGTGGGCGAGTTCGAGTTCAATTTTCAAAGAGTTCATTAGGGTATTACGGTTCAAGAGATACAGACAGACAGACAGACGGCGTAGGCTTAGTAATAGGGTCCCGTACCGGATACGGAACCCTAAGAAAATTTCACTATAATAATCTTGCCACATCCCGATATATATATATATATATTTCGATTCAAACGAATTGCAAACATTGCGATTTCTTAGTAATATTAGCATCGAGAAAAACCGTTGTTTAGAGAGGCTAGTCGCTAGCCAGCCAGACCGCGAAACACTGCTTTTATCGATGTCAATGTCGCTGACTGAGACGCAATGTTCGCCTCATATTCGTACTCAAACCTCGACTTTCCTCTTAGTGAATTGATCTTCACCGCGGCCTATGAGATCTGAGCTACTCCGAAGTACCGCCGTATAGGTTCTAAACTTACGTCCCACATTAGTCAGGGAAATTGTAGAAATATAGGGAAAGTTGACTGGAAGAGAATTTGAGGATCGACCGTACTTTACTCTTTAAAGGCCATGTGATTACAGACGAAATTTTGATACGGAAACTTGGAAATTTGCTTATAGGAATTTGGTGGAGTTTCGAAGACTCAAACATTCTAAAAGTAATTTATCTATGGGCGTTATTGATTTCTCGCATTTCAGAAAACGAAAGCCAGAGCACACGCTCCGACCAGCCAATCTCACATCCGAGAAGGTAGGTGCCATACCGTAGACTTCCAATACGGTGATATAAACCTAGTCGGGTACTATTTGAGCCTTTCAAGATCACCTAGAAAGAGGCAATAGTAAGATATGATAGAAATATTTGATTGCTCCAAAAATCACTTTACAGAAACAAACGACCAGTAGGTACCTAGCTTACATGAGGAGCATAGGCGGATTATGGATAACATGGATTTCTCCACAGTCAACTTCGTTGTAAAATATAAGTAGGTTGGTAATAGGTAGGTAGTAGCAAAATAATTGAGAGTGGGAATGTAAAATACAACATACTCGTTTAAGGAATATAGCCACGATAAACTATAATATACCTTACTACATATGTTCGTACTAGTTAATTAAAATTATACATGGATGGGGATGGATATGCATATTACAAGGACATAAATAATAAAATGACATGCACTTGTAATAATCCAATCATCGATTAGCAAACGTACATACGACATACGTTCAGCAAAGATCTTAGCCGAGCGAGACTCACAGAGTTCATAATATCGCTATCGCTATCGCATTCGCCAAGCTAAGTACCCATAGTATAGGGTTGATGGTGTGCTGAAGCTCGAGTATTCGAACCACGCTCATAATCCGGAAGATATTAAAATGTGGAGCGTCCGTACTCAGGGGAAATCATGGCGGGGAGCGGGTATCGAATTCCACTGTTATATGATAGGGTACTGCTAGGTGGATGAGCTTGTATTGTCGAGTTTTATTGAAGGGTTTATTTTCTGAAATTTAAAATTTAATTTGCCTAAACTTTACCTTCAGATTCAACTTATAGATTTAAGTGTATTTATTATGATTGTAGTTTTAATTTTCTATTTTTTATATACGTAACATGCGTACGTTATGTTATGTGGTATTGTCGTGTTTATTTTGTTTTTATTCGCGCAGGTTTCAATCAATGCTCAGTTTCTGGAAGAATAACGTGACGGTATCGCCTAAAATTATCCAGAGATTACCTGGAACACTCATTGTATTAGTGCAAGCTAGGCTTACATTCGATCAGTCTTTTTAGAGATTTTTCGAGACAAAATGACAACTACTTAAGTTGCACTTTTTAATATTGCAGATTTTTATCAAGATTCTAATATTTTTATTATCTTTAGGTGTGGGTATTTTGAGCATTTCATAAATTTACATGTAATCATAATGAAAGTGGGAAATGCGCTCAAGCCATGCTCATGAATAACAATTACACACACGGCAGTGCTACTTTTATTACAACGCATATAATAAACCAGCTCTCAGACGATTGGACGAAGCACTGCTTAAATTCTGCTCCCCGGGTACTTAGCTAAGTACGGAAACAAAAGTGGATGTGTGTTGATGAGAAAATGCTTTCAACGGATGCCTGTTTTAAGAGCAAATGAAATAAAAGTAGGAAATGCACTCCGGCCGCCCTCAAAACAGACTGCGTAAGTACGGGGCCACGAAAAAGGCCACCTTCGTTACGATGAATTCCAGTTTACCTGGGATTTTCGGGTGATTTTTTTTCACCGTCCCTTGCATGTATTGCTACTCAAATACAACATTATTGTACTAAGTATGTAGGTAGGTACAGTACGAGGTGATAAATAATGCGCGTCGGACTTTAGACAGAGACAGCCCTGTCGTCCCTGTCGTACCTTGTCATCGTAGAGCGTCGTCCCTGTGCCTGTCGTACAGAGACCTGCTAGTTAGTGCGATAGAGACGACGCTCTACTACCGGACTGTCTCTTTCCAAAGCCCGACGCTCGTTATTTACCGTCGAGTACTGTACACGTTTGCAATTTAAATAATTGAAGTAATTGTATTTTTACTACGTTTTTATTAACTCGCTTTCTCGTCTTATGTTTATTTGGTACAAATTTTGCGCTTGTTTTTAAAACTAATTTCCCAATGAGCTAGATACTTTAAACTTTAAACACAGCTCAGAACTGGATGACAATGCAATAATAACTCTCTTTCTTGTCTTTCTGTCTGTTTGTTTTTCTGTTATTATAAGTTAATAAACAAACAACCTACCTTACAGCCATCTAGTGGCAGTTCTTGAAACGATCTCCGCTTAAGCTACCTGAGTGCATTTACGTCTTGCTCCCGTCTACATAGAGATGGACCGATTTGTTGCATATGTGGATAATATCATCAAGAACTAAGACTAAAATAATTAAACCACGTTTTTATAATGGATTAAAAATAATAAAATAATTTCTTCTAACCTCATGCTGATTTAAATCGAGAAAACGTGGCGTAGGCCACGTAGATAGAAAGCGTATAGAGTGTAGAGAGTAGCTGTCGTCGTTTAGAAAACTCACACAACAGTTTTAACATTGAAAATGTTTTTTCGGTCGCTCCGGTAGGGCCCCATTTTCCCTGAAAGTGTGTTTGCCCCGTGGTATATAGTGGTTTAGGGCCACGAGAACGTTTAAGGGCTCAAAGACGCAGAATTTCAATGGCTTTCAGATGGTAAAAAACGATTTTGGAAAAGTCGAAAACTTTTTTCGAAAATTAAAAAAAAACAAAAAAAAACCTTGATTTTTTAACACCTTCCCTCGGAATATCTTCGATATCTCCTGAGCAAGGTCGAAAGTCGAAAAACTGAGAGACATGTCTAGAGATATTGAGATGGGGAACATTTTAGGTCATTACACTTTTTTCAATATTGGTGACGGTTGAGGCTGTAGAGGTGCCGTTAGCCGCGAGTTCTGCGCGGCGCGAGGTGCGATATCACGCGGCGGGCGGCTCGCGTGCGTCCGAGGACGTATGAGAGCTCAAAAGACGCGGGATTCGAAGGGCTTTAAGATGATGTAATAATATTTTGGAAAAGTTGGTTTTGAAAAAAAAAGTTGGTTATGAAAAAAAATTTTTTTGGAAATCGAAAAATATTTAAAATTATCGACCGAAAAATTATGCGTTCAGTTGAATCAAGGAAATCTCAGAACTGTGCGCGTTGACACTCTGTTAGATTTCACTAAGTTAATGTTACAATTTTTTCGATCGCTTCAGTAGGGCCCCATTTTCGCTGAAAGTGTGACAGCCCCGTGGAACTTCGCAGGTTTGAGATACGAGGATCTATTAGGACTCAAAAGACGCGGAATTCTAAGGGCTTTAAGATGGTACGACGCCTTAGGTTGTAGAGGTACCTAGGCGGCGCACAGGTACCTCTACAACCTATGGCGTCGCAGGTTCGAGGTACGAGGGCCCACCAGGGCTCAAAAGACGGTGCAATTCGAAGGGCTACAAGATGCCGTAAAAATGTTACAAATATATAATTTTTTTTTTATATTACAAAATTTTTTTTTTATCATTTCTTCGTAGCGGATAATCTATAATAGCTAGGTTCATTTTCAATGTCCCTTCAAGTCGTGTAGAGCACGAGATCTGTGAATTTTTAATATCATTTGCAGTGCAATAAAATAGTTAGTGACTTAAGTAAACTAGGTATTCATGCATACATTATCCATTGCATACGCCCCACGTTTTTAGTTTTAAATATGTATGGGGCTAAGAGAAATTATATCATATTCTGTTTTCTTTTTTCTTTTTTTTTGTGTGTGTGTTATTCCTTGGTTAATTGAGTTGATTGAGTGTGCTGTGATGGGTGGTATTAATTTAACTAGGTTTCATATTATGGTGCTTATGAAGTCTTTTCCGATTGAATAGTATTCATAATATACCTACCCACGACAGTTACGCCAAATTACACGTAACAAAAGTATCTCTTGATTCGGCTAATCTTAATCTTCTTCTATAAGCGCAATATAATCCTAAGATTAGTGGAGCCATAGACAATCTAATGATAATCCTGCTACGCGAAATTGGGCCTTACTTATTGCTAATGCAAACACGGGGTTTCTGATATCGCCAACATAATTCTATACATATGAAATAGTACAACACCTTTGACACACTCGCGAAATGATTGTGGGGTGCCTACGAACGATCTAACTCTTAGTGTGAAAGTTCATCAAAAAGTCAAAGAGAGTGCTGCAGGTAAAGAATAATCTAACTTAACTTCCTTAGTCTCAATTGCAAACTCGCGCACAAAATTAAATTGACTCGAGAGCGGCTGACTCGGCCGACGAGACAATGTACTTAGGGTTTCGTTTGACTCGCCCGAGTCTGATACGATTGGCTTTGTGAAGGATAAACTTTTTTGAAGCCTGCACAAGAGCACTTAGAGTTTACAGATTGACAAAGGTGAATCTTTTTGACTGTAAGTTTTTCTTACCTGACTTGGTTACCTTCTTAGAATTTGTGTGAATAATTTTTAGAACATGATTTTGTATAATGCAACATGTGATACCGTTTCACTTGCTGGTTTGTCACTGATGAGGCCTATTCACGTACCTTAAATCAGAGGCAATATCGGGCGCGGATCCCCGCGCCGCGTAAAACGGGACAGTAATTATTACTGTGGTGGGTGATTTGCGGTCGGCCGTCGATATAATGAATCGCTACGTGTGTAGAGAAACGTGTGGGCGATTTCATCCGAGTTTACCCCTTACACCAATGACCCGATTTTGGCTCTGACTTTAGGTACGTGAGCAGTCTGTATAGGAGTTTATGAATGCAATGCAGGCTTGAGTTTGATATTGCTTTTTAGGTTTGCGTACCCCGTGCGTAGTATATTCCTAAGTCTACAGCCAGCGTCTGTCTGTCTGTATGTCCATCCAACCACAGAATGCCTATGTGTAATTTTTATGTTAGTTATGCGGATATAACAGCAAATAATAAAAAAAATTAAGAGTGAAAAGTTAAAAAACTTCTTTTATATTTAACTTTTTTTTGTCGCGCGGAAACTTCGGTGCGATCTTTCGACTAGCACTGGGCCGGTTTTCTACTGCCCCATTGACGACGTTTTGAATGAAGGAAAATGTAACCTATTGAAATGAAAAGCAGACATTGTGCTCTAAATTAGTCATATTGTAATAAACGACTTGTTTATCGTATCGAGTATAAAAACAGTAAAAGTATTGTGCAAAATAAAAATCATAAGTAAGTATTCTGTAACAAATTACGCAATTCAACTTGTTTTGTTTCACAGATCATCAATCTTTCCACATCCATGAATATGGTATTCTTTTGGCCGTCATCTGCATCATTCATGTCATTCATATTGTGTTGTCTGTTCTAGACGGCCGTTGCGGGCGTTACCTCTTTGTTCTCGTATGAAAATATCCGTCGCATCACATCGTCCGGGAGCTGTGTAGTACGATTTTTTGTGAGGGGGGTAAAGATCTTCGCCACCTCTTTTCGCCCATAGAAGGCATTTACGCTAGGCGATTGACACCTACTCGGACATGGGGTTGCCTTTTTACTCTTTTAATAATCGCTGCCAATCTTATATAAGAAAGGTTTTTATGAGTTTTTAAAGTAGGTATACTAGCTTCTGTCCGCGGTTTAGTTGTTCTCACAATTTTAGTGGATCAGCAAAATTAGGAACGTCAGCTATCCTCACTTGAATTATGAGAGATTTCCAAAGAAACTTAGATAGCGCAGTAGCATACTAAGAGATAAACGCGGCTACGGATTTCAAGTAGTCGAACTTGCTTTTCATAAAATGTTCTTCCCTGGTCATACAGAATTGTGTTGCAGTAATTCAATTCAACAAGGGAAATAGTCCTTGGCTTATGCTACCACAATGTATCGTGAGTTCGTTCTCGCGGCAGCAAAGCCCAAATAAAAATCCTCACACAGCTTCCAAACCGCAGACGAGGTTGTGTTCCAACGAATTAGCATCGCAGAAACCCGCTCCCGCTCCGGGCGACGACGACCGCGCTCAAAGAAAGCGTCAGATAACGAAGTACCAGGACCGAGTTAACAACAAATTAAGGTGCACTTACACTAACATAATGGCGCTGCGGCGCGCGGCCTCATTAGGATGTGCATCGTGCATTATTCATGCAGACAATATTGGAAGCATCCTCTGCTCTACGTACTCTCTAGTCCGCTCAGTCCTTTCCCCTCTATTCCTCCACGTTGCGGCCGCCTCCCTCTTCGCCATGGAGCGCCTGCGGTGCATCCTCCATCTCCGTGGAACGCTAGGGAGTGATGGAACCCCATCCCCCGTGGAACGCTAGGAGGGTGCACTCGCTACGTGTTGCTTCATTCTTTTTGATGGACTCTTCATGTTTTTGTATAAAGAAATAAATTTTCATTTTCCTTTCAACGCGTCGTCGTCGCTCTGGTTGTGTTTCCAGCGGCGAGCCTTGTCTGTGATGAGAGTGTAAGGAACAACAGATGCACGCTCTATTGTGTTACTAACAACGGACAATGCTCTGGGAGGAGGGAGAATAAATACAAGCGAAAGCGTAATAAGTAGAAGCATAGTAAGTAGGTTACCAGCTTGTCCTGGTTTGATTGTCTTGACTCTCACCATTATAAGGCTTTTTCCATGTGAACGCACTCACACTTGTTTACCTATGAGTAAATTTTTCATGGCGTTTTACCTCATCTAAATATTTTAATTTGGATCTACCCAACAAGCTAACAAGCACAATCTTTTGTATCTTTCTATGCGTGAACTGCAGAGCCGCAAGCGAAAACAAGTAGTTTCGCAAGTATATTTGCAACAGTCTGTCAATAAGAGTTTTAGTGTCCACTGATGGACATAGACCTCTCCAATACCTCTCCAATCCTCCCGATCTTCAGCGGCACGGAATCACTGTTCGTTTACCTCCGACGTACCGGATGCCGTCGTCCTACCTGGCGGGTGGTCTTTCCATACTCCCTTTCCCTGTCTACGGCCGCCAGTATAGGACAGATTACTACACGGTCGTCGTCTCATCTGCTGACATGCCCATCACACTGCCACTTGAACTTGCCACCCGGAGTCCAATATCTACTGCTTTGATGCTTTGGTGGATTCTCACCAAGCTTCATGCGAATACATTATTGTTTAGTTTGCAGCTAGTTAACACACAGCGGTCGGTCGGTCACCTTCCCCAGCCGGCCGCTCGGCGAGTTTTTCTATGTGGCATCTAAAAAGAAAATATAAGGAGTTCACAAATATGTTCGAGTCTGTGCGGTGTTCGTCGCGGGGGCGTGGGGGCGGGCTGTTAGAAGTGATGGGGTGTGAGGGGTGTTTCAGGGGTGAAGGAGGTAGTGTCGGACTCCGCGACTCATACTTTTCAAGTTTCATCTCCGCTCATGTCTCTTTCGAAGGTTTCTTCAGCGTGGCTTCAAGTTTTAAGTTACTTTTCATACTTTAATATCTCAGTAACGAGATCTGTCGGACGCAATTACGCGGGATCTACCGACTTCAAAGTGTGTCTTGGACGCCCGCGGACCCCTACTGCGCAATTTTATTTATTAACTGTAAAAAAATTGCGATGAGGTACATACAATTATTTTTCCTGTAAGAACATCGTATTTCAAGGTTTTATAAGTAAGATGAAGTATACGTTCGTATAATAATGTCCGCATGTTAATTAAGCTATGTACGTACCCCGTCCCTTCAAATTAGCTCTTTACAATAAGGTGAAACTGAAAATTTCACACGTCAATATAATATGTTAAGGAGGGCTATGTTAAGGATTGGAAGAGTAGAGATTCGCGGCACAGGGAGACTCAACGCTCAGTTGTTGATAAGGTCGATAACGTTCTCGGAAAAGTAGCTACATGGGGCCAGGAGGACCTTGTCGCCTTCAACGTTAGCAAGACTCAGTGCTGCGCATTATCTGCTAAGGTCGATCCCTTTCCTTTCCAAGCTAGTTTCCAAGGCAGTCTCGGAACACCTGAACCTCCTGGGCACCACTATTTCCAAAGACGTAGGTTTCCGGCAACTAATCGAGTCTAAGGCCAAAACTGCATCCAGAAAATTGGGAATACTTTTCCGCAATCGGCGGTTCTTCTCACCGGCGCAACTATTCCTGTTGTACAAAACACAGATTAGGCCGGTGATGGAGTACTGCAGTCACATCTGGGAAGGTAGTCCCCATTATCTGCTAGCATCCTTGGACTCGATACAGCGCCGAGATATCCGTCTTGTTGGTGGCCCGAAACTTACAGATGGTTTGGAGTCCCTGAGTCACAGACGATTTGTGGGTTCGCTTAGTCTGTTTTACAGATACTATCACGGACGCTGCTCTGCGGAACTAGCATCCCTTATTCCCTGCCACCCGTCCTATCTCCGCATGACTCTTCGCAGAGAGACTCAGCACCCTCATGTTGTTGACATTGGGCTTTTGAGAACCCATCGGTTCTCTAAATCGTTTCTTTGTCGCACCGCTAGAGTGTGGAACTGTCTTCCGGAGAGTGTATTTCCTGAATCCTTTAACCTGGGTGTCTTCAAGCGTCGTACTAACGGGCTAGACAGCCTAGCAACAGTCCGCAAATCTGCTGGCATGGCATCTAACTGAGCGTGGTTTCGCGAGGAGAGGTGATTTTGGCTCTGTCGACTGCACCATTGGTCCCTCGGCACAGCCACCAATGCTGGTTTACATAAAAAAAAATATATATATATATATAAATACGTACCATAATGCACTTATGCCTAAACTTTAGTACCTTATTGATCTCATAATATTACAATTAGCCGGTGTTGCAAAGAGTCTCTGCTACTACTGAACGGGTTAGTAAGCATAGTGGCTTTAAAAGTATTTTTTGCATGGAAGAGCGATAATCGGCAGTGTTCACCCAGCCAGCCGCCCCTCGCACAGTGTTATTTTACAAAACGAGTTTTCATCAATTTTATTCCCACTTCCTTTTAGAGAAAAATAAATAAAGGCGAGGTTAGGTTAGGTTTTGTTGGTTATAAGTTTTGTTTTCAGTTACCAATTCTATGGGGTTGGTAACAATTCGGTGTGAGAGAATTTTTTCATGATTTTGTATAAGACCGCGCCCCTATTAATTTTTTCTATAATAAATTGTTTAGTCAACTTCCATGTAAACCCAGTCGGTCCTAATAAAACTCCGGTATAACAACTTACAATATGGAAAATCTCATCAAAAGGCCGGCTCTGTCTCATCGCGTAGTTCGCGACCAATTAAAACTTGCAAATGGGATCTATCGGACAGGCGCCTTGTGTAGAAAATCCCATCATGCGGCATTACACACTGCCCGAGGGATGCGGTGGCGCGGGATGCATTATTCAAGCGCCGAGCCTTCGCCGCCCAGCCTCAGAGACTCCGCCGCGCCGCCCAACCTCCGCGCCGCCTAAGGCCGGGCGCGACTCCTGACAATTACACAACATGAAAATGTTAATTTTGAAGGAAGGAGGTGTAGCTTGCAAAATTTCAGATTTATGTTCACCTTATAATACAGATGTTGTTACATTGGCAGAAATGCACATACGATTATATGTAGATGACGATTTTTCGCCAGTTGGGTAAAATATTTCGCAGTTCTGATTACAATAAAACATTTTAATCATAAAAATATTTATATATTGGAAATAATAGATACATACAGAACTAAAGGAGATAATGTCGAAAAGAAAGAAAAACAAAAAAAACATTTAAGAAAAATTTCTAAGTTATAAAACCCTCGATCCCTTAAAAAACCAAAAATAATTTCCCTTTAGTTAATTAAAGGCATCTTGAAGAAGATCAGGTCAGCCCGTTCGAAGATCATCAGATTTCCTCATTGGTGAAGGGATCTCTGCTGTAATATGGAAATTTATTGCACTTTCACTCGTCGCCTATAAGTAAATAAACGGGAATGATTACAAAACTAGTTTATGTACTTGTAACCTAACCTAACGTAATATAATACAGTATAGTTTAATTTTTTTACGGTCCCCCGACGTATTAGGTCGGAGGACCGTAAAAAAAAAATAAACTCAGTCCCCCGACGGCTTTAATTAACTAAGCGGAAATAATGATATGTTGATGTGTCGGGAGTTTTTTTTAATTTGTGATTAATCTTTTTTAATTTGTTATGAAACATGTTTGTTTGCAGAAATATAATGAAAAAAAAGTAAAATAAAAATATTATCTTCTAAATTAAAAGAAAGTTTTGTCTGAATTTTAATGAAGAAACAAATTTTGAAGTCTACTTCAGAAGTCTGTTTTGTAAATACCTAACGATTACTTATTATGTTACAGTATTTTAGGAATACCAACAGTTTGTAGATTTCGCAGTTAAAAATACCTTTCACATAAGAAAATTAAATGTATCTTCAGTCTCATACAGCGACGGCTCCGATAAAAGAACACGTTCACCGCAATCGATTCAGAAGGGAACTGAAATTTCATGGAGCCATTACTTGCGTCATTATTCTCGGTTCTTGCGCAAGCGGCGGATAGATGGCGCTGCGAGGACGAAGAGGCTTCGATTCAATTTACGCCGCCTCGGGCTGAAACGATGTCACATATTGAACGCAATGGTTCTCTGCAAACTCCTTTGTAGCACTCAGGTCTCAGCTAGGACGCCGCGCCGCCGTAAGAGCCTTCATATGTGTGTGTGCTGTGTATGTATGTATGTCTGTTATTGATACCTCTCGCAGATATTTATCTGCATTCAATCAAATTTAATTATTCCCTTAGTCGTGTTTTACGACATGCACGGGGAGAGATGCAGTGGGGTTATTCTTTTTAAGTACCGACCCCACATGTAATTTAATTTAATTTAAGGAGAAGATGCCGTTCATAAAGGTGACAGGTAAGCCACCTCTGATCTTGGCACGTTCCTTCGTATTTAAAAAGAAGAAAGTAAGTAAGCCCGCTACCGTACCTTTATTTCGGCGCGCGGACCAATTCGGTTTGTTTGAGAGCCATATCTTAGCGTAGCCGGAACTGAATTTTATTTAGCCTATCCTGTGTCGCGGATAGTTAAATGTGCTTGTACTAAGTTTTATCCAATTCGGATGATGGGTTTAAGAGTTATGGAGGAAAATACATACATACAGTCTACAAACGAAGTATCTCATAAAACAAAGTAACTTACTCCATGACCATCCCTTCCAGATTTGTTATTTATTAGTATTGACGATTATTGATAGGTAATTAATATGGCAGAAAGACTGCACTAGAACTTGTCACAATTCGATCTATCCGGTTCGATTACACCCACGAAGAAGAACTGGCAAGAAACATCGCAGGGTATTTTTTTTTCATTCATTGTTTCCTCTATCCATCATCGGCGGCTTGACTACTAACCTTACACACTAAACGCTAAAATGCATTTTTCCTTTGTTCCAGAGGTATATTACTACAAAGTGAGAAGCGCTACGAAGAAGCGATCAAAAGTTTCGAGCGCGCCATCTTCTACCGGCCCTCAATGGCACGTGCGTAACTTTGATAATTTCCTTACACAACCGGGCTTCGGCGCCGGCCTTCTCTCTGTTCTGTTGGACTAGTACGAAAGTCTTTCGACAAACACGTAGTTACTGCATGTCGTGCGAGTGTGTGTACAATGTGTACGGTCGGCTAATACTGAAAAACATTGTCATGCTACTAGCGGCCAAAGGGATTCCCTGATAAATGGCACTTAGTACCTACAGGAATATGTGATGGACTGACACCATGGGTGAATTAATCAATAAAAAACAAATTAATAAATAAAATATCAGATGAATGTCAGATTGTAAAAAAATTCACAGATTTCGTGCCTTACACGACTATCGAGCACATTGAAAATGAATCTACGGAATGCGAAAAAATATTGTCGCTGAGCGACACGAGAAAGCCGGGATAAGGAAAAGGTTAGTTGGGTTCTGTTTGATGGAGCCGGAAGGAAGCCATAGGAACTCCTAAACTACACATGATAAGCCCATCGTGTTTGGGCTCGTTGGATTAGTTTTCGCAAGTACTCTAGTCATATGTTATTTCCAGGGTCCTGATGATGGAGCCGGAAGGAAGCCATAGGAACTCCTAAACTACACGTGATAAATCCACCATATTTGGGCTCGTTGGATATAGGAATATAGGAATATAGGTTAGTTTAGAAGAAACTGTAGGTCAAACTGCCAGGTAAAACTGTAGGTCGCTTCCCTCCTTATCTTAATACTATACGCAGGGTTTAACCCGCATGGGTTGGTACCACAGCTCAGCAGCACACAGCAGTTCATTGCACTTGCATGTGTACTGAAAACCGGTGCTGAAGACCTATTGGTAATGTTTCATATGTCGATCGATTGTTTTATCGAACCATACATGGTTGACTGCATCAGAACAGATGTCAACCCATAACACCTTCGCGAGCTAGGTGCCGTGTCAGTGCTTCCATTTGGCTCTGTCGGCTACACTGAACTGACCAGACGTTCTGAAAGACTGATTATGTTTAGTTTTTGCTGGTGAGACTATAAAAGTGCAATTCTCTCCCCAGTGGCGTACGTCAACCTAGGCGTATCGCTAGTGGCGAACGGGCAGGTTGCGGAAGCGGCGAGCGTGCTTCGCGCGGGCGCGCGCGCGGACGGTACGCGCGTGCGCGACCGACGCGCGCACGATACGGCGCGCGTGTCGGCGCTAGTGCAGCTCGCGGCGCTGCACTCACAGCGCGCGCACTGGCACAAAGCGCTGGCTGCGTACCACGAAGCGTTGGACGCTATGCCGCCAGACCATGAGCCGCAGATTGGGTGGAGTCGACATGTAAGATTGTTTTTTTGATATTTTCACTTAGAAACTTTGTCAAGTGATTCCTTTTTAGTCCCGCACCGTCACTCATAATAATATTTATTTATGAAATCGGCCCCATAGAGGGCTCGAAACGTCGAGCTGTAGCATAGAAATAACCTAAAGCTGCAGCGATGCGCTCGCCACAATCGCGCGGGAAAGCCTATTTCATAAATAAATATTATTATGTCAAGTGATGGCAATATCCCAGCGATCTCCACTCATAAAACAGTTTTTTACACACAAACTCATTTTCGGTTCACGCAGCTCGGCTGTGGAATTTACTACCTCACTCCATACGGCACTGCAAATCGCTTCCGTTTAAAGTTAACATATAAAAACATTATTTAATCCTAAATGGACACATATTATGTATGTATGTATTTTATTTTATTATAACATAGATAAACTGATATTCATGTATACTTTCAATGAACAAGTAATTACTTATATGTAGTATATTATAATATAATTATATTCATGAATGTGGAACCCACTTAAACGGCTCCTGTCAGGCCGGCATGGAGTTCGCAATCCCCGTGCATCACAGCTTGTACATGGGCATTGTTAGACACCCGTACTCGTAGGTGAAACGTGGCATCGTTTCACCGCTGTCGATGTCGCGCTTTCCATAAAAAAACGGGTTGGACACGGTTACTCGTCTCTTCGGCTGACGTGTCGAGCCCACTGCCACTTGAGCTTATCTACCCGACCAATCCTCCGGCCAATTCTCAACCGATTTTAATGGTTCTTTTTTTCATGAGTAGGGTATATCTCAGGAGTGGTCCTTTCATACTTTTTTTGTAAGAATATCACCCCTAAGGGTGGAAAATTAAAGGATGAACACTTTCACACTAAGGAATTTTTCAATCGCCCACTTCCCGTCAACCGATTTTAATATTATGTGATATTACTAAAAAGCGTGAAATAAAAAAAAACTGTTAAAAAAAAGATTGCACCGACTTCAACCCCTAAAAAGTATTAAATAATATTTTTATCTTGAGTAGAAGGCGGTACAAAAGCACACCTGAAAACTTTGAAGGTAGGTGCCATCTCCGGTATGGCACCTACCTTCTCGGAGGTGATTTTGGCTGATCGGAGCATGCGCTTTAGCCCCTCCAACTCAGCCACTCATACTGGATTACATAAAAAAAATAATAATAATAATCTTATAAATGGACCCTTTTGTGCTTTTGTACCGCCTTCTACTTAATATTATTTAATACTTTTTAGGGGTTGAAGTCGGTTCAATCTTTTTTTAAAACAGTTTTTCTCATCAGTTGTCTTCTCTTCAGCTGTGTTTATTATTATGACCGTGTGGAGGACTCCGAAGGCATCTGAATATGAACGTTATGTTTGTCCTCAGAGTATACTGACGCTAGTGGCGGACGTGCACAGTCAGCTGTCGCAGTGGGACGAGGCGGAGCGGGCGACGCGCGCCGCGGTCGCTGCTGCGCCCGCGCACGCCCCAGCGCATCTCTCCTATGCCAAGCTCCTTGCCAGAAATGTGAGTTACATAGGGTTTTCAAGGAATTAATGTGTTGCAAAAAGTTCAAAGTGCAATTTTTTTTTATTTCATGTTCTTTTTCCAAATATTTAATACCTTTTTATAATTTATCCCGAAAAGATGTATTTTTAGCACGCCATTGTTTTGTTTATTCTATGTTGGTTTCCTGAGGTTATTTGATTTGAAGATTTTGTTGACTTTTTAATGATTCCACATTAATTATGATTGAAGGTATGTGTATGGAATTATATCTTTCCTTTAGAACTGGTAAACTCTGGATCGTTCCCCCACATATTTCATACATACTCGTATCTCACCCCAAGTATAGTTTCGGGTCCTTCAAGCGTGAACGAGCATCTGTCAGGCCGGCATGGCATTTGCAACCCCCGTATTCGACCAAATGCCCATAGGCGTCGTTAGATACCTTATTGGTGCCTCGGCGCCACATGTCGCGCTTAAAAAGCATTTAAAACACTTTCACATATGGTAGGAAATACCTAGAGGCATCAGGTGTTACCTTTTGCCTATTTTTTTTTTTATTTGAGTGCAATAAATATATGCAATTCAATAAAATAAATAATTTATATTATATCCAGAAAAGAATGTAACAATTATCGACCTATTTCTATCCAACCAGTACTAAGTAAACTCTTTGAAAAGATAATTCTAGATCAACTTGCGGAATATTTTGACGAATATAAATTGCTCACTAGCTGCCAATTTGGGTTTCGCAAAGGAAAGGATACCAATGATGCAATAGAAACCATGTTGACGAATGTAATCGAGGCACTTGACGGGTCGCAGAAAACCGTAGGGGTATTCTGCGATCTGTCAAAGGCTTTCGATTGTGTCCAACATGACATTCTAGTAGCAAAATTAGAACACTATGGCGTCAAAAATAATGCTCTAAGCCTTATGAAGTCATATTTATCAGGAAGGAAACATGTCACTGCAATGGACGGACATTATTCTGATGAAAGTTCTTGCCATTATGGAGTACCACAAGGTTCTATTCTAGGCCCTTTTTTGTTCCTTGTGTACATTAATGACCTTCCTGAATGCCTGGAGAACGAGGGGAGTCTAGTCATGTTCGCAGATGATGCGTCCTTCTTATTCACAGGTAAAGACATTGGCCAAGCAATGAGAGCAGCTAAATCAACAATGACAAGAATAAAACAATGGTTTAAACACAATAACCTGTTATTTAACGTTGACAAGACTAAAGCTCTTTACTTTTCATTGCGCCCGAAAAACACGCCAGAATATATTCAGATAGATGACAACAAAATAGAATTCACAGACTGTGTTAAATTTTTAGGTATAAAGCTAGACTCCAAACTAATATGGGACAAGCATATTGACAATATTTCTAGTAAACTAAGTTCTGCTGTGTTTGCGATTAAGAAGATAAACGATCTATGTGGTCAGAAAGTTGCATTGAATGTTTACCATGCATATTTTGGAAGTATCATGAACTACGGTATAAAATTTTGGGGGAAAGGAGCCGCAGCTAAAAGAATATTTGTACTTCAGAAGCGAGCACTTAAAAGTATACGTAAAGTGAAATTGCGAACTACGTGTAGATCTAAATTCACAGAATACAATATAATGACGATGCCTAGTTTATATATCTACCACAACTTACTACATGCTCGGAAAAACTTTGAACAGAACTCCACTGTTTTCAGACATTCATGGTCATAACACAAGGAACAAAGGCAACATAGTAAACGTGAAATGTAGATTAGCTAAAAAATATAATAGCTTCATTTGTAACAGTGTAAAATTGTATAATAAACTACCAGAAAGTATTAAAACACTAGATGATAAATACTTTCAGACTGAAATAAAAAAGTATCTTATCAAAAAAGAATGCTACACAGTAGAAGAATATTATAACTAACTTATATTTAACCGTAGATTATTTAACAAATTACACTGAAATAATTTAGTATTGATTAATTTAAACTTTTTTATTATTTTGACAATTCTTTGATGCTAATGTTTTTGACAAATTTGACAATGTGATCTATTTTTTATTACTTTAATTGTATTATTATTAATTTATTTTATTTTATTTTTTATTTTATGACAATTCTTTTGATGATATTAATTTTATTACATTTATTAATAATATTACACTGATCTTTGTCTGGATAGTTCTTGTATTTTATTTTGACAATTCTATTGAAGCTAAGTACATTTGTTAGGCTAAGTATGTTGTTCTTGTGAATAATAATAATATAATTTGTTCTTAAACCAAATTTCGCCGTCATGGCCAGTGCTCCTAATAATAAATGTACGTGAGATTAGATTTATATATTAATCAACTGACGAAATCAAGTGTACTATTAGTACCTAAGAAAGATTAAAAAAAAAAAAAAATAAATAAATAAAATTACATATACTAGCTGAGCGCGCGGCTCAGCTCACGTGCATTTTTTCTAATTTTCTTTTTTCCTAAACCACCCTCGCATTGTGGCCAACAAAATAAAAAGAAATTATTCAAATCGGTCGAGCCACTTTCGAGTTTTTGCCAGACTAACGCACGGCAATTGATTTTTATATATATAAATTATATAAATTTTGGTTAGTGTTCCAAACACAATGTAAGAAGCAGAAAACGTTTCGAAAATAAACAACAACCGATGTGATTTGTCGATTATCGCTTCGCACGCACCGATTAAATTTTCATTACAAAATGCAATATAAACAGAGGCGATTCCACCCTTCTAATAAATTGAGAAACTATGTTCCCGTTCTTACGTGATTCACAATATGAACAGCGCACAATACAAACAAAACCATTTATTATAATTTCTAAGTAATGGTTCCAACGTTTCAAAGGCAAATGATGCGCCTCGGTGTCGCCATGTATCACGTACAGACGATTTTATCTGACTTAATGGAATAACACAAATTATAGCCACACATTTCATTAAAACTGTCTATGGTTATTCATAAATACATTCGAAAATGATTCTTTAACAGAGAGAAAATAAGGTTGAAAGTTAAATCGATAGATAAAGCTTTCAAATCGACTCGCGTGTTCGGAATATACGACGATTCTATTAAAGGTGAGACTTTTGACCTAGCGGCGGCCAGACATTAATAATGTGCCATCAAATTAATGGTTGGAATGTAATACTTACGTGTCGAAACAGTCAGGCAGACAGAGGACGTCCCTAGAGATAGTAGTGCTCGTGAGAATGGCGTGTGTAACGCATCAACATTCCTCGTAGGTGTACGTAAGTTTCCTAGTATGAAAATTTTTACATTACAATAATTATTTATAAATTAGGCTAATTACAAAGTTAAATATTAACCTATAACCTATATAATACTTAATAACCCTCCTCCGGGTGGGACGATGCGGGCACTGTTTCGAGGACGCTAGCGGCGTTGCCTCGTTGAATGGCCACACTGATACCCTAAAAAAAATTCTTGGAATATTTTTGTGCTGAATTCCTGTAAAGAAACCGATTTATTTTTACTTAGGTTTCTTTATCGATAAAATGTACATGAAAAGAGGGATATGGACCAAAATTATGTACCTCTTAACAGTTTTCTGATTTATGAGAAGATATAGATAAATTGTACCTAATGGAAACATAGAAAATATTACATCAAAATGACTAACGTCTAAAAAGTACAGCAAGATAGAATATTTCAGGCTCTGGGTAAATAGCAAAATATTATGTGAAATAGTTTGATTTACTCAATACAGAAGGTACCTTTGTCCGTTTTAGGGTGCCAGAGACCCAAAATCAATCTGTCACACAAAATCGGTCAGGTGTCTATCCGTCCGGCGGTCTGTCTGTCACACACGCTGCTGGAGCTGATTGTTCCGGAACGTAAAGCAATAAATCTATTAAAAAAAACCGGTCAAGTGCGAGTCGGAATCGCGCACTGAGGTATCCGCACCAAAAAAAAAAACACTGAAAAAACACGTTTCTTGTATGGTCACGTTTCCCCTTAATTTTGAAATTTTTATATTTTTTATAATACATATTAACCATAATAACACATATTCTGTGAAAATTTCAACGGGCTACCTATTACGGTTCAAGAGATACAGCCCTCGGACAGACAGACGGACGGACGGATGGACAGACGGACGGACGTACATACAGACAGACAGACGGCGTAGGCTTAGTAATAGGCTTCCGTACGGGATACGGTAACCTAAAAAACATTATAAAGTAGTATATTTAGTAGGTTTTGCGGTGGAAACCCTTGGTGCGTGGTCACCGGACGCACTGGCTTTTGCCGAAACCATCGGGAAATTGCTAGTGGATAAGTCCGGTGACGTGCGTGCCAAGGCTTACTTCATACGCCGCATAAGCCTAGAAATTCAAAGAGGGAACGCTATAAGCGTCCTAGGGACTATCGCTGCCTCGGCTGAACTAGAAGACATTTTTTATTTGTAGGTTCTTGTTAATTTTAGGTTTCCGTATCCCGTACGGAAGCCCTAAGCCTACGCCGTCTGTCTGCCCGTCCATTCGTCCGTCCGTCCGTCCGTCCGTCCGTCTGTACGAGGGCTGTATCTCTTCAACCGTAATAGGTAGTTCGTTGAAATTTTCACAGAATTTGTTTTTACTGCGGATATAACAACAAATAATAAAAAATTGAAAAAGTAAAAAATTAAGGGGGTTCCCATACAAGAAACGTGTTTTTTTGTGGTGCGGAAACCAAGGGGCGCGTGTCCGACTCGCCCTTGGCCGGTTTTTTCTTTTGTTAGATAAGTAGGTAAGTTTTGTTTTAGGTTAGTTTTAGTTAATATAGTTATTAATTTTTTTTTTATTAATTAATTACTTGATATAAACACCAGTGAAATACCAAAAAAAAAGTATATTTAGTCCTTCAGGCGTGAAAACGATTTTTTCCATTTTTTTATAAACTTTTATACGCTTAATGAGAAAATGTTTATTTTAATGGCACGTTGCGGCCGCACAGTGTACTGTTCTAGCGTACAAGAAGGAAATGACTACGCAAACCTCTGTGTGTGGATAGCGTTATACTTAACATGTTTTTTTATGAAAGTTACATAGCGTTAAGATTTAATTAATTTATATATATAATATACATCGTAATATACAACTACACACCACTCACATCCTTAAAGTTTATGCCCATCATCGCACACAAGTAAACTAAACCGGTAAACATATAATTTGCCTTTACAACATAATTTATAAGAAACAGTTTAATGAATAAAATAAAATAAATATTAAAAAATTACTTATACGACAAACTTTCACATCATGAACATTATATTGAATTATTGAAACTACGAGTAACTAGATTAACACGCGATATGAACTCTAACAATTAATTGTATCGACGAACGCCGATAAAAGATTTTATTATTTTTTCGCCATCGCTTCCAATACCGCCAACGATACAACGTGAGCCCCGGATTATATAAAAGCACACCGAAATATAATCGGCTTGCTCATCATTAAGTCGGCTTTCTATTTAATTGGGTTAATGGTTGGAAAACATTTTTCTCTTTGGAGCTTACGACCCATGTCTGACAAAAAGGTCACACAATACATCTGTCATAATAATTTGTTCATTGTAATGGAATGAATTGATTGTGGAGAATTTTTTTGTGTCCGTAAAAATAACAGACATAACGAATAGAAAGGCTGTACTATGAAATAAATTTGAAATGATAGCTCTGTTGTTAAAATTTGTTTGTTTTGAAATTGTTGGTTTTTGTTGGAAATTAGGACTTCTAATACTTCAAATCAAATAAAAAAAGCATTAATTGCACTTAAACACGCACAAAAGTTAGTTGTTAATGCCTGTGGCATTTTCCTCCAGTCTACCCTTTTAAACATATTATTCGTATCAGGGTAAGTGCAACAAAACATAATCATGATACAAATTTATGAAAAATAATGCTATAAAAATAAAAAATAAATAAAAATGTATATATATACAAATTATATACATAATATGTACATAATGTACATCTTCTTGCACCTACCCTGATATGAATAATATGTTTAAAAGGGTAGACTAGAGGAAAATGCCACAGCCATTAACAACAAATTTTTGTATGTGTTTAAGTGCAATTAACGCTTTTTTTTATTTTATATAATTTGTATATATTTTATATACAGAAGTAAAACCAAATAAAACTAAATACAATACACATGTGGCCAACAAATACTTCTAGTATGTAAATAATATGTTTTTGACTAAGCATATTAATTTAATTCTGACAGTGATAATGTAACCTTTTAATTTATTCGAAATCTACAAAATAAACACAGTACAAAATAAATACGAGATAAAACAGTTTTTGCAGTAAATATTTGAATAGCGCTGAAATCACAATTATTCATGCGCACATAAAAATACTGCCAGCTTTTCAGAAACTAAGCGATTAAGCTCGATGTTAGTAGTTTAGAATCATCTATGAACGTTCGTACCGTCACAAAATCACACTCTTCACAACAATCGAGTACGCAGTTCGCTACACAGCGTTAAATCTCCCTGGGGAACTGTCTCGCACAGTGGCATCCGCAGACGCGACCGCAGTAAATAATTTGTTGCCATTCGCTGTGTCATTAAAGTGCCAGAGTTCCTCCGATATAATAAAATTTTAGTATCCAATCCTGATGAGCCCGCGACTAACGGGCGCCTTCTAGTTTTACGGTGGCCTATAAAGAGCATTAAATTTGACAAAATGACATTTTTATATCTGTGTCCACGCCATATTGACGGTTCGAAACGGCAGCTTTTCCTGTCACGAACGCTGTACATATTTCATGCAATTTTACGAGGTAGAGCTCGCTTTTAATTTGCATTCATTTGGAATACTGGAAAATTGGAGGTGCGTGCTTCTTTCGCGTTAAGAAACTGGTTCTGGAAGAAATTAATATATTTTTATTGCAATGCTTGCCTTATTAATAGATTGTTGTTACTTTTTTATTTTTTATTAAAAGCGCGACATATGGATTCGAGCCACCCATAACGTGTCCAACGACGCCCAAGGAAATTCAGTGGCATGCGGGGGTTGCGAATGCATGTACTTGGGGGCAAATATATGGGCGCGAAGAGCGTTCCAGAGTTTACCGGTACTTATGTGTTTTGGTTTATAAAATTAGATTACGCCCTGAAATACCATACTTTTTAATTATTACACAATAATGAAATGATATTGTTGTATTTTTTTTTTCTCAAAATGAAAAGTTGTATAATATTATGCAAATGGTGAGATAAACTCTATGATTATCATAGAGTAACTTATGAAACCTTGCTTGACAATGACAAATGTCACTCAATTCAATACGCATACTTTACGAATAATAAAGCCAAATATTAATCTGGCTTTGTCTTTCATTACAATTTATTATTCGTAATGAGTATACATAATTAAGGAACACCGCAAAAATGGAAAAGTTCCTCAGACCAGACAGATTCGATGTCGACCCTTCCTCTCCAGAAGAAACAACGTTACAATGGCAGCACTGGAAACAAACTTTCTCAAACTTTATCAATGCTCAAGGACCACAACAAGGAGAAAAGCAAGCCCAACAAATGTCGGATCAAATCAAACTACAATTACTGGTGAACCATATATCCCCTGCAATATTTAGTCACATTAGCCACATCACGAGTTTTCAGAATGCCATAGAAACTCTAGACAAGATATTCATAAAGCCATGCAATGAGATATATTCCAGACATCTCCTAGCCACCAGACGGCAACAGCCAGGTGAGACGGTGGATTTATATCTTCGAGCGTTACAACTTTTGGCTAAGGATTGTAATTTCAAGGCCGTAACATTAGAGCAAAATCAAAACGACTACATACGTGATGCATTCATTACGGGTCTTATATCAGACAGTATTCGTCAAAGACTCCTAGAAAACATTACCCTCGAACTGAACGAAGCATTCACACAAGCTCGTTCATTAGAGTTGGCCAAGGAGCATTCAAACGATTTTACCAGTCCTAGCACCTTGAACACAATTGGAAACAAAAAGACAAACAACATTCCTTCCACAACCACTCAAGAGAAAGATGTATGCTATTTCTGCGGAAATTCCAGACACCCCCGTCGAAAATGCCCAGCTCTCAACAGTACATGTCAAAACTGTGGAAAACGAGGTCATTACTCAAGGGTATGTAAGAGCAGTTCAGCAAAAGAACATGCTATTGCTGTAAATGAAGGAGCAGAAACCAACATTATGATGACTGCTGCTGCGCCCGTTGGTTTGCGAAAGACGACGATTCCAATTACTATAAACGGCCAAGCAGCTGATGCTCTTATCGATACAGGAAGTACTAGTACCTTCATAAATAGCGCGCTCGCCAGCCGCTTCAAAATTAAAAGAAACAAACACAATGAAATTATTACACTAGCGTCAAGATGTCATCAAGCTCACATTGAAGGAACATGTCAAGCAACTATACAAGTAAAGGGCCATACATACGACAACGTTCCTATATTGATTATGGAAGATCTTTGTGCTGACGTCATATTGGGCAACAATGTCTTCGAGCAACACAAAACACTGAAAGTGACTTACGGAGGTCCACGAAGACCTCTAAAGATAGCATGCACCACTCTTACAGAAGCAGCTGTACAGCCTGTACGGCTGTTCCAGCACTTAGAAGATTCAATAAAACCGATCGCTATAAAATCTAGAAAATATAGTGAAGCTGATAAAAGTTTTATAGACAGTGAAATCAAGAAACTCCTGCAAAGCAGAATAATTGAGAATAGCTTCTCTCCATGGCGCGCCCAAGTCTTAGTAACGACTAATCAAAGCCATAAGAAGAGGTTAGTTATAGACTATTCGAGAACAATAAACCGCTACACACAGCTAGATGCATATCCTCTCCCTAACATCGAGACTATGATAGCAAAAGTGGCACAATATGAAGTATTCAGCAAAATAGATTTACGAAGCGCTTATCATCAGATACCAATCGTGGAGCGGGACAGGAAATACACCGCTTTTGAGGCCGGAGGTAACCTATACCAATTTACCAGAATTCCGTTTGGAGTCACCAACGGAGTGGCAACCTTTCAACGTGTAATGGATGATATAATTCGTCGAGAACAACTGAAAGGAGTCTTTGCCTACTTAGACGACATTACTGTATGCGGAGTCGATCAAAAAGATCATGACAACAACCTCTCAAAATTTATGGAAGCAGTAGCTACCTATAATTTAACACTGAACGAGGAAAAGAGCTCTTTCTCCCTAAAGACGATAGACCTATTAGGATACACAATTTCTCAAAAGCAAATTAAGCCCGACCCTGAGCGACTACGTCCCTTACTTGAGCTACCAGTCCCACAAGATTCAGCGTCACTACGACGAGCGATTGGTATGTTTTCCCACTACGCAAAATGGGTCCCGAAATTTTCTGAGAAAATACGAGCTCTCGTCGAAACGGAATCTTTTCCAGTGAATGAAGGAGCTAGAGAAGCGTTTGCAAATGTTAAAGAAGATATAGCAAAATCTACAATAACAGCAATAAACTATCAAATCCCGCTGACAGTTGAAACAGACGCTTCGGACTTCGCGATCGCCGCTTCTCTCTCTCAATCAGGCAGACCAGTCGCTTTCTTTTCCAGGACGCTTTCAGATAGCGAACGACGTCACTCCTCTATAGAAAAGGAAGCATATGCAATAGTAGAATCACTTCGAAAATGGAGGCAATTTCTAATTGGTCGACAGTTCAAACTGATAACCGATCAACGTTCAGTTTCGTTTATGTTTGACCAAAAACACAATAGCAAGATTAAAAACGAAAAAATAGAGCGATGGCGTTTAGAACTGTCAGTCTATAAATTTGACATTGTGTACAGACCGGGACGCGAAAATCAAACAGCTGACGCCCTATCACGAGTCTGTGCCAGCTTGGCCTCCGAGAGTAGACTGGAACAATTACACCGAGAGTTATGTCACCCCGGTGTAACGCGAATGACACATTGGGTACGCGTAAAGAATTTACCCTATTCAATCGAAGAAATCAAGCGAGTTACAGCTCAGTGTTCTATTTGTGCAGAAATCAAACCTCGGTTTACCAAGAAGCATGGAACCTTAATTAAGGCTACGTCGCCTTTCGAACGTCTTTCCTTAGATTTCAAAGGACCACTACCGAGCTCTACACGAAATAAATATATACTCACCATAATCGACGAATACTCCAGGTTTCCATTTGCTTTTCCGTCTACAGATCTAAGCACGGCAACAGTAATTAAGCATTTGGAAAGCTTATTCTGTGTCTTCGGCATGCCAGGATACGTGCACTCGGACCGAGGTTCATCCTTCATGTCGGTTGAACTAAAACAATATCTGAATTCCAAAGGCATAGCGACAAGCCGCACCACTGGTTATAACCCTCAAGGAAATGGACAAGTGGAGAGATACAATGGAATAGTCTGGAAAAGCGTTCAGCTAGCATTAAAAACAAAGGGGAAGACAGTCACAAGTTGGGAAGAAGTACTGAATGCAGCGTTAAATTCAATAAGATCGCTCCTATGCACATCTACCAACTGCACTCCGCATGAAAGAATGTTTCTACATGGGCGTCGTTCACCTAATGGGGAGTCCGTACCCACCTGGCTCTCCACACCGGGCCCCGTGTTACTGAAACGACGAGTGCGAACAAGCAAATATGATCCCCTTGTCGAAGAGGTGGAACTTTTGGAGTCTAATCCCGAGTACTCTTACGTCAAGTTACGCGATGGTACAGAAACAACGGTTTCTAATCGACATCTTGCTCCTGCAGGCGAACAGTATCATGACCAGGCCCCAGAGTCTATCATATCTGACGTAGATTGGGAACAAGGATCAGAAATCTCAGCACCACCTGCAATCCCACCAGAACCTCTAGAAATTCAGCAACCTTCAACCAGTGCTCCTAGGCCTGAACCTACCGGAAATGAAACTCGGCGTTCTGACCGAATACGTCGAGAGCCAAGATACTTGAAGGACTATAACTACTAGATTATTTTTTACCAAGGGAGAATGAGATAAACTCTATGATTATCATAGAGTAACTTATGAAACCTTGCTTGACAATGACAAATGTCACTCAATTCAATACGCATATTTTACGAATAATAAAGCCAAATATTAATCTGGCTTTGTCTTTCATTACAAATGGTCAGTTGGTCAGTTTCAGACATTGAATCACCCCCTTTCGCAGATAGTATAGGCAATGTTTAGAAAATTAATATGATAAACGGCGGGTGGCCGAGTGGTTTGGGCATCGGCTTCTCATGCGGAGGTCCGCGGTTCGAATCCGGTCGGCGTGTACCAATGAGTTTTTTTCTGATGAAAAAAATTACGTGCATACCTACACCTGCTGCTTCACCGTTCGGAACCGGTGTAAAACTGGAGGTCCCTTCCCTTGCCCCTTACTAGGAGGTAGGCCCAAGTTGTAGCCGAATGGGTTGATACCACCGTACTGCATGTAAGATGGCCGCATAGCAGCCTCGGTTGTGTTCTTCTATAATCCAGTATAGCCAGCAATCCGGGGAAGTCTCCGGTATGGCACCTACCTTCTCGGAGGTGATATTGAGTGGTCGGAGCATGCGCTTTGGCCCCTCCGACTCAGACACACATACCGGATTACATAAAATAAAAACAAACAAAATGTAAATGTTGTTCTGTTGTTCTCATAATTGTACCAAGAGTAGTGGTGCTCCTAGATGCTGAAATAAGGTTTGTTTCAGAGCACGCGGGCACTCGAGGCGGAGAAATGGTTCAAACGGGCTCTGTACCTCGCGCCACACGATCCAAACGCACGACATCAGTTCGGTGAGTATCACAGAACATTAAATTATTGTTCACACGCTCTATATCTTTCTTTATTCTGCGACTGTACATTGCAAATTCGAATCACCTTCATCTGGTTATCCATCTACGAAGCTCTTATATTATCGGCTGTAATGTTTACGCGGTGCGCAACGTTTTCGTGCACTGCTCGGCTACTGGAAAACATATCGTGATGCTATATAGCCTTTATATGTAATAATATAAATAAAATAAATCCTTATGTAGTGTGTTTGTCATCTAACTCCGCCTAAACGGCTGGACCGATTTGTATGAAATTTGTGTGTATATTTGAGTGGGTCCCTAGATGGTTTGAAAATACAACCTACAACAAATTGAACCTGGTTGATGGCGTCATGATAAGTCCACGCGGACGAAGTCGCGGGCACAGCTAGTAAAATATAAAATAAAATAAAATAAAAAACAGAGATACTTTCGAATTTGTATTCTTAGTATATAGATTTCTCTTGGAGAGAATATCTGGACGAATTAATATGCTTCAGATAAATTTTGAATTTGTTTAATAGCCTCTGGTCACGTTGAAAAAGCCTTTGAAAGCGTCTTATATCTCGAAGGAATAAGATGACTTTATTTATTATTTATAGATATAAAGAAGTACATAGTTTATGTAATTTACTTATCGAGTATCTATTTTTTGTACATAATAAGTATTAGTAGTATTCTTATTTAGCATGTTGCTATGTCCTATGTTTATGTAATATATTATATTATTGTAAATGTATATATTGTACCTGGCGTCTGCTTGTTTACTTTTATTATTTAACTTTCGTTAGTATTAAGTGTCTTTCGTTCTTCTTCTTTTGTTGCTACCTGGCTACCTATAATATGTTTACAATTAAGACAGGTTGACTGGCAGAGATTACCACAGGCAATGAGTCCGCCTTTTGTAAAATGTTTATTGAAGTGCAATAAAGGATACTTCTATTTCTATTTTAGAATTTTTTTTGGTAATTCTGGGCTATGCTTGGATGTGACGTAAAATATTTTAGAGCCGAATTATTTCATTTTTTTTATGGAAAGTGGCACGGTTGGCTACATCACCTACAACGTCCGTGATGTCAGCCCATAACACCGGGTGAACTAAGTGCCATGCCAGTGCTTCCCCCTTTGATCGTTTTCATGATCTAAACTTCTGTTTTGATGAAAATTTAGGTTTTATAATCCTACTGGCATGCCCGGACCGTCAATCGTTCGAATGGTTTTTTCTGTAGACTTAAGACTATTATTTTTTGAGCGTCCGGGTACCCTGATTCATTCGCCTTCAGTCGGAGGTAGGGCGTAACAAATATTTCAGATGCGAAAAAAAAATATGAAAGAAAATGTTAGGAATTTTTCAAATCGATCTAGTCAATATACAATCCATCGAGTCAATATACAACGAGAACTATTACAACTTTGTAGCTAATTGAATGAAGTTGAGGGCCCAAATATACTTAACGCAGCTCAACCACTACGAAAACGTCTGCCGAAACAGTCTCCTCTCCTCTCTAACTAAGACGAGCGTTCTCCTTACAAAGTAAACCAATAATTGGAAGCACCCATCACAAAATAAACATTATTGTTTCATCAGCGGCCGTGCTATTTACGAAATCATTAATTTTAATTGGATCTCATTCTACTTACGTTCTCCTATAGTGGAGAAGACTGAGGCGAGCTGAGCTCGGCGCCGCGGGCGGGAGTCGAGTGAGCCGGCCGTCTATGATACTGGATATTATTCCCTCATTCTCTGGGAATTACTTCGTCCATTGTTTTAAATTAAATAAGGGTTGGCTTTTCCGAAACAGATATCGAAGTCCTGGCGAGCGAGAGGTGGTGTAGAGTTTTATTATTGTTCGAGAGTGGCCTCCCGCAGATTTAGCCGTTTCGATTTCACTTCGTTCTCTCTCCGGAAGAGTGGAACAATTAATACATATTCTATCGTCTTATCGTTGATGCTTGTAAAAGATAGAATCGGAACAAAGAAGCGATGTACTTGTCGCACCTCATCGTCGGGTGCTAGTCTGCGGAGAAAGTTTCCAGCTAGAAATTACTCGCCTTTTGTAATGAATACATTATTCGGGACTTTCGCAAATTTTAAATTGACTTCCCGACGAGGACGCTATGAATATCTGATGAATTGCCAGTGGCCGCTCCGGTCTCGTCGAGACCAAACTCCAAAGTCCCATTCAAAACTCTGCCGTTAGAACTGATCTGCTCGGATTCTATGGTGATGGTTATTTTTAGTCAAAAATGATCTTGTTTAGGATTTATAATTCAGGAAGCACGGTTCTCTCATTATGTGCGAACTGTCCGAACGTTAGGACATCTGTGACGTACATTTTGTCATCAGCACTTTAATTTTAAATGCAGTCCAAATATTTGAGAACGATATTTTGAGCTTCAGTTTATTTCAGTTGGACCAGATTTTTTTTTGGACCGGACATACGTTCCGTTTAACATTGCGGAAAAAGCTGGGTTAATTTGAAGTTCGTAGGACAATTCGCAGTATATTAAGGCGCAGCAGTGGCAAAAATAGATTTATCTCGATTGACGTTTCACGTAAACCACTATGAGCTTGATGTTAAAAAAATATTTGGCTTTTTAGAAGACGTACATACCACCGGTTATACGGTTTACCACCAAATAACCTAAAACGCAATTAGATCTACTCGAATTCATAGAAAAAAAAATCGCAAAATATGCTCTCGAAAATTCGGAAAACCCTTGTTTCCGGGTCGGTCATAATGTTATTAGTAATGTAATTTTACAAAATAGATAAAAAATACAAAACTCCCTCCCGTAAAATAGGGTTCTGTACATCAAAAGAGAAAGAAAAAAACGGATCACTCTTGTGTCTGTCTGCACGATGAATTAGAAAGCTAGAGAAAAAAAAAACATTCCAAGTTCATCATGTAACATCAATAAAAAGGGGTCGTTATAAGGAAGACATTTTTTGTAATTCAAAATACATAGTTTCAAAGATATTGAAGAAAATATACAAAATTCGTGCGTCCTCCCCCCCTTCTACCTTTATCTCCGAAACTACTGAGTTTAGTTTAAATTTAGAAAAATAGGGAATATTCTCTCTCTCTCTCTTATAGTTTACAGCAAAACCTAATTTTAAAGTTCTCGCGGAAAACGGAATGGTGCGGTATCCACGCGAGTTCGACTTGCTTGAAGGCTTTTTTGTATTAAATATTACGTCTACAATTAAAAATTTATTCATTCTGCACTCATATCCTCCAAATAATTTGGAGGAGTGGTTTATAAGAAACATCAATGGAGGGACACCGATTTGTGGTACTGCTGCGCCTTAACTGCCGGCCGCGGCGCTGCTCTGACATACATAACTAATACGGACAGCTGTCCGTTTGTTTGCGGGACAACGAACGTTTAAGGAAATAAAAAAAAACTAAATTGTACTCGAAAGTTGCCATCTGCGGTCCTCGCATTGTCGTTCTATTCCGCTTAAATATAAACTGGTGGGGTCTCGGGAAAACTAAGTACATTCACTGTGGACTGAAATATAAATGAAATGTTATTTAATAATGTTGCTTGGTGAACACAGGCATAAATGTTTTCTGTTTAGATTGTGTGTTTCTCCTTTGCGTTTTGTTTACTCATAAAATACACTTGCCTATTATATGCCCTACATGACCATAAATATTGGTTTAAGTTTTCCTTGACATACGCAAAGCAAACGAAACCCTTTTGTCTAAGATTAGGAAGGATACTCTACACTCGAAGAACATTTTGTTCCATGGACGCGCAGAGCTGAGTCTCGATCGCAGGTTTTTAGGGTTCCGTATCCGTTGTACGGGGGTGTGAAAGTGCATACGCGCCATCTACCGAAAAGAGTATGAAACATTTTAACTAATCATGAATTTTAACTAATATGAAGCATTTCATAAAACACGCCATAGATGGCGTGAGTGGCGCTGACCATGACATGGCGATACGGAGCTCTCGGTGCGCGAGTTCGAATCGCACTTGAGCGGTTTTTTTTTTAATTTCGTTGCGTACAACCAATGATGTGTAAGTAAATGTTTGCACGAAGAAAAGATACAGTGCCTCAAGCGGGTCAGTTGGTACTAAAATTGCGATACAAATATTTACTTGAGCACGTTACTCTGGCTAATTATTTAGGTTTCTGTACCCCGTACGGAAGCATATTACTAAGCCTACAACGTACGGTATGTATGTCCGCCTGTCTGTTCGATGGCTGTATCTTTGGAACCGTAATAGATAGCCGGTTGAAATTTTCACAGAATATGTGTTATTTTGGCAGATATAACAAAAAATTTAAATAGTTAAAAATTAAGGAGCGTTCCCATACAAGAAACGCGTTTTTTCAAGTTTTTTTTGTGGTGCGGAGACCTCGTTGCGTGATTCCGACTCGCACTTGTATACATTTCAGTCTTGTAATTTCACCTTTAGTGCTGCAGTAAAAGGTTTAGACATATTTTATGTGTAAATATGTATGTAATAGAGTATATATATGTATGTAATAGATCTTAACTTAGCTGTTAAGTTTCCTAATAAATAAATAAAAAAATATACATATAATAATAAAAGGGAAACTGGCACAGTGGCTGAACCGGGGTCAGACAATCAGGCACAGCCAATATGAATAACTCGAGAAACCACCCTTAGCGAGGTGTCATGCCGGCGGACAAGGCTGACAAAAAGGTTGTAGTCGATTTTATTGACGCGCCCTTTGAAGACCTCTACCCCAGGTTAAAGGAGCTAGGGAATACACTCGTCTTAAGACCCTTCCCTTGCCCCTTACTAGGTGGTAGGCTCAAATTGTAGCCGACTGGATTGGTACCACCGTACTGGATGTAAGATGGCCGCATAGCAGCCTCGGTTGTGTTCTCCTCTAGTCCAGTATAGCTAGTAATCCAGGGAAGTCTCCGGTATGGCACCTACCTTTTCGGAGGTGATATTGGCCGGAGCATGCGCTTTGGCCCCTCCGACTCAGCCACATAAAAAATAAAAAAAATACATATTTTCGCCACGAGACTCAGGAACAGGAGGTGGAACGAAAGGTGAATTGGGATTTGGTAACGGTAAAGTGACAGCGATGCGATGCTCGCGAGTGATGTTTGCACATCCGCCGGCACTTAAATTAATTTTGTTTTTTTTTTTTTGCTTTCTCCAGGCGAGTTCCTATCCGGCCAGCGACGCGCGGGCGAAGCGGCGGAGCAGTTCGTGCGCGCGGCGCAGCTCGCGCCCGAGGAGAGCGCGCGCGCGGCGGTGGCGGCGCGCGCGCTGCGCGACGCCGCGCGCTGCGACGCGGCAGAGCTGTGGTACGCGCGCGCCGCTCATCTCAACCCACAGGTATACTAATGGTAGTGCCATTAGTATAGTACCTAGTTCTACAACTTTCGTAGTTAGCGGAGGTTTTTATATAAAACTAAAATAAAAATGAACATTTTTTTGTTCCGGCTACACTGAATTGGACGGAAAACACAAACTATTTACATAGCCTTTTCGACCGACCCTTCATTCAGTGCGGTGGTACCAACCCGGGCGGGTTAAACCCTACCACCCAGTAATATAAGAAGGGTACCTATAAAACGTCATTTTTAAGCCCCGACGCAAAAAGAGGGGTGTTAAAGTTTAACGTATGTGTGTATGTGTGTATGGGCTGGGCGTGTCTGCTGTGGCATCATAGCTCCCAAACGGATGGACCGATTTGGATCCAGTTTTTTATTACAAAGCTTAATCGGGAAAGTTTAATCGGGATGTTTCTTAGCTATGTTTGTTTATCATAGAGTTAATTAAGTAAGTAATGAAAAAATCAATTATCTTAAGTGGACCGATTTGCATGCGGCTTTTGAAAAAAAAGCTAGAAATCAAAATAAAATTACAAATCAAAAAAACCCCGGTCTACTTTTGAAGATAATTAATTTTTGTATTCACATCAAAACAGATTTGTCAAAAATTTGTCATAATTTCTTACTGTATGAGTCATAAATTATTATAAGAATAAGGATAAGAACTACATACAATTCTTCATTCATTTCAGTGAAAATCATAACTCACAACACGGTTTATAGAACGCGTTTAAAAAAAAAATAAACAAAAATTATACCCCCGGACTATTAGGACGTCGGTCGGTTGCGCGACTAACAACGGGGCGGTGACGACGACGGCGGCGGCGAGACCCTGCATAATTCACGTCTCATTCAAACAAGTTTAATTACAAGCACATTGCGAGTATGTTGCATCCTGCTCGTGCTCGTAATACTATTCGCCAGTCCACAAGTGTGATAAAGATATACACATATTATACAGGCTGATTCCGAAGTTGTCAGCCTCGATAGCTCAGTGGTGCAGACAGTCGACTGTCGCTATTGATGGTTAAGCAGCACCGGACCGGTCAGTACTTGGATGGGTGACCGCTCGATCGTTGGAGGCTGACCGTGGTCGGATTCCACGTAAAACTGTAGGTCCCTTCCCTTCTTACCTTACTAGGTGGTAGGGTTCAACCCGCCCGGGTTGCTACCACCGCACTGAATGAAACGTCGGTCGAAACGGCTATGTAAATAGTTTGTGTTTTCCGTCCAGTTCAGTGTAGCCGGCACGACCGAAGGGAAGCACTGACGTGGCACCAAGTTCACCCGGTGTTATGGGCTGACATCACGGATGTTGTAGGTGACGTAGCCAACCGTGTCAGGTTCCATAAAAAAAAAAGGATTTCGATTCTGCATACAATTTTAGGGTGACAATACATTGAGAATACAAAAATGTAGAGGCCACATTTCTGAATCCTCGCAAATAAAATGTCGAAATATTTATACAAACTATTCATTAATTTAATGTTAGGACAGAATCTAATGCGTGCGATTAGGCAGCGTCGCAAACACCACACCGAACCTCCGCGGGTAGGTAAGGGCTCGGCCACACGATCGATTGTATCACAAACTAAACAGTTTAGTTGAGTTGGGCATTTTTTTTCTGATTTATCCATCTACCATCGGAACTCTGCCATAAGCAGATTATGTGTTGTTTAGGGTATGACTTTTGAGGTGCGCCATTCATTGACCGCTCTCCCTTTTTATGGCTGTTAGTGTCAAACGCCTAGCTAGGGTTAACACTTGGTGTCATCGTTTCATCCTTCCAGGGCCGGTGTGGTCCTGGAGTGCTGTGGCCAGTATATTTGGATGAGTTGGGCATGAGGCCGATTTCTCTCCAACCCAACTGTTGTTTGCTCTACATAGTGCAGCGTAGGTTGGCGGTTGACTAAAAAGTCTACGAATGATATTTGCACATATTTTTTAATTGTAAAATTGTTTTAGTTGTACAACTTTTTAGTTGAGTCGTGTGAGAGTCGGTGCCAACCAAAAAATGTACGCGCCATATCATTTTGCTTAAAATTTTTGAAGTTTTTTGATTACGACAAACAGTTTAGTTGGATAAAACTCGGCTGTCTGCTCGAGCCACAGAACACCTATTAATAGCTAGAAATGTGAAGGAGGCGGGCGCGCGTGGCTGCAGTAAGGTCAGTTTGTGACCTTACTCGTCGAACACAAGCGGGCGTCATCACATATCTCGCTACTTCTATGATCTGTGGCTCGAGCCCTAAGCCGTGTCTTTGCTCCCCGCTCAGCGGCGGCAGGCGGTTCCACGCGCAACCGCCTCGCTCGTCGGCACCGCGCCATCCGCCGAACTGCGGGACGGGTCACGGGATAGCGCTGCCTGAGTTAATCCGCACTCTCGTAATTGATTAGCCATTATTTAATTAACAGTTTTTCTGTTATATCTGTCTGGCACACGTAAATAATCAGTGTTAAACTATCATAATCCTCAGATTGAACGAGCATCGATGTAGACACCAATCAAGGTGCGAAAGTGCGAGGCTTGCACTAATAAAACTAATACATTCATTGCGGAAATTGTGATTTCGTATTTGTGAACACGTCTTTGTAAAGTACTGTAACATTTTTTATATAAGTAATTTCGAATTATTTGTTGTTGAGAACTTTAATCAGGACAGACGAGATATATTTCCTTGTATGTGTACGCACGCACGTATTTAAGCACGTTTTATTTTTACATATTATAGTAAAAGTATTTTTTAAAAGTCTTACAGCAATATTTATCTTTTCGTCATAGCTAAATTATTTTGTCCGCGTGAATGGCCGCGTCGTCGCCGCCGTCACACTCACCTGTGCCTGCGCTCACTGTTTCCAGCAGCCAGGCGAAGATTGGCCGCCCCTAATATCTGGCCGCCCTAGACCCGGGCCTAGTCCGCCTCTGGCAACAAGTCCTCATTGGCAGCCCTTTTTGCAGTAATTAAAAAAATAAAGTTGTGTAGGTACATGGACCCAAATTTAAAAAAAGTATTTTACCACAAACCTACTCGTATAAATACTCTAACTGACATTATCTCTAAAACTATCTATGTCGTCTATTTCGTCGTATAATCGTCTATTTCATGGGGAGTGTTCGGAGGAGCTGTTTAACGCGATTCCGGCGTCCCCATTCCACCTCCGCACTACGCGTACTGGGCAGGGGATGGGATGCACCCCTATTCAATCGATGTACCACGGATGCGCACCAACCGGTTCTGTAGATCTTTTATTCACAGAACCGGGAAAATGTGGAACGCACTCCCTGCCTATCTATTTCCTCCCAAGTACTGCCTGGGGTTCTTCAAAAGGGGCGTGAAAAGGCTCCCGTCAGGCCGGCATGGCATTCGCAATCCCCGTGCATCACAGAATGTCCATGGGCATCGTTAGACACCTACTTGTAGGTGAAACGATGCCACATGTCGCGCTATCCATAAAAAAAACTGCTTATCACACAAACACAACACTTATTTTATAGAGGAAAAATAAAAAATAATAATAATTTTACATGATAATATTATGTCTAATTAAATCTAACCCAGATAATGTTTTTTGGCTCTCCTGCAAATTAGTGATTTTCGAGGTCATTTTTCACAGGAGGGCCTGAAACATTTATTTAACAATGGCTAACGGTGTATCGAGAAGAAATCCAACAATGCCTCATATTAAGCACCCTCCTTTTGGCTTCGCGCTACCGTCGCCGCGTCGTCGTCGTCGGGTAAAAAAATAAATTCGGTACATTCGCAGAATGTCATTTAACGCTGCGTTAACGTTAGCATTTTAAACCTAGCGTAAAATAAACACGACGAAACCACCAGCCTACTAGCAGTACCAGGCTACCTACCAGGATAACATAAATTCAAATGGGTGAAGGCAAGCGCATTCCGTACGCGCGTACTACCAACAGTCGGAACTGAATTCTCCACGCGATGTACGGTTATTTTCATCGCTTACATTTGAAAACACGCTGGCGTGGGATAATGATAGTATTTCTGGCAAACTGGCTGTACGTTTTAGAAAGGAAGAATATGTGTGTATGCAAATACATATGTGTGCAACGTAATTAACATTTTTGCCGAGTACATTTTGAAGCTGTAGGTTTAAATAATTAATGGAGAAATTAGCGAACCAAAGCGGTCAAGCTGGGACAATTATTATTATAAGTGAATTTTTAGGTGTCGCGAATCTGTCTAAAAAGTATACAATATAACTTATATTATATAAGTCTATGAGGTATTTTATTACTCTCGCGTACAAGCCTGAAAACGTTCAGCGCAAATCGTATCTTTGATGGCGGCGTTTACAACTCAGACAGCATCGGTTTTCAGTTCGCGAATCAGGCATTTGGTGAAATTTCATAAAGGCAACCGGGCCCGAAAATGGACATTCATTCCTCTTTAACCAACAAACTGTTCAATTAATTCGAATATTCCACGTACGCAAGCATCAACATTCCCTCAATCAAAATCAAATGCGCAATGTTGGGCAAGCTAGCTTGTGGGCTTATTATCTACAGTGTTAGGTTGGCTATGGAGACCAATTCACTAGTGGGATGATCGAGTACAACATTTTGAGTAAAGTGGCACCTCTCCGAGTGTGCTGTGTCTGATCTTCCGTTCAAGTATTGGGCACAGGCACCCGCTCCGGTTGCTTATACGTAAAAAAATTGGCTAGGTATATCTGGAGGTCATGAAGTAGCCCGATCGAGAAATAATGTTTTTTTTTCGGTCTACCTAAAATGATTTTATTCTACAAGTTATACATACTGGAGTCTGGAACATTATGTTTTATTTCGATTCCCAATGTTTTTTTTATGTAAACTGAAACTACATCACCTACTACATCCGTGATGTCAGCTCATAACACCTTAATGAACTTGTGACATATCAGTGCTTTCATTCGGTCGTGTCGGCTACACTGTACTGTCTGTCCGAGGGCTGTATTTAACCGTAATTGTAGATAACCGGTTGAAATGTTCGCAGAATACGCGATATTATAGCGGATATGCAAACAGATAATGAATAAAACGGAAAAACTAAAAAATTAAAGGGGGGGGGGCTCATACAAATATCTGGAACAGCCAGCGTCATCTACCGAATGATCGCGAACCCTCGGTGCGCGAGTCCGACTCGCACTTGGCCGGTTTTTATTAGGTCTGTCCCCCTTTTAACACCGGTGACGTATTATTTTTACTCGAAATATCGTCGATTCTCAAGTTCCCTGCTACTAAATCGGACGCCTGTAGTTTGACGCTGCCATCGCAGCTGGATCTAATATGCCGTGGCTTAATTAAAGTAATTAAAGAGTCACGGAATGTCGTCCATAATGTAGGAGTGTCAAAGTGCAAAAGGCGAGCGCTCCGCGCTTCATAGAAAATGTATAAAGTTGTTGATGACCCGCGCGCCGCCCGCTCGGTCAATGTATATACATATTTCAGTGGCCGCTGTGTTTCATGACCCGTACCGTATACCCTGTGTCCCTAAGCGACATTTCCTAGATAACAAATTTGGGAATCTGGTCGAAATATGATACAGCATCTTTAAAACACAAGCAAGGGCTAGGGAATAATATAGAGTTTTTATTTTTCACAAAAAATTAAAAAACACCGACTGCGAACTAAAAGCGAAGGAAGCACAGAAAGAGGGGTAGAAATGATGTAGTCGGGCCCACTTTCTATTCGAATCTTTCTACATGTCCGAATACAACGCTCTCCTTTCTAATGCTCTTTCCGTTTTTCCTTAGTTTTATAGAGTTCCGTAGTCAACAAGGAACCCTTATAGTTTCGCCATGTCCGTCCATCTGTCTGTCCGCGGCTTAGCTCAGAGACCCTATTTTTCGTATATACCCCGTCTCTATCATTTATATTTATTTAATTACTTATTCTAAATTTTAAACTAAACGAGCAATGTGTATTATATTATTACATATCAAACATTTATATAATATTTTATATAAATTGCCTCTTCAAAAAACGAGACCCTACTCGATGGATTTAAAAAGAAATATTTCAAAGTTTGACAATATGGCGACAAGGCGTCCGCCATTTTTAGTCATACAGCGATTTGAAAGGGATTTTGACACCTAATTTTCAACCGACTTCTTCAAAAAAGGAGGTTATCAATTCGACCCGTATAATATGTAATATATGTAGTATAGGTATGTAATATCATTGGATCGCTTTGCATTTTTCTAATAAAAAAAAATAAATATCATTGGAATTGCACAATAGCACATCTTTAACATTGTTAAATCAAGATTCAGATATTTATTCTGTCATAGAGCACACAACGTTAACTCATTTCATTGACACAAATGCATATTCAATATAGTTCGTTTATGTCTATGTGGGCTTCTAAACAGGTGTGCCAAATTTCATAATAGTAATGTATTTACGTCCACGAATTTCTCGGAAACTAGAAATCGAATTGCCATAATTATTTGTTTTTTGAAGTCGGTGCAATGTTTTTTAAAACAGTTTTTTTTTTACAAGCTTTCATTTCTGTCCCGGTGTCTGTCTGTCGGTAATGAAATCTTGCAAGTTAACTTTGACCAAAGACTTTGACGCACATCCCGGTGTTTGAGCTGAAATTTTGCACACAATGTAAATCGGATGACAATGCAATAAATAATGATGTCATAGCTGGTCTGATGATGGAGCCAGAAGGTTACGGGAACTCCGTAACGAAACGACGTAATCCTATCGAGTTTGGGCTCGTTTGATTTGTCTTCACAAGTACTTTGGTCCTACATGGCGTTTTTGCCATCATACACCGTGTCCCAAAACTCAACGTCAAGCGGGAACCAGGGAGTAGGCCAGTTTATGACTACCCAGGTAAAAATAAGAAAAAAAAAATCGGAGTCATTTATTTTTTAGAAAAAATTTAACTGAATATTTTTTTTTTGGTAAAACTACAGCCATTCTGGTTTTGTTTGGGATACTGATCAATAGCAGAGTTATTTAGGCTACCAATAATTTTTTTTTAACAATTATATTTGCAAATTTGTAGTCGTAGTAAATATGTAAATTGTACCTAAAAATGTAAATTTTCAACGTTTCTCAAAAAATGCTCATATCATAAAAAACAAATGACTCCGATTTCTTTTCTTATTTTTCCCTGGGTACTCATAAACTGGCCTACTCCCTGGTTCCCGCTTGACGTTGAGTTTTGGGACACTCTGTATAATACATAAAAAAAAAAAGTAAAAAATTAAATTAAAAAAAACAAGCTTTCGGAATAAATCGGAATACCTACATTTATTTTTAATTTTTTACTTTTATTTTCAACTATTTTGAAGTTACTAAATAAATAAACTAAACATCAAAGTGAAATACATTAACCTCCTTTACGTTCGCAGTCTGGTAAAAATATGATTCTCGTACATATGCAAAGTTTCATTTAAATTCACGTCACGCTTTCATTTCCAAAGCCTTACCTTCAAAATTATCGCAGAAATGATGTATGTATAATGTACCTATGTACATTTCGCACTCGCGAAGAGAAAAGTTATTGGCTTCACCCACCCAAAGAGCTTCACCGGCAATTTTGTCTTGTAGTGCTTCGCCGTTTGAAGATGGTTTTTTTTTTCAGAATTAATTTGTCTTCTCCAACCATCCAACCAATTTAAGATCTACTAGCTTGTTGACGGCTTCACTTGGAAAAATCTGTATTATTTAAAATTAGGTAAATATTTACAACGCATGAATATACCTAATAGGACTCTGTCAGTACATACATACATACATACATACCATAATGCTATATTTCGACAATCTGGGTAAGCAGAGTGACCGGTGTTGTGCTGCAAGGAGTCTGGTAGATACAGAAGAATAGAATAGAAGAATAGAATAGCGTTTATTTCCTCATTCACTAGCACTCCAGTCCTCCCGGCCTTCAGCGGTACGGAACCACTGCTTTCAGCCGACGCACTTGATGTCGTCGTCCCACCTGGCGGGTGGTCTTCACACACTCCGTTTTTCTGTCCACGGCCGCAAATGTAGGACACGATTTGTCAATCGGTCTTCGTCTCTTCGGCTGACGTGCCCAGCCCACTGTCACTTTAGCTTAGCCACCCGGTGTCGTTACGCACCATATCACGTAGCGATATTACGTCTCTGTGTATACTTTTCACCTGTTCAGCGGGTCGATACATCTTCTTTCCTTTTAGATACCTACTTAACCTTTAAGCTTCAAAGGGTTGTGACAAGTCTACAGTCTACACCTTTGAGCTTGTCTTGAGCGTTGTGCGGAATCAAGGAGATTCCTAGCGACAACTCCCAGCCCAGCCCGTGAAGTACATCTCAGTACCTACTCCGCGCTCGCTGGAAGTAAACTGCGCGAAGAGCTTAAACGAAACTGAGACGAGGGCCTCGCTAGGAGGATAAATTAAAAGTTATTAAGTAAATCCTGGCTTTTCAGATACCGGCAACTTTGGAGGAAGTTCTTGTTAGGGAGCTTATTAGTCATGAAATAGGCCATGACCATAGAGTTATGCGGGCGCAGAAAATAGAAACCGTCACAATGCTCTTAAATAAGTGAGTCTATTTTTGAGGAGTGTGGGACGTCGCAGCGGACAGCGGAACCTGGAATCAGCGAAAAAATATATATTATTAGTCTCATAGTGTTACTTTCATACCCCAACCAGTCTTTTTTGCGCGGTGCGTAGCCCGCTGTCACTTTGTCCGCCATAAATAAAATAGGTCAGTCGCTGTGGCCGGCTGGCGAAGGCGGTCACTTTGTCCGCCTTAGGTTAGGACGGTCGCAGTGACCGACTGCTGGCTAGGCGCGAGCGGCATCGAAGCCCCTACTGCTGGAGCTGCTTGTTTGGTGAAGAAATATTAGCGAATGAGTCGCGAATGTCCGTCGAACTGCCTCCTTGCTCGACATCGTCCCCGGCAAAAGTCGTATCGTCGGTGTTGAAAAAAAACCATGTCGGCCAATTTGATTATCATAGCCAAGAAGAACTGGCATGAAACTTCGCTGGGTCCTGTCCTGGTCGTCGGTAGGGCGGCGAGGTGGCTCCGGACCTGCGAAGTTAAACGGATGCGAGGGGTTAGTCACTAGAGTAAAAATTGCACACCAGATTACCGGTAGGCACGATTACCAGGATTACCTTGTGATTTCCAGATTCCGAATGATTCCAAAGATTCCAGGGGATTTTCAAGACTCTTTAAGGACGACCAAACATTTCTAAGGGATTACCAAAGATTTCTAGGATTACCAAAGATTCCAGGATTTCGTAAGATTTCTAAGGACTAGCAAAGATTCCTAGGGATTACTAAAGATTCCTAGAGACTACCAAATACTTCTAGGGATTACCAACACATTTTTGGGACTTCCGAAGATTCCGGATCTTTTTTTTTTCTTTTTTTTTTATGGGGAGCACGACAAATGGCGCACGCCAGACTAACGCAGAAGTGTAGTCCGACGGTGCCCACGGGCATTCGAATATTTACGGGGGCTGCGAATACCTTGTCGGCCGGCTAGGTGCACCTTTTTTTTTTATGGAAGCTGACACGGTTGGCTACATCACCTACAACATCCGTGATGTCAGCCCATAACACCGGGTGAACTTGGTGCCACGTCAGTGCTTCCTTTAAAACCTTTAAAAGATTCCAATGAGACCATTAAATATTCCTAGGGACTTCTAATCCACCTAAGATTACCTGATATTACCAAGATTTTGATCGGATTGCCAATGATTTCTTTGGGATTTCTAGTTTCTTTGGGATTCCTAGATTCCCTGGGATTACACGAGACTGACTAAGATTTCCAGATTCCTCGGACTCCCACCAAAGATTCTCTAAATCGTTCTTGTGCCGCACTGCAAAGGTGTGGAATGGGCTCCCAGGGAATATCTTCCCCCACTCCTACACTCCACGGATCTTCAAATCGCGGGTTAATAGCCTTTCCCCAGCAACATTAGTCCACCTCCAAGCCGGACTGGCACCTCCTCGGGGGTGAAATTGGCTGCGCCTGAGGTTGCGACCTCGGACAGAGCCACCCAGTTCGGCAGCAATAAAAAAAAAAAGATTACCTGAGATTACCAAGACTTTGATCGGATTATCAATGATTCCCTTGGAACTAGATTTCATGGGATTACTCGGGACCGCCTAAGATTTCCAGATTCCTCGGACTCCCACCTAAGGTTACCTGAGATTACCAAACAATTGTACACCAGATTCCCTAAGGGACTGACCCCTCGAACGGATGTGAGCGGACAGTGACTGACGCCTGCGACGCGCATACAACTTGGTACATGTACGCCGAATGCTTCGTCTCCAAAGTTGCCTCAATCAACAAAGCTATCGCTCAGTCTATCTTATTTCATATGTATGGGCATGACGTTAAATTTTCAGGCGACGCGACGATGCGCGACGTGAATGAATTGGAATATGAATTAATTTTGAAACTATTTAATGGAAAATTAAACTAATTAACTGAAACTATTTAACGCATATGGAATTGCTGATTGCAAAAATGCAATTACAATCTCTCACGCACGCGTGTCTCAAACATTCAAAAAAATTCTGGAAGAAATCGCTATAAGGAATAAGTTCGCAATTTGCACCGCATGTAATTTGATTACACTATGCCACACTTGTAAAATGTTTCTGGATTATGTTTTAATTAAAAAGTCACATTTCATGGGTCCTCTAATATTTTAATAACTCAAAGTAGTTCTGAATGTAATTATTTCCAGAATGTTTTGATCTCTCCGAGGCTAGGTGGCTGCTATAATGTGATCCCAACCCAATTACGTTGAGGAAAAATATTATTTCGTCGTCAGCTGATCAATCGATCTTCGTGGGCTCAGTGAATGTCCACATTCGGCTCTTTTATTATTCTGATAAAATATTACTGGCTAATTGGTTTCGGCATCGAGTCGCCCCATGCGTAGCGCGACCGTAATTCTCAATCCATACTATCGAGCTTCAAAATGCATGAGCCATTATTCGATAGATTAATAACTCCAATCAACCGGCGATATTTTACACAAGCTCATTTTCGATTGACAAAGTTAAAAGTTTTGTCAATCAATTGAAAGAGAATACTCGACGGCTCGGCTTAACATACCGCTTTTAGGGTTCCGTATCCGGTACGCGACCCTATTACTAAGCCTACGTGGTCTGTCTGTCTGTCTGTGTGTCCGTCCGTCCGTCGGTCTGTCCGAGGGCTGTATCTCTTGAACCGTAATAGGTAGCCCGTTGAATTTTTTTACGGAAAATGTGTTATTATGGCCGATATAACAAAAGATAATGAAAATAAGAAAAAGTAAAATAGAAGAAACCAAAAAGTGTATGCGCGCGCGCCATCTACAGAATAGAGTGTGAAGCATTATAACTAATCATGACATTTAACTAATATGAAGCATTTCTTAACACGCCATTGATGGCGTGAGTGGCGCTAACCATGACATGGCGATACGGAACCCTCCGTGCGCGAGTTCGACTCGCACTTGTTAACATAAACTAGGGATATGCAACATAGGAATAAATTAAAATAATAAGATTAATGATAATAAAGTGGCAGTTGCATTTCGAAATTAACTTGAAACTCTCAGGAGTGTACTGTCTATCCGTTTGGCATATCGAAGGAGTCCTAAAGGCGGAGAAAGGTTATAAGGTCGGTTGTTGAAACCCCGAACTCTGTTTTGATTGATACAGCCACATTCCCATAGCGCGATTCTAATTTAAACTTAGATAAAGAATATTATGTAGAACTAGCTTTTGCCCGCGGCTTCGCTCGCGTGAAATTCGTACTGAAAAAAAAGTAACTAAGCCTGCTACCGCACCTTTATTTGGGCGCGCGGAACCATTAGGTTTGTATGAGAGTGGAACTGAATTTTATTTACCCTATTCTGTGTCACCTACATATAACTAATGTGCTCGTACTAAATTTCATCGAATTCGGATGATCAGTTTAAGAGTTATGGAGGAACATACATACATACAGAAAATATTTCTAAAAATCGTCAATTTAGTTTTAGTATTAAAGCTCCCTTTTTCGATCGGCGATTGTGGATCTATACTTAGAGTAGATTGTATTGTATTGTATAATATTTATTGCACTCATACAAAATATGTGAAAAGGTATTTTCTAACAGAGTGAGTACCTTTGAAGAAATAGAGAAAATCTGATGTAATTTGGTTTTATCTATGGCGAAAAGTCGAAAACAAATTTGGACAATTTGTTTTTATATAAACATTTTACCGAAAATATTGTTCTTGAAATAAAGTGGGAAGCAGCTCTAAACATGAAGAGAGAACGGCTGCGAACGCATTAAAAAAATCTCTCTCTAGTGTCAATCCCATTCACGCGGCGGTATTCTATTGTTGCAGGACGCAGAAAGTCACTCCAACCTGGGCGCGATTCTGCATCTAAACGGCAAGTACTCTCAAGCTGCCGCCAGTTACCGAAGAGCGCTGAAGCTGCTGCCGGGGGACACCACGGCGCTGACTAACCTGCGACGTGTGAGAACCCTCATGGCGGATGCAGCTAGACGCAACTCAGAGCGACACTTATAAGTCGAGCGCTGGAAGGTTAACGAGTTTTCTTGAAGGAGGTCTGCTATTTGACTGTCTGCTTTAATGTAACACGAAAGTGTCGACCTGTGAGGAGTTTAACATTTTTAACACACATTTTGATACAATCCCAGTTGTAGTGGTAAGGGGTGTGTGTGTAAGGGCTAGCGCGCACTGCGGAAATTATTATTTCCACGGAGTAAAATTCGCACTTCATCGCCGTTGCTGCACACCGTTATGTCGATCCTCCTTATCATTATTGTTTCATCCGATTCTTTCCTTAATTGATTGATATATGAATCATTTGCACCTTATGTACATGTTCTAATGTATTTGTTACTGTTTAATGTTTACTGGAGCAATTAAGAATTTTCTATCTATCTATCATCCTTATCATTATTGTTTCATCGGCGTATTTCCCTCGTCTTTCGTAGTCGGATTTTATAAAAAAAAATCTTTTATATTTTATTCAGAAAGGGAGAATTTGCCAGAACTACTCTATGTGTCGTCATTATCAGTCATCCACAGGAAGCAGACATTCTACCTACTTTTGTTTTGACCTCCTTCAAAAAAAAATTATGTGAATACTGAATGGTGTATTGATCGTATACAATTTATTTTGTAATATTGCGTACTTTTTACCAGTCAAAACCATTTTTTTTTATTTCTCATTTAGGTACAATAAGCAAACTAAACCGGCAATACTGCGCTTTCATACTAGAACGATGAATTTGTGTATTGAATTGTTGAAATAATAGAGAAAGTTTTGGTCAAATTAAATTCGAATATAGATTAGATGAATATAGTGGCTGTACTCATGAATTTAGATGAAGAGTGAATTTATGCTGCGTATCTATTTTATCTAATAATGATTTTTTTTTATTTGTACAATTTAATTCAACTTCTGGTTATATTCGTCAAGGATATTCATAAACAAGTTTAATTTTAGATTCCTTATAAATTTTAAAATTATATTACTTAGATACTAAGTAAATTATAAATATAAATAGAAAATTATTATAATATATAACTGCTTCACTCACGGTCATTCTCCGAGCTATATGGCTCGACGTTTCGGGCCAAACGTATAGCCCATCCTCGTGAGCTCATTGCTACAGCACCATAAGACCATGAGTAAAACCGTTATATATTTTAATAATGTATACCAAACACGGTAATTTAAAAACCCATAAATAGATATTTATTAATTTCATTTCGAAAACGACTGGAATCTGATAAAAGTAATGACGTAGGAATTAATATACGAGTTATAAACAGTTCCAATTTGAAGGTTGTTGTAAATAATGTCGATACACGTAGTTTTTTATACCGGATCAAGTAAAACTCAATTGATTATGTACCTAACTCTAGATGAGGCTATAACTAGCTTGTAACGTGACCTATGAAGCTTTATGTACATTTGGTAGAAAAGTAAATTTTGACCTTGTACCTACCTATCTTTCGTATATAATTAATTACATCAATTTCACGTGTAATTAATTACTGGCGTATTGTAGAAAGAGAAATCTATTATAGATGTAATGTGGCTTTCAAAGTATTTTTTTTTTCATTTTGTCTTCCAATATTTTAAATAAAAAAAAAATTAATACATATTGTTTTAAAAGCAAATTTTGATAACGTTGCATTCATGGCCTCGAGGCAGTAATTCATTCGAAAATATGATATTGGTATCATTATAAAATAACATATCGCTGCTTACTGTAAATTGTTACAATTGTCTACCAAATTTTATTAAAATACTATTATAACGTAGGCTTAAGAATACATGTTATGTTTAGTTTGCGATATTTCACAGAAAATATTAACTTTATTTTTGTTTTCTTTTTTCAAGAAGTCGCACCGCGTTTTTACGATCATCTAAATTTACAATTTACAACACTAACTACCTTCCTAGAAATATAAAATAGTGCTCTGTATAGTATTATGTAATTACAACATAAAAATTATCCGTTTCAATATTTGTATTACGAACGAAATATTATAGGTTAGGACCACCGACCACTGAACCTACATATCTAGGGACGCAACCAAGCATCTTTTCAATATTCAAACCGAGACGCCAAAAATCGAGGGTGTGCAAAGTTGGGAAGGGAGCTATTCGAGCGACAGCCAGTCGAACGAGGCGTTTGGCGTCTCGGCGCGAGTCGATTGCCATGGTTACGTAGCGCTTTTTGAGCTTCCAGCGCATAAAGTACTGACGGGCAGAACATGGTCCGCTGGCTCCTTAGGTAAGCTCAGTAGTCGATGACTCTTTTCCGCTTGATAATTATATATATTTTTTTCGTCCTCCCGGGTATGACATTTAGGCGTGAACCGTGGACCCTGACGGCCGCTGTTGACCAAAGGTAGAAAGTTGCCCAGCGAGCAATGGAACGAGCCATGCTGGGAATATCGCTACGTGATATGGTGATAACGAGGCATAATAGGACATCGGGTGGCTAAGCTCAAGTGGCAGTGGGCTGGGCATGTGAGCCGAGGAGACGACGATGGTCGTAGTAACCGTGTCCTACACTGGCGGCCGTGGACAGGAAAAGAGGGCGGAAAGACCACCCTCCAGGTGGTACGACGACATCAACTACGTCGACGGTGGAAAGCAGTGGTTCCCCACTGCTGAAGGCCGGGATGACTAGAGGAGCATTGGAGAGGGATGACCGGGAGGACTGGAGGAAGATTGGAGAGGCGTATGTCCAGCAGTGGACGCATACACGCTGACTGACTGACTGACTTGATTTTTTGTAATATTATGTTATAGCTAGCTATTTGTAATTAATCTTCTGATGATAAAGAAGACACATTTTCCTCACACACGAAAAGGATTTGTGGAAGGATTTGAAGACAATGCTAAAATAGTGCTTTGTTATGTATATATTAATACTTTATAATCTAACTTACATTATAGTCGATCTAGCACAACGACAATAAAACGTACATTATTTACGGTTTATAGGTATGCATATTAATGTGTTTTGTTTCACTCCCTTATCGCGTTATACTATGAAATAATCGGGTAGAGATCAACGACCTTCTACTTTCTGGACAGGCCCTAGTCATACATTTTACGGGTAGAAAGGTGCAATTTATTGGAGTTCTTCTATATATTGCCAATATTTAAAACAGCGTAAGTGCGCGAGCGCCTCATACATCACGTTACGTTTCCGCTCTGTGAACGTCGATAGAGTAAGACGGTTAAATGACAATTTGATACGTATAAGGGAGACAACGATTGGAGAGTGTGCTGAATGCTCACAAATAGTGCGCCTCAATTCGGTGCGTTGTATGCCACTTCCCGATACTTTTTAATTCGTTGGTAGAGATCCATACGGATATATGTAAAGAAAAACTTTAAAACCGATGAAATTGTATTTCATTAGTCGGAATAGTTGATTCAACCTTGAATTAATACCAAACTTCGCTCACTCGAACTAAATTGATCACTTTTTATTCAAAACGAATTTTCATAAGATATAGGTAATCGAGATAAAAATTAAGTTGATATTTTTTTTAGCTTTGTTTATTTTTATCATTCAGCGAGTCTCATAAAATTTAAAATGAGGGGAAAACAATATTTCTTCTCGATCTGGGTCGCCTTATTGAGCTGTACCGCGACGCAACCGCACCTCGCACCCTTGATATTAAAAGCTTAGTTTTTATCCCCCGATTTATAAAAAGAAATGTCGGTACTTTGAGATTAACTTCAGCACTTATTGTTTCGAAAAAGCATTCGCCGGCAGACGACCGACGCGGGTGGGGCGGAGCGGGGCGTGGCGGCGCGGGGGCGGCGGCAAGATGGAGGCAAGCCGGAAAACTTTGCTTTTCAATTTTCCTTCTTCGGCAGCTACACAAAGCCACGGAAACCGCAAAAAAACCGGAACGGCCCACCAACTTTTTTATGCGGAAACTAGCTAAACACTGGCGGGAAGAGGCCAAACTTTTTAATAATAAGAGCCGCCTCGCGCTCCTGCAATTTTAAAAAAAAATGAGAGCAACAACAACTTTCAGAATCATTACGTGTACATCGCCTCTATTGTTGCCTCATTATAAAGAATAAAAAAGTGACGGTTACAATGAGTCACCACTTATGACGTGATCGCATGATATAGATTTGTTTAATGTTATCACGACGCGACTGCGAAAGATTCTTCTCGCGATATACACATCTTTTTTTTTTTATGGAAACTGACACGGTTGGCTATATCACCTACAACATCCGTGATGTCAGCCCATAACACCGGGTGAACTAGGTGCCGTGTCAGTGCTTCCGTTCATTTCGCGCCGGCTACACTGAACTGGACGGAAAACACGAACTATTTACATAGCCGTTTCAACCGACGACGTTTCGTTCAGTGTGTAGCACCGCGCTCAACCAAATGACGACTGAATAGTAAGCTTCGACCCGGTATTACTATTTTATGTCGCACGCAGCCTCGAAGTACAGCCGCCCGCACCAGAATAGTCGCCCGTGCCTGATTAGTAAGACAGAGTTCCTTGTCAAAAGGTGGTAAAACATACAGGTCACAATGTGTATACGATGCGTACCGAATCAATTCCGCTCACTCCAACTCGACTTGCGGCTCACACTGTGAACACAACTCACAACTAAATAGGTGTAAGTAATAATATGTTAACCACAGAGCACATCTGTTTTACACTACTACATTCTGCATTGTCTATTCAACATTAGGCATATACTTGAGAAGAAAAACTTATGTACTTAACACATAAATTAAGGAGGATATTTTTATTAATTCAAAATACTTGCAATAAATTAATCAAAACAAACAAGGCCCTTTATAGGAGCTTGCAGAAAATTGCTCTCTTCATGTAACTACCTGTAAGAAATCTTCCATAATATCTTTTGTAAATACACAGAGACTGCATATTGACTCTTCGTTGCTAATATGTATTTACATTTAATATTTAATCAATTTAATTACATGAATTTATTATTTCGTATGTGTATCGAATTATTGAATTTGATACTTATTGAAATTGTTAAAAAGTAAATATGTATTTATAAAATTAAGCAAAAATAATCGATCCAAATATTTTGCGCACCTGAACGGGGCCTAGATATAATGAATGCAGTTTAAATGTTATTGTAAAAAGAGATTTGTAAGTAAAGCTTCAATTATTTTACGTATGAACTGTTGTTTTATTTCAAACAAAACCGCTATTTTCGAACACATTTCGATTTCGAAATTCGAAATTATGTTGATATTAAAATATTCAGTGGTATCTGTATGTGACAACTGTACGAGCAACTGTACTACGGGCAAGAAGCGGTAAATTCGTCATTGAAATCACAAGTAACTACGAACTACACCTGCAAAAAAAAACATTGCATATGGCCAGCTGATGTTCCCAATCAGCTTCTATATTGAATTTGTATATACTATGTGCTATTGTGGGATGAAAGGTATGATTTCCACCTAAAATAATAAAACTGCCGAATTCATAATTCATTATTTTTACAAATATGAAAAATATCTAACAATCATCGATGGTGGTGTGGTATAGCGACCAAAGAACCTCGAAATATTTTCAAATTTCGACTTTTTCGAACGAAATAGCCGGCCCCCATACTAAAGCAATAAAACGGTCACTTCTCAAATACATTGCCGTGAACCTTTTACTTTGAATCCACTTTTCTACTGAAAATCTCTGGGGGAACAATTTTAATATTAAGTTAATTTAATTAATTCATTTGTATGTAACCTTATTTTGATAAAATAGTGCCTGCACATACATAGATATGGAGTAGAAAGTGAATGCAAAGTAAGATTGTTACCCTATGCTAAACAGTTTTGAACTATCGTTCATCTACGTACGGGATCCGTTCGAGCCGAGCGGGACGCACAGCATGCCCTAATATAGTTTCCCAGTGTTAATCCTCCTATAACAACTAAACTGGCCAAGTTACTACCTTTTTAACCCCCGACGAAAAAAATAGGGGTGTTATAAGTTTAACGTGTGTGTGTGTGTATATGTTTATGGGTGTGTCTGCTGTGGCATCGTAGCTCCCAAACAGATGGACTTATTTGGATGCGGTTTCTTTTATTAGAAACCTGGTTTGATCGAGATGGTTCTAGTCAATTAATCAATAAATTAATAAAGTAATCATAAAATTAATTATCTTAAAAATCGAACCGATTTGCGTGCTTTTTTTTTAAAGCTTGAAATAAAAGTAAAATTACAAATTTACAAAACCCCCGACCCAAGTAAAAAATAATTTCCGTTTATTTACTTAAAGAAGTCGGGCGACCGCTAACTAAATAAAAAATATAAAAACTCAGAGCTGTGCGGGATTTACTTATCGGTCCCCCGACTCCTTTAAGTAATTAAACGAAAATTATTTTTGACTTTTAAAAGGTCGACGAGTGTTTTTTTTTATTTTTAATTAAATTTTTAAGTATTAAGTACATTTTAATGAACACATTTTGTTCAATATAATACTGTTGCTACAAAATTTAAGTAAGTAGTATAATAATCACAAGGGTGAGAGTGTTGGATTAGTTTGAATCGACCCTAATTCCGTACAAAGCATAATATACAATTTCTCAATTGAATACGAGCATAAATAATACGGTCCATAGCGGACTAATTTGTACAGCCCAACTGAAATAGACCGACGGTCGAGGATATTTATCACCGAGGCGAAAATTTTGAATTAAATCGCCTGAAAACCTCGAGCTGAATATTTTTGTGCTCCGTCCCTCTCTTTTGCATTCGAATCGGAGGATAGGAGAGAGACAAAGCATCCCTGATGAGAACACATTTATTTTTATCAACTGTTAATAGATAACCCCCACCCTGGGGAGAGGGGAAGGCACGAGGCGAGGTGGCGGACATAGGTCGACCGAGGGAAGTCGATTAGTTGCAGATCGACGGCTATTCGTTATTGATATTGATGGAAGTAACAATTTCTTACTTTCACTTCAATTTATTTATGTAATAACACACATTACATGCGAGCATAAGTATTCAATGCACACGATAATAAAAAAATAAAAACAATATTACAAATACATTAATTAAATCAACCATAATCAGTAAAATATACACTGCATGGAAAATAATTTAAATTCATCAAAATTATCCAAGTAATCGAAACAATTAACACAACAGCATCAGTAAGTAAGAGTCTATAGCAGCATACATAGTAATAATTATATACATAACGTCAAGCCTACTTCCCAATGGGTTAGGCACAGGCAACGGATCTACATGTGCTACGATCCTGAAATAGGTACCTCGGATGCCACTTCAATACTCGTAATGTTCTTTATGCATTCTCACCCGTTGCGAGTTCTGCACATTTGAGTTACAATTTCTGCCCAGAATAAGCAATTTCATCATGATAAATACAATTTAAAATTAGAAAAAAAAAATCTTTTTTTTAATCTGTGCCAAAATATTATCCCCCCAAATATGTATATCAGAAAAAACTAAGGTTACAATAAAAAAACTCGATTAAAGATTTAGCTTTAACACTAACTGTAGTGGAAGTAGATCGGCGGGGATTTTGACAAAAATATTTAGGAATAACGATTTGTGTGTTTATTACTAATGGTTTTCGCCACCTCCGGTTAAGTCTAGTTCCACAGTTACTTTTCGATTAAAGTGACATTTCTAATAGATTTGACGTGATAACTCCTGTAACACGTTGTAGCCTAAGGTGGTGAGATCGGCCGTCAGCAACATTTCCGGCCGAAACTCGGTGTTTTTTTTTATGGAAACTGACACGGTTGGCTACATCACCTACAACATTCGTGATGTCAGCCCATAGCACCGGGTGAACTAGGTGCCATGTCAGTGCTTCCCTTCGGACGTGCCGGCTACACTGAACTGGACGGAAAACACAAACTATTTACATAGCCGTTTCGACCGACGCGACGTACTGAACGGTGCGAAACCCTATAAGCGTGAACCCATCATTCGCACATGGTAGGTGTACAGGGATGATAGGCTTGCGTGATTGTCGACTGTCGATCCACACACGTGTCGACCCACGGCTCGCTCTCAGTGCTCAGCGCTGTGCAGGAAGGGTGAATAACGACAAAAGAGAGTAGTCAGCCGGAGGACTTAAAGTAATAAGAAAACGCTGCGAGTGAGAAGAAAAAAAAAACGTCTAGGCCGTAATGGAATGTCACTGGCAATACGGGCTGGGCTTATTCCTGATATATTGTGATAGAGCGATGGCAACACTGCCCTACTTTAGAAGTGATCCGCGGACGGCACGCTCGTCACGACGACGACGTATCGATATATAGGCAGAACGACTCTTGTCTGTGACGTCTGACGTGGCTCGAAGAATATGTAATTAAATAAAGTTTGTAATACAGCGATGGGTGTAACGTAACAAAGTTTGAACTGGCTAACAGTTAACAAGGTTTAATAGTATTTAATTAATTCTTCGGCATTAATTATAATAAAATCGCCGAAGTGTTTATTACGTACACGCAAAGCCAACTTTTATGAAAGACAGAAGGAAAGGTAATTTTTTTTTCAGAATTTTTATGTCTATCAAAAGAATTAGGAGGGTATCATAATAGGACACAAGTCACAATAGGAGACAAAGTAAACCCTTTTCATAATTCCGAAATATTATTTAGTTGAAAAAAATCTTCTAAACGTACCTTTTAAAAGCGAGGCAGCCTGTTGTCAAGGTTAGCTTCCGGAATTACAAAGGGCCAAGTGTCAACTTCGTATAATATTTTTTTTTTTGTTAAATGATCGTTTTCTTTTTAGTGAATTGAAACTGAACCCGACGGAGGACGACTGACTCCGAGGAAGGGGGTGGAGCTTGCAGGTGGAGAGAAGAATTATTTCACTTTTCTTTTAAGTAATTTGAAACGAAGACCACCAAAGGCTGGGACAGCAATATAATCGCGAGCCACTTGTTAAAATAATACAAATTTAGGCTCACGATGCCTGTGCATTAAACAAAGTCGACCGATGGCGCCTCGAGTGAGGTCAGAGTGATATTAATTCCTTTTGTATTTTCGCTATATCTCGAAGAAACAAAGGATTTTTATTAAATCCTCGGCAGGTGAACGCGAGTCCGCCCCTCAGATTCCGGCCTCAATTTTAATTGAACGAAACAGGAATACGGGCCGCGTTTTAACAAGTTTATTCAATGATTTATTTAATAAATCTGCGAGATGAATTGAATGTTGCGCGGCGCCGAATTGTCCGGGGTGTCAAAATAATGTGAATTTTCTCGTCATTTCTCTCTGGCTCAGTGTACATACTACTAAGTTATGTGAGTAATTTGTGCAGGTGTTAATTCAAGAACTAACAATAATTGAAATAAAAACGAAATTGTAATAACATTAAAATAGGTAGGTTCTACATTCAACAATTCGTCCACAGGCACTGACACAAAAGTGTGGATATATATAATCTGTAACCTACATCCTTACCTATAATAAAATCCAACGTCTGCTTTCTGTCTGTCTGTCTGTCCGCTTATAACTCGAGAACCACTGAACCGATTTTAATAAAACAAAATTCTACGGATAGCTTGATTCTTCCCATCAACTATAGGCTACTTACTATCACGCTAAATAGCTTATGAGGTTAGCAGTGAAGTGAAATATGAGAGCGGGCGGAGCCGCGGGCACAGCTTGTGTAACCATGTAATCTTATTTACTTACTTATAAAGTTCTACATTTTAATTTAAACCCTACGATTTCTGAAGCAGTTTCCTCTAAGTCCCCCAGCGATGTGCAGCCAAAGTACTGCCCATTGTGTTTGCATTCGATAAAAAACTCCAACATCAACATTTTCCAACACACATCAGCCTGAAAAAGCATTTTCCGCCATTCCGCCCACACCCATTTCATAAAAAAATTGTTACCTAATTAAGTAAATGGATAGAGCGGTGACGTCGCAGCGAGCTGACAGTACGGGGGAGGGGGCACCTGCTGGAGGTAGGTGTAGGGGCGGAGGAGTAGGTGTGATGTGGGAGTAATAGCCATTACGATGAATTAACCTTAGACGTCTTGAATTTCAATGTTTCGGAGGCATGGCGATTTTAACACGCGGATGGCTCATCGAAGGTAATAATTAGTTTTAAATGCTTAAATTTGAAATGAAATGAAGGGAAGCACTGACATGACACCTAGTTCACCCGGTGTTATGGGCTGACATCACGGATGTTGTAGGTGATGTAGCCAACCGTGTCAGTTTCCATAATAAAAAAATATTTTTGCTTTTTAAATTATAACCAACGTATGTGCATATCATTGTATGTTATGAACTTTATTAGAAGTGATCTTGATTGTATAAATATTGAAATATTGGAAGCGGAGTCAAGGGCAAGGCTAGCAGTTAGCTTCGTTAACGTATTCACGCTAACAAAATTACAAATTAAAAAAAACCCCGACCCCTTAAAAGTCAGACCGTTGAAAGGAGTTAACAGAAAAAAAATTTTTTTTTTTTTTTATGGAAACTGACACGGTTGGCTACATCACCTACAACGTCCGTGATGTCAGCCCATAACACCGGGTGAACTAGGTGCCATGTCAGTGCTTCCCCCTTTGATCGTGCCGGCTACACTGAACTGGTCGGAAAACACAAACTATTTACATAGCCGTTTTTGACCGACGTTTCATTCAGTGCGGTGGTACCAACCCGGGCGGGTTAAACCCTACCACCAAGTAAGGTTAGGAGGGAAGGGACCTACAGTTTTACGAGGAATCCGAACCTCGGTCAGCCTCCAACGGTCAGCGGTCACCCATCCAAGTACTGACCGCACCCAGCGTTGCTTAACATTCAATAGCGACAGTTGACTGTCTGCACCACTGAGCTATCGAGGCTGACATTCAATAGCGACAGTTGACTGTCTGCACCACTGAGCTATCGAGGCTGACATACTTTAGTCGAAGATGGTAAAATTGATCTTCATATAATATTCAACCGCTCGATGCATAAGCCATAGTCATTATGCCCTCGGTTTTTGACCCCCGACGCAAGTTGTCGTAAAATGGAACTCAAACAGGTGGAAGAGGGGAGGCAACGTTATCATTTCCCCGTGGTCAATTAACGCCCAATTTGGGCCCGGTGTCAATATTTGCACGGTGCCTAATTTATACCACAGGGAACTAAATCAACAAATCTATATCCCTGGGGGTTCATTTTTGTGAACCAAAGGTGGCGCTAAAAGCAGTGAGTCATAGTTAACTCAGTTTGTAATTCGGAAACATAGACGTTCGTACATTTTGTGAGCAAATATTTTACGAAAATATGTATGGCGATACAGCGAACCAATTACTATAGATGTGTAGTGATAGTAATCTTGCTTAGAATGAATAGATAATTTTTTTTAAATTAATTAATAACAAAATAATATACCTAATACAAACATAACAGAAAATATGCTTTACCAATTATTTTGAAAACGCCCCTTACTTATGTTTGTTAGGTAGGATATAATACTTTAGTTATTAGTATTACTTTTTTATATGTTGTGAAAATTATAGTAATTTTATAAAAATATGCAAAACATATATGTCCCCCTCCCCCTCCCTCCCACAGTTATAACCGAAAGTGCTAAGCCTAACATTCTGAAAAAATTTTGCACATAACTAGATTAGTCAAAATTACAGGAAATGTATAGCGAAAGTCATGTTAATTGTGATCCGGAGCAAAACCTGAAACCCTGTCGTAGAAAAGTTTTTCATACTTTCGTAAGTAGATATTTCTCTGATCTGTAATACTAGGTGGGAACATTTCCGACAGAAATTTTTGTTCTTTTTTAGGGTTCCGTACCTCAAAAGAGGAAACTAAATTCAGCATCCAGCCAAAGAAAGTGTGAAATACATTGTAGTGTTTCGAATAACGTAAATTTAGTAGAAGAAGAAATCGTTTAGATAAATGAATGAATACATCTCCCGAAGTATGGGAGAATGAAGTGTGATATGATTAACAGATACGGAACCCTCGGCGTGCGAGTCCAACTCGCACTTGACCGGGTTTTCTTACATCAGACCAAACATATTCCACCTTTCCGCCATACTTTAAGTGTCAAGTCGTCGTTTGAGTCCGCAGAACATTAAACATTTAGAGACTCAACCGAACTCAAAGTTACTCAAAACCAATGTATCTCTCCTGGGACCAAAAGCACGGACGCGAATCCAAGAGCCGCGGTACGTCTGTCACTTGTCAAATTACGAATACAGGTTGTAGAGGCTACTGGACAGACGGTATTAAAGTTTCATAACGATGTTGCAGAGTGCTAGTGATACCGGTCATTTGCCGAGAATACTACCGCGGAGAGCGCGCATTACAATTTTAGTCGAACCTGACAATGTTCTATCGAACGAGCTTATATGTTCTATCGAACGAGCTGACATGTTCTATCGAATGAGCTGACATGATCTATCGAACGAGCTGACATGTTCTATCGAACGAGCTGACATGTTCTATCGAACGTGTTGACATAACTGATCCACGGACCAAATTAAAGCGATTGTATATTCTTCGTGCAAGATCAATATTTTGACCAATGATATTTTTCAGTTCACATTTGAAGACACATTTTTAGGGTTGCGTATCCATACGGAAGCCTATTACTAAGTCTACATTGCCTGTATGTCTGTCTGTCTGTCTGTCCGTCCGTCCGAGTGCTATATCTTTGGAACCGTAATAGCTAGTCGGTTGAAATGTTCACAGAATGTGTTATTTTGGCGGATATAACAAATAATAAAATAAATGTAAAATTAAATTAATTCCCCCATACAAGAATCGTGTTATTTCGACGGTTTGGTGGTTATTGGTGCGGAAAACTCGGTGTGCTAGTTCGACTAGCACTTGGCCGGTTTTTTAGACAGAGGAAAGTGACGTTTGAAGTGTGTCATTTTCCGCAAATTATAAATAGTCATGTTTGCTATCGATAATTTTATTGATGTAACTAATGAAATTAAAGTATTTCAATTATATTTATACATGAACAGGAAAATATACACAATACACAAACTATAACTACCTATCAAATTAAATTGACAAATATAACTAATTAAAAAAGAAAAAAAAAACTATAACTAAAAACCACTAAAAACTAAAAACTAACTTATAAATTATATATTTCCTCAAGGGGCGTCATCCCCGGGATGGTTCCCAGGATGGCGGCCGCGTTGCCCCTCTGTATCCCCAGACTAACTCGTTGCCGGAGATACGAGAGGCAACACGGGTTTCCAGTTGTGGTCACCATCCTGGAACCCACCTCAAGGACGAAGGCCTTGGCCTCCTCCGACCACGTACCAAATGTCTCGACGACGAAGGCCACGAACCAGTAGTTGCACCTAATATCTTCATATTTTTTGTGCTTCCTACTGGCCTATAAATATAATTGAAATACTTAAAAAAAAAAAAAACTAATGAAATGCTAAGCTCGATTTTACCTCATGTTGGATTTGATTGACGAAATCTTCAGCTTATTGACGGACAGACAAACAGACGTTGTAGGCGTACGGGGTACGGAAGCTTAAAAACACACTTGGTGGCGACTGACTGACTTTTAATTTGTGAATGCTGTTCACATGCATGTTACCATCCTAGGTCTAGGTGTACTTACCTGTATCCATAATTAGTTAACACTTGACTAGGTATGATTAGTACCTCAATCTTATTAAACCATTGACAACTTGATACTTCAAGTATAATATTCATATATAGGTATATATTAATTTTTTTGACAATTATATACATGTTTAATGTACTAACATAATTTAAGTAAGTAGATATAATTTACGTAACAAAATTTGACAAAGGCTCTTTACATCTGACATACTTACTTAATTAATAAATATTTGTAGTCAGAACTCTCAGTAAAATTGTTAATCTTGCTCTCAAGTTGTGTTTTCGATGGTCTGTGGGCGATGTTATCATGTGGCTAGTCACTAAAATACAGTAATATAGTGTTAATTTTTTTTTATTTATATCACACGCTGTATCCCTACAATCGGGGTAACCAGAGTAATCGGTGTTGTGCTACAACTACTCAACACCGAACACTAAAATAAAATACTTGTAATAATATGTACCTATGAAAAATATAACCTGCGCAGTTTCTTACCGGTTCTTCTTCGTGGGTGTAATCGAACCAGATAGAACAAATTGTGATAAGTTCGATTGCACTTTTACTGCCATATGAATTATCAATAAACATTAGAGAGTTCTATAGACATTAAGTAATCTTTTGTTCTAATTTAAGGCGACTAATAGTGAGTGCGTGCGTACTGGACAACGACCGAACGGATGTTTGGACCAACAGACAGACAAACAGGCAGACACCTGATGTTCTATTTACAAAAGTCTCTGCCAACGTGGCTGTCTACGGAACGTGAGGCACAATATTCATGTGAATAGCTTGCGATAACTGCGCACACGCGCACACCCACCTTGCAGTACATGCCGATTGCCGCCACACCTGGATGGAGGTCTACCGGCGTTAACTCACTCGTTAACTACTCGCATATTTCAACCAATAGCCGGGCCGGATGCCTCACCGAACGCCTTATGATTGGTTGAATGAGATCGTTTCTCATACTCACATCGGCGAGTGAGTAACGCCGGTACAGGGGCTGATCGCACACATAAACAGGAGCAGCTGCGCGTAGGTTGGAATCGACTTGCTGTCCGCTTAGTGGCACTCGCCTCTGAATCGAAATCGAAATACTTTTTCCGATTCCACACAGATTGACACAACACAACACAGGCCGTTGCGGTATAGTGACAATATTACAGATTCGATTATCTAGGTACCTACCTAGATATTATGTTCGGTTCGAGACAGATGCTACACTTAAATTGTTCAATGTACAGAAGGAATGACTATGTCGCCGTAGTGAATCTCAATTGACGTAAAGGACAAAACCGAACTTTACAGGAGAGCTAAAAACGATTATGTTTTGGAAAAACAAATTCACGACTTTTACAATTCTGGCCCTATTATGATGCTGTCTAAAGAAACATGTCTTGTAATTGATCAATCTTCAGTATAAGATTGTAAGAATCTAGTTAAATTTAGTATTTACAGAGACAGTATCCTTTACGATACCCTTAATTTGGTTGTGTTGTCTGTTACGACCGAGAAAAAATAAAAGAAAGATACAACTCATTGGACGTAGGACCAATGTTTGTAATAATTCATAGATGTTATTTTGGCGTAACAGCAATTTATTATCAAAGAAATGATGTAAAACACTAGAAATAATTTGTAGAAAATGTAGACCGATACAATTAATACTGTATTTCATAAAACATTTGTTGGTTTTTTCTGCATTACAAAGTTTAAAAAACAATTTGTTTGACCACTTTAAAAACAAGAAATTTTAATAGCAATTTGTTTTTGTTGAAACAGTAAGAATACTTAAGATTTTTTCTTTCCAAATGAATACAGTAATTACATACATACATACATAGCATGACGCCTATTTCCCAGTGGGGTAGGCAGAGACAATGGATCTGCAGTCATTCAATATCATTAAGATTTTACAAGGACAATAGTAATTAAAACAACACATATAATCTAGCTTAGGAACTTTCGTAACACATACAATTTTCATTGGAATCAATAATTCAGAGGAATCTTTTTCATCAGTTTTTATTAAAAGAAAAATTAAATATTAATCTGGCATTTAGATTAAACACTAAAAACAAAAGAAAACAAATTTCTAAATTAACAAAACCTCTCAAAATTACGATTTTCAAATTAGTCTTATTCTGAGTGTGGGATAATTTATTTTTTTTTTTTTATGGAAACTGACACGGTTGGCTTACATCACCTACAACATCCATGATGTCAGCCCATAACACCGGGTGAACTTGGTGCCACGTCAGTGCCTCCCCTCGGTCGTGCCGGCTACACTGAACTGGACGGAAAACACAAACTATTTACATAGCCGTTTCGACCGACCTTTCATTCAGTGCGGTGGTACCAACCCGGGCGGGTTAAACCCTACCACCTAGTAATATAAGAAGGGAGTCATATCCCTTAGTCGCCTTTTACGACATACACGGGGAGAGATGCAGTGGGGCTATTCTTTTAAAGTACCGGCCCCACACGGTACATACGATAATGTTTTCCTCATTTCCCCTTTCCCTTGCTATTTCCTGTTCCAATTCCTTTTCCCTTTCTTCCTCAGTTTCCATTTCCTTTTTCTTCTTTTCTGTTTGCCATTTTCAGTCTGTTCTCCTTTTTCTATATCCTTGCAGTTTTCTTTTCCGTTACTAGTGTGCATTTTTGACACACATTTTAGCTTGTTCGTTCCATTGAGATCTTTATTTTTTTCAATAATGGTTTGTGTCATCGTCTTCGGTGTCTATTCCTATCAGTGTATCTTCTACTTTTCTAAAACATGGTAGGTTGATGTATTCAGCGTGAAATCGGCTGTGTAATAGGCAACCGACACAGGAAGCCGACTTGTATACAGAGGTTTCGGTTTAGTTGGTATCTTTTCATTGCTGTTAATAGAATTTATTTTTTTGTAATTGCTGTGCTTTTCCCTCTGTCTTTCCGTATTTTCGACTACTCCAGAATTTCAAAAGGTCTAATGGTATGACTTTCACATAAATTTTTCATTGAGTACCTATTTAACTTCGAATTTGAATAAATATTTGTGTTTTTAAATGACACATTTGATACACCTGATACACTTATTAAGTCTTTGTAGTCAGAACTCTTAGTAAAATTGTTAATCTTGCTCTCAAGCTGTATTTTCGATAGACTGTAGGCGGTGTTATTATGTGGGTACTCACTAAATACTTTTAGATTATTATGTTTATGAAAAAAAAATACCCTGCGAGGTTTCTTGCCGGTTCTTCTTTGTGGATTTAATCGAACCGGGTAGAACAAAAAGTAACAATCGAGTGCAGTCTTGCTGCCATATGATAAATAAACAATACAATACAACCAAGTACTTTGTTAAAACTATGCTGACACTTGAGGGTAGTTGGGGTGTAAAGGTAATTGCGCAGTTACACAGGCCACCTTCAAATCGAATATATTTCATGGGTATGTTTATTTATTTAATTTTACTTGACGTGATAAATTATTATAATGGTATTACTTACTACATAATTAGATTCTTTTAATTTATTCCTTGCCAAACATAAAATATTCTACACAATAAACATGAATGACTCACCTTAGTATCTTCCTTTGGTATGTATTTGCACTAGGGCGTAAAGGACATAAAATAATAAAAAGAGATACATACCGTTGCGTAAAGGACATTTATACATTTTATAAAATTACATCACTGCTATTTAAGTTAAACTAAGATTTACACCAATTCTACAAGTTTAAACGTCCATTACGACCAATTTTTTAAATGTTTTTCAGTTTAGACCATACCGAAAGTTGGGGTGTAAACGACACAATTATTCGAATATCGAAACTTCAAATATACAACTCGGTAGAGAAAAAAAAAACTAAGCAAAACTGTATTAACATCACATTTTCGTGATTTTGTCCTTTACGCCAATTGAGATTCAGTACGGCGATGTTTTAGAGAGAAATATTTTTTTTTATTTCCTCCCAAGTACAGCCTGGGGGTTTTTAAAAGGGGTGTGAAAAGGCTCCTGTCAGGCCGGCATGACATTCGCAATCCCCGTGCATCATAGAATGTCCATGGGCATCGTTAGACAACTACTCGTAGGTGAAATTATGCCACATGTCGCGCTATCCATAAAAAAAAGATGTAATGTCTTTCAAACGTGCTTGCAACATTTCTGAATTGTGAAAGGCAAGTAAGTATACCCATTGGTTAGAAAATAAAAGACATAAAATTCAAAATTTATTTTATTTTATTGTTGGACTCTGTGTTCTTGGGTACCTACCAATTTGGTTCTGCCAATTAAGATTTAAACGGTGAAGGAAAATTAATCGAAAGACCAAATCATAGTGTCATATTGATCACTGATTGCTTGTTTATGATTTATTTAACTAACAATAATGACAAAGGTAATGAAGTAATTTTTTTTTGTTAACAAAAAAAAAATGATTTTATTGTGTGTTTATTAAATTATATTATGGGCATAACTAAGACTATTGTGATCTTGCTGAGTCTGCCAGCTTCTTTACTACCTAGACCACCAGCTTCGCCTTTACCCCCCAAGTCCACCAGTCAAGCCTGTGGCTACGGCGCCTGGACACAAACACAAGCAGGATAAATAATGTAAACTAAAATTTAGACAGAAAAAGAGACAAGCTTGACATTATGTCTAACTAAAGTAACATATGACAAGAGTACTTGCGAAGACAAATCCAACGAGCCCAAACACGATGGGCTTATCATGTGTAGTTTAGGAGTTCCTATGGCTTCCTTCCGGCTCCATCATCAGAACCCAACTAATAAATTAACAAAGTCACCCGAGGATCCGCAGAGCCGTGATTTGATTTTTCACAATTTATTTCATACATTCGGACATTCCTCCTAGCTCTCTACGCTGTTGCACTTCCTAAAGTCGTTTTCACACTCTCAGCGAAAATGGGAAAAATTTAAGGGACCACCTACAGCACGAACCATTATCGATAGACGAATGCTTTTTTTTTTAATGTAGCTCAAAGTCCAAATATAAACAGGTTTTTTTTAATTTTCGACATTTAGTTTTTGAGATATGAGATTTAGTTAAATGGGGGGCTATACTGAAGCGATCGAGAAAACATTTTCAATGTTAAAAGCTATTCAGAGAGCAGTTTTATCTTTAGTCAGCTTATTTGCAGCGAGTTAGCTCCATTCATTGTTTAAAGCAGGTAGAGGCAGGTTTGAACCCTATCTAGCGAGCGACGGCCATATAATTACAATGCCGGTGGCCATGCTGGTTAGACAGCTGTGCTTGTGTTGATTTTTCGAAGCGTGATTTCGAGTTGGTTAATTCGTGAATTTTGGTGATTACAAGTGTTATTGATTCCTATTAGTGTTTTAATGGAAGAACTCGCGGAAATTTACGAGTACGAGAAGAGTTTGTGTGTTCTGAAGATTTTGGCATGCCTAAATGTTTGTGCCCGTAAGTTCGCGTTAAAAGTGTACAATACAACATATAATTGGTTGATATTTTTAATATATAGCTAGCACCAAACATGATCCTAAAGTACCTATCTTGTCACAGAATCCCCAAATTAACCTAACTAATTAAACAGTAGTGTTGTGTTCATCATGATGATGATGATGATGTTGTCTTCTTCTAACACATGTTAGATATGAGATAGCACGATACGAGCGCAAACTGTCAGTATGAACAAACCCCATTTTGTGCCGTAGACAATGGTTATTTTATGCTGTGTTGCCAGAGTTGCCACACGAAAGCTAAATTCGAGTTTTAGTTTAGTTCGCGATTGAAATGGCACTTTGAATAGACAAGAGTTTAATCTTCGTTTTAAATCAAATACAAGGGTTAAGTTAAACGACCTAGTCCTGGTTTAACCGCGTGACTCTGAATAAGGCAGCTAGAGTTTTACGTGTAATCCGAACCACGGTCAGGCTCCAACGGTCGCGCGGTCACCCATTCAATTATTGACCGCGCTTAGTTTTTATTCCATACTAAATTTTGAAATTGCTACGTGTCAGCAAATATTTTGCAACGTGTCAATGCGTTTATAAGGCGCGCGTGACGCGGCGCTGCGGCGCGGTGGCTTGGTGCTATGAGATTTCTAACTAAATTTAAACATTGAATATCTTTCGATTATGTGGGTTCATTTTAATTACTTAAACACTAAATGTTACTCATAAAGCTTACTATTGTTTAGTAATTCGATTTTGAATCCATTTATTGGCTTTTGCGTGATGCCCGTACAAACGAACAAACAAACCGACAAACCGATAAACGACAGACATAAATTTCAAACACTGTTTTTTTTTTGCGTTTTAATACTTATTCCTCCCGTCTCCCAGTTTTTTTTTTTGCAAGTATCGTTAATTTACAGACACGGTAAGTCTACGATTTTATTATATGTAATAGATGTAATAGATAGATAGAAGGTAGATTATACTATGGGCATAACTAAGACTTTTGTGATAGCCGTCTGATCTTAACAATGTTTATTTTTGTTCTTGCCGAGTCCACCAGCTCCGCCTTTGCCTCCTGCGAGTCCACCGGCCAAGCCTTTTGCTCCGTCGAGTCCACCAGCTCCGCCTTTGCCTCCTGCGAGTCCACCGGCCAAGCCTTTTGCTCCGTCGAGTCCACCAGCTCCGCCTTTGCCTCCTGCGAGTCCACCGGCCAAGCCTTTTGCTCCGTCGAGTCCACCAGCTCCGCCTTTGCCTCCTGCGAGTCCACCGGCCAAGCCTTTTGCTCCGTCGAGTCCACCAGCTCCGCCTTTGCCTCCTGCGAGTCCACCGGCCAAGCCTTTTGCTCCGTCGAGTCCACCAGCTCCGCCTTTGCCTCCTGCGAGTCCACCGCCCAAGCCTTTTGCTCCGTCGAGTCCACCTGCTCCGCCTTTGCCTCCTGTGAGTCCACCAGCCAAGCCTTTTCCCCCGTTGAGTCCACCTGCTCCGCCTTTGCCTCCACCGATCCCTCCAGTCAAGCCTTTGACTGCATCAAATCCACCTCCTATACCTTTATCGCCTCCGATTTTTTTAGCCACACCACCAGCTATTTCCTCTGCGGCTTGTATACCCGCACCCACTGGATTTGCGGCTTGTGCCCAATCGCCGACTGTAACAAAAGATAATTTTATAATCAATACTAATAATAAATCTGTAAGGGATGGTCAAGGAGTAAGTTACTTTGTTTTATGAGATAATGAGTTTGTAGACTCTATGTATGATACTAAAACTAAATTGATGTTTTTTAGAATTTTTTCTGTATCTATGTATGTATGTATGTATGTACGTATGTATGTTCCTCCATAACTCACCGATCATCCGAATTTGATGAAACTTAATGCAAGCACATTTACCTATACGAGATACAGGATAGGCTAAATAATACTCAGTTCTGGTTACTCTAAGATGTGGCTCTCATACAAACCGAATCTTTCCGCGCGCTGAAATGAAGTTACGGTAGCGGGCTTACTTACTTTCTTCTTTTTAATTACGAATTTCGCGCGAGCGAAGCGGCAGGTAAGAGTTACTTTTTAATGAAACACTTGAGCACTGCTATTGAAAATGCTTTTTCAATAGCAGACACTTTTTGTTAAAATGTTTTAACAAAAAGTGTGACATGGGTCTAGCGTCCTCAATTATTAAGATAGGGAAATGAAAATGGGACCAAAAATGTGTTATTTAGTTAGCTAATTAAATTATTATTTTTCAAATGTTAATAACTTTTGTCTTAATTAAGAAAAACACAATTTTTTTATCGATTTTATTGTGGTTTTTTTTTTTCAAAGAATCTAAAAAACTAAAAAAAAAAATTGACAAGAACCACTCTGGAGTGTATCACAAAAATCGGTGAATATTTACCACAAACCAAAAAAGTGATCCCTTATGAATGACTTATGAAGGTACTTAAAAAAAAAGTCAGATTAAAATTGCGTACGATTTCAGAAAAGGGTATGATACGGACAAGAGAAGTTTATGGTATGTATATAGTCAAATTAAAAAAATCACAGATCTCATGCATTACATGACCTTCGGGTACATTGAAAATTACTTTTAGAGGGTATTCAAATATAAGCGTAAAGCGAGTCGCCGACTGTGAGCATGCTGACTGTGAGCTATAAGAAGAGATTAGTCGGCCTCTGGTCAGTGAGCTAAAAAGATAATAATGCATTGTGTAATTACATTGCAACGTAGTAGTCTGAGGTAACAAGAGAGAGTGATACTGATTGGCGGCTCACTATCGCTGTGCGCTTGCGAGTGAGCGGCTTTTACCGCCTTCGTACGCGGCGTCGGGCATACTGTACGCCTATTATGAATATTAAAAGTACAATACAAAAACATCTGGGGGTAGGAATCACTTCGCACTCCTGCCGCTGTTATTAAAGTGGAATCACTATCAGTTACCCCCGTAGATAGAATATCTCTAGATGGAATCATAGCGTGTCATTTCTAGTGCAACCAAACATAACCTGAAAATTATTCGCCGTAAAAATCAATACTCTGAGACATTATAACTGCTAACGAATACTATTATTTAACAATTTATGTAACAAATGTATATAAATAAGGTCGATGAAACCGCAATATTCAACGTAAAACACACTTTTATCTTGAAATGAATGGTAGTCGCGACTTTATTTGACTACCATGATAGTCAAACAAGCAATTTAGGTGACACGCTACGTTCTGTTTGCAGACGTCCTACGAACATGTTATTGTCCCTTTCTCTCTTGCATATTTGGTTAGTAAAGAAAGAGTATGAAATGTATGTCTCTCAACCTATGTTCTACAAGGTTTCCTCTAGTAGGAGCGCAGCGACTGATACAAACTCTTTGGTTGCCCCAACAAACGAAGACATGGCCGTTTAATTTTGACAGCTGTCATTCGAAATGAAGATCTCGACGAGATCTATCATTTGTCCCAGCACTCCCAGCACACGAGTAGTCTAGGATTGGTAGTTTCCGAACTTTCCGAGATATAGCCGTTTTAATTTTGACAGCTGTCATCCGAAATGAAGATCTGTGTGCTAAGTGCTGGCATCCATCACGGATGATGTAGGTGATTTCGTGACGGTCGCAAACCGTGGCAGGTGGAGATCCGTTTTCTCTGCCTACCCCACTGAGAAACAGGCATGACGCTATGTATGCATAGCATAATTATGTAACTCCCTACCCCACTGAGCAACTTGACAAATTGATAAAAATTGTCAAAAATAAAAAAAATTAACATTTAATACACGAACACCATTTTAACTACTCACATTGCAATATAAAGACGACTCATAACTCGCGTAACGGAAAATTTAACAAAAATCATAATTCCCAAATTTTTAACTTTTTCAAAACATCAAAAGCACATCCCCAGATATTATTATCTACAATATAAAAATATAAAAATATATATTTAGAAATATGTAGTGCCCTTTTTAAACCCCCTAAAAACGGCTATTTTTTGCGGTTTTTTTGCGATTTTCTCAAAAACTCTTAAGATTTTTTACCATTTTTTTTTCACCATCTTGTATTTCTCGTCGATTATTCACTTGGACTTAAAACTCACGACACCAGGGCGAAGTCGCACTCTCGCTGGAAATCGGGGACTAAGTATACTGAACCGATTGAAAAGACATTTTCAATGTTAAAAAGTGGCCGCCATTTTGAACTTTTTAATTACTGGACCGATTGCTTTCAAAATCTATATCTCGGTGTCTGTGTGGGCTCTGAATACGAATCTTTGGTCAAAATTTAAAAAAGTGGCCAACTTTTTAGTTACTGGACCGATTGCTTTCAAAATCGATATCTAAGAGTCTGCGTGGTCTTCGACCAGGATCAATAGTCAAAATTTTAAAAAGTGGCCGCCATTTTGATCTTTTTAGTTACTGGACCGATTGCTTTCAAAATCCATATCTAGGGATCTGTGTACGAATGCGTTGCCAAAAAAAAAAGCGTGCGCCATTTTTAGTCACATTAAAATTGCGTACGATTTCACAAAAGGGAAGAGACGTTTATGTACAAAGAGAAGTTTATGATATGACAATTATTTATTTGAAATTGATATGACAATTATTTATTTATTGTAAAAACACCCGTAAGCATGACATAATCATAAAATAAAATAATACACAAGTAAAAATAAATAATACAAATTTAAAACAATCTCAGAACCAAATGACAATCATTGACAAATTAAATATCACTTATTTCTAATAAATAATCTAACAACTTAATACATAAAATTGTATTTAAAACTCAATAATAAATCCAAAATCAGCGTGATCAATAAGTTAAAACAATAAATGGTAGGGTAATACCCCACGTACTTTCTCGCTTGTTTGGCGAACTCGACGTTTTTATATTCGAAATTCAAAATATACTGACAGGACAGTTCCGTTGAATTAGTTAGGAGCTCGCAACAAACTTAATTTTGTATGCAATATTTAATAGAAAGAAACGTTCGTTCGTATGGCAGCCACTTTTTTTAAACTTTTTCTGGAAAAACAGATAATGGTACCTTTTTAGACTATTAATAGGGTTTCTATGTGGAAAATATAATAAAAATCATTATAACCATTTTTGAGAAAATCAACCTTATCAAAATCATTTTTATGAGAGCTACCCTTATTTTTTTGAATAAAAAAAACTAAAAAAGGCACCCCTAGCTAGATACTCGTTTCAAACTACTAAATATGAATTTTAAACGAAATCTGTCGAGCTGTTGAGGCGCAACATCGCTAGACAAATTTTGTATGACAGCTACCCTTATTTTTTCGAATTTAAAATTAATAAATAAATAATAATAATTTAAATTAAGTAAGCCCGCCACCGTACTTTATTTTGGCGCGCGAAACAATTCGGTTGTACGAGAGCCACATCTTAGCGTAACCGGAACGGAATTTTATTTAGCCTATCCTATTTCACGTAAGTATAGTAAAATGTGCTTGTACTAAGTTTAATCGAATTCGGATGATCGGTTTAAGAGTTATGGAGGAACATACTCATACATACATACAGAAAAGATTTCTAAAAATCCTCAATTTAGTTGTAGTACCATACATACAAAGTTACTTACTCCATGACCATCCCTTACAGATTTATTAATAGTATTGAGTATTGATATGTGCATAACTATAAATTAAGGTTTTTCTGAAAAATTTTCTTTACTTGTGCAGACCTTGCTTCTTGACAAATTTCATAATTCTAGGTCAACGGGAGTTACTCTATAGGTTTTGATGAGTCGAGTATGCGATTATCAAAATATGTGACATAAATGGCCGTATCTTTTGATTGCGATGACTTAGAAGCTTAAATTTTTACACGTACAACTGACCGTAGTAGACCTTAATATTTGATATTAATTTCAACTTGATACCTCTACCTGTTCATGAAAAAGCGTCTTGACTGACGGACGGACAAAAAATAATATTTTTAAAATAGTACCTATAATAAGGATACCGTATTTTTCCTTTTGAGTTACGAAACCCTAAAAACTCATTCCAGAACACGTTAAACATTTCATATACATTTTAGGACACTTACAGAACGGTGCTGATTGAGACCCGGCGATCTGAGAAAATGAAAGAAAATTATGAAAACTTACTTACATTATACAATTTGGGTGAGCACAAACTAGAGGCACTAACATAAGGAATTTGGTAATGGAAGGCACGAAAATCATTCATGGATTGAGATAACGATTTTAGAAGCACTGTAGTTGATGCAAAGTGAGACTGATTTGAGTCGTGGATAGTGAGTGCTTCCATCTTGATATGGAAATGAAAATAAAAACAAAAATATTATGTAATTCTCAAAACATCAAATGAAATCAAAATATATTTATTGAACTTGAAAAAATGTTTGCAAAAGGTACAGCTTAACTTAAAGGTCGGCTTAAAACTTTAATAATATTTTGGAGGTTTTATTAAGTTTGTATTTTAATTTTTACTTCAAGTTTTTAAGACACGTAATAGGAAAAGTGCCAATGATCTTTTAATCGGCCGACCTGATCTTCATCAAACATAATCAACCAACCCGGTTAAACCAGCTTCCTAATAAAAATTCCATATCGGTCCATCAGTTTGGGAGTAACGATGCCACAGATAGACGCACAGAAAGACAAACAGACATAGCCATCAAACTTATAACACCACTCTTTTTGCGCTTTTCTAATAAAAAGAACATTAATTCACGCGAAACAATTGCCTACAATTATTCTAATTCAAAATTCTTAGAGATTCCTGTTCTCACCAGGCACACGAAGCAAAGCGCGAACATGGTGAAGAATTTCATTGTGGATAAGCAGTAAGGCACTCGGGTCAACAAGAAGGCGAACTGAGGTTTTGATAAATTGTGCGTAGAATTTATACCCATCATTATGAATTTTGAAACCAACTGCGTAAACAAGGGGCAAATGTAAATTTACTTAATTCTCAATGGGACACTTTGTACGCATGTAGGCATTAATAAAAACAAACGTACTTACAAATGAGTGCGCACTAAGTATGTAGTACCTAAATATGCGGATGAACAGTGCAAAAATAAAATTCCACTTTCAAAATATAATCTCTGTCCATTGTTTGAGTTCTTATATGTATATGCAGTATGTAATATAGACTAATTATTTGGAACGTGCACCTGATATCTTTAGAACAGACGACACGTATGTACATGTTCGTATCTATTGAAATTACGCAAAATAACACAACAATGTTATGTATTTCTTTGTATAGGTAAATACATTTAACTATATACTATGCTTGTTCAGCCAGGATCATTTTATGAATTGACCACATTTACAAATATTGCGTCATTCTATCACATTACGCGTGTGCGTAATATTACATAGAAAATAATATTATAAAGCCCGATAGCTCGTGCTATTGCGTAGGTGATGAAAGGCAAACAGTAGATTATGGTTCAATGGAAATTTTGTTATTCGTCAAATTTTCTTCAGATATTATTGTACATACCATCAGAAGACTGCGTGATCAATGATCAGCACATATCTATTTATAGGCAGATTCAAAATATGATTGTTGATATAAAAGACAAATAACTTATATACGATTTATACTTTATGGATGACTCTATGATAATAATATCATAACTTTGACAAACACGTTTAAGAATAATTTTTTTCCACTTAATATTTTAACTACAAATAATTTGTGAGCCCCGGTAGATCAGTGGTGCGATCGGTCGACTGTCGGTCGTGATCAAAAGCACACCTGGGTGAGGTCCGTACTTGGATGGGTGATGATCACTCGACCGTTGGAGGCTGACCGTGATTCGGATTCCACGTAAAACTGTAGGTCCCTTTCCTTCTTACCTTATAAGGTGGTAGCGTTTAACTCGCCCGGGTTGGTACCACCGCACTGATTTAAATGTCTGTCGAAACAGCTATGTAAACAGTTCGTGTTTTTCGTCCAGTTCAGTGTAGCCGGCACGACCAAAGGAAAGCACATGGCACCTAGTTCACCAAGTTGTCATGGGCTGACATCGCGGATGTTGTAGGTGATGTAGCCATGTGTAAAATTCCATAGAAAAAAAATCGTTGCATACTTAATTTTTCATGTCTACCTCATTATTTACTTACTTGACTGTCGTATAAATTTTGACTTTTTGAAATCCACATCTAACATTAAGCTAAAAGATCTGCCTGTTTAAAGAGTTTTAAAAACAATGAAATCGTTCCTTGTTAAAAATAACTTGTTCATTTGATCAGTTGCTAATGTCATACAACAAACAATGGCCATTCTCTATATTATTCGTATTATATATTGCGTATTGGATGAGTATAACAGACCGCGCGCGAGCTCCGAGGAAGTTTAGGAATGTTGACGTTATGACGCAGTGCATTGATTTAGTCTATAATCGATAATACGTTATCGATATTAATTAATTATGAAATCATTCTATAATTAGTTACTTGCCAATCTTCACACTTAGAAAGAACGCGTTTTGCCATTTCGCGAGTTTGCCTACGAATTATTATCGGCTTTTTTTCTCCCTGTTCTCATTGCCCGTGCTCGCAATTTCTTCTTTATCCATATAAAATCTCTATTTGTACACATAAAATTAAGTCGGTTAATAAATAACTTAAAGAGTAACGAATTAAAACGCGATTGACTAATACGGGCGCATAGGTATTACGAATGCGGCATCGATAAGCGTGCTCTCGCGTCAAGGCTATCACTCGTACTGGGAGCGCGCGGGGTGTGAAGCGACGGTCGGGAGGGGCGCACACCCGCCCGCTTCCCCAGCCCCCGATTCCTCGGAGCTCGCGCGCGGACAGTAGGTACACCTGTTATAAAAAAAATTTAAGGTGTCGTGGGACACCCGACAGAAACGAATCGTCTTACTATTTGTATTTAAAATCCAATAATTAATTACCGCCATCTTTGCGACATTACTTACAACTTATACAATGGTTCGACTTCAAATGACTGTCGTAATGAGGAGCGTTGCAACTTCCGTTCGTACTTTCGTGACTTTTCACTTTTTCTGAGTTAGGTGCCCATCTCAAACGTGCGTTAAAAATCGTCGCTTCAATAAGACTAAAGAATAAGAATTTTAAAATCCCGACTGCTGATAAACATTAAGTAAACGAAAAAAGAAAAAAAAATAGAAAATGTTGTTCCAATCCTTCTGCAGGCCCAACAGATTGTCCACTGCTTTTTCCTTTTTTACTTATTTTTATTACCAGATTATAATATTTTTGAAAACGTATTTTTAAGCTCTAGGCAAGGATCTCTACTAGATGGGATTTAAAGAAAAAACATTTCAAAGTTTGAGTATGCAAAAACTACTTGGGCCAACCCGACTTTATGGTTAATTTATAGAAGTTGCGAAACGAAATTATTTGGTTCGCATGTTTGTGTTACGTGGCGTGCGCATTTTTTTTTACAGAATGCGCCACATTTGGCGCCGAGCCACCCATAAGGTGTCTAACGACGCCCAAGGACATTCGGTCGTACGCGGGTGTTGCGAATGCCATGCTGACCTGACAGGTTCACGCCTCTCTTGAAGGACCCGAGACTATACTTGGGGGGAAATATGTGGACAGGGAGAGCGTTCCAGAGTTTACCAGTTCTGTGGAGGAAAGATCTGCAGAACTGATTGGTACGCTTCCGTGGTAAGTCCAGCGTATAGGAATGCAATCTCTGCCCAGTGCCCATTGTGCGGAGGTGGAAAGGGGACCGCGGGATCGCGTTAAGCAGCTCCTCCGCGCATTCATCATGGAATAAGGGATAGAACACTCCGCTCGCCGCCCTTCATACTTCGTTCCGGCTATTCCTGTTTCTTAGGAAATAGTTCGACACATTGATGTATATTTAGAGATATGCCCATCCCATACATTACTCCCGAAAAAATTTGTTCTCGACGAGAACTGCATAAATTGCAGATTTCACGGACAGCCGCTTCATACGGCGTGTGCAGCGCGTGTTGAGCATAAGTCTTACTGTACCGAGTCTGTGGCGCAAAAGTGCGTGTGTTCAGCATGCCCGGTTGCTGTTACAAGTATTGTAACAGCTCAGATCGAAATTACGTAAAGAATGGCGTCTCCTTCCATCAGTAAGTATTTATTTTGCTGGTTTTTTTCTCAAATTTTATGTTAAACAGATTTTTGTATACGTAATTAATATAAAGAGCGAACGAGAAAGAGTAAAGCTGTGTTTTATGCAAGAGTAACAGTGACAAACGTTGTTGTTTGTTTCGCCTGAGCATGTTATGACGTGTTAAGAAGCCATGCTGACATGTCACGGATTGTGTGACGTAGCTATCGCGTTCTCGTTCCCACTTGCCTACTGATCATAAGAGTGAGCGGAAATACGACAATCGCGCCGATGGGCGAGCGATGACAACTTTCTCGCTCACTCTTATCATCTGTAGGCAAGTGAGAACGCGACAGTAACGTCGTAGGGATCGCGTCACGTGACAGCATGGCGGTGTGTAAAATGCAAACACGAAAGTATCTCGTGGCAGGAGGCGCGGCGCGCTCCGATGCCCGCCGTTTACGGACATGAAACGACTATATGATATAAGTGTGTGCTTGTGTGAGTATCACAATACTGTGTGTGAATGCACGCACACTTGTTAAGACGAAACGTAGTACAGGTTAAATCGCGCGACGTTCGATCTATAAAATTAGACATCAATGGTTCGACATATCTTTGTAGCGGGCGTCGATCGCTGCTCTGTTGGATTATCTGTTTCTTACATACACCATACATAAGCCACCTCTGAACGTCAGAAGCTAATAGGCCCATTTTTAACACAATCCATAGTTCACGGCATAACATTCATTATCAATTTATTAATGTATCAATCAAAGATTAAATAATAATAATAAAAAACCTAAACATTAAATTATAAATAAAACAATTCTTCCAGTTTAGCTGAGGCAGCCATAGTCCCTACCTAGGACGCTAATAGCGTTCCCTCTATGAATTCAATTTCAATTTAATTTACGGTTAATTCTTAGTTGGAATTTAAGTCTTAACATGAACGAAAGGATCGTGCCTACTCGTACAAGTAACTCGTTCAACAATATGAAATAAGTTGTGCTGAATGCAGAGGAAAAATAACGAGAGCCCATTTAATAAGAGCTCGGGCAATAATAGTGGGGGTATTACGAAGGTTTAGCCCAACAACAATAGTCTTATATCGCAATAAATGTTTTCCCGCACCGAAATTGCCTTCGGGCTAGTGTGTTGGCCTCCCACTCGGATCTTCGCGGCTCGATTCCAAGTATCATATGACATACATACAAGTGTCACATAAAACCCACACCCACGGTGAAACTGTGGAGTCAAGGTCAAAAAGGATGAGCATTTAAGAAGTCTAAAAAATGCTCTGAAAATTCAAATTTTAAAATGTTTAAATCACTTCACCCAAGAGAAGAAGGATAGACAAGACCAACAGGGCATTAATAACGTGAGCCCCTTCTATTTCTTGGACGATATTTAAAACACGACAGAAGCATTTTTATTCTAGCTGCGCTAACAGCACTGCGATCGTGGATCGCTACCGTTTGTCCCGAAATGTCTAGCAAACAGCTCCATAATACCACCGTAAGTTAAAGGTGTTACAGTGTAAAAACTTTCTCACAGTCAGTGGAAATTCCAGATTATGACTGGCAGATAATGCCATTAGGCTTTAAGTCCGCCTTTTGTCACTTTTTGTACAATAAAGTATATTTTCATTTAATTTCATTTCAACAAAATGACAATAATTTAAGATAACAATAAATTTTATTGTGCATGTTAAGTAAACGTGTTGCTCGTTAACATCATATCACACTTGGAATCGAGCTCCAGGTCGCATCCGCTTCTATTACCTTCCTTCCCTTCCACACCCTCGCCGCTCTGGCGCACACCTCCCCCCCCCCCCCCCCCCTCCCCCTCGCCCCTCCCACTGCTGACCACGACGCGTGCCTGAACGGATAAATTACTCATCAATTTTGTTGGCTTACTGCGGCCTTCCGGTCAAACGACGCCATGTGAAAATTGAGTCTAGGCGCACCGCCTCAGCCCGCGCGCCGTCCTCCTTCCAGAAAAATCGAGCTGGACATGTTGTTACATTATTACACGACTACCCGAAGGAGGGTTACGTGATTGGCAGCGTATGTGTGTATGTATGTTTGAATGTCTATGAAAGAAGTCCTGGTATCGCAGGCGTTATTTTATTGAAAATTCAAAATAGCGGACGTCGGTCGTTTGAAATGTTCTTTTCTTCACCCCCTCATCGAGTGGGTATCGCATCGTTGACAAGAGCTTTAAATGGCGAAGAAATATAAAAACATGGGTAAATAAAAAATAAAATAAAAATTTTATAAAACCCGACACCGAGAAACTAACGAAATAACACAATAACGAATTAACTATCAATCGAAAATACCCGATATCCCTCCCGAATCCTCTCCACGCGAGTTCGACTCGCACTTGACCGCTTTTTAACCCTCGACGAAAAAAACACAGGGATGTTGTAAGTTTTTCATTGTCGGGTTTCATAATTCTTAAATTTTTCCATTTATGTCAATCATTGCAGAAAATAGCAAAGTATTATTCTAAGAACTTGTGTATTTGATGCCTTTATCTCGTTGATTTTGCCAAACAATCGACGTGTCGGATCTTATAATGGCGTTTTATGCTATTAATCATATTTATTTTTGTCTAAATATTATTCATCAACATGTTATGTATGAAATATGAATATTATGAATTACCTTCTTGTTATCATCCGTTCCTTCCACTCTGCACTACCAAGCTCCACCTACCAGTAGTGCTGTTTGGAATTATTTTTTTCCATCTGCATTAATGTACTACCAGCTGCGAAACTGGTAGTGTCGTTTGGAATTATTTCTTCCCGTTTGCACTACTGAGTAGTAGTAGACACATTGGAATTTTAAAGAGCCTTACTTTTTCATTCCCAACTGCACTACCAAAATACGAATCTTTGGTGCTATGTTTTTTTTCCGGAGTGTATATCAGATTAAACAACACAACAACAAAAAAAGGTAGTAATATAATATAATCTTTGAATATATAATATAATCTTTGAATAATATTAACAATGATTACTGCAACATTATGTCCTCCAGCCACTTCATAGAAATGCGCATTCGCCCCAAGGCTGCCTGCATCTAGCGACTAAACTCAAGTCGATGCTGACGAAGTTGCTTATTAATTCGATTCTCACAAGTCAGCGCTTCATTGTTTGTTTGCTTTCAAAACTTCCGGACCGCTTACGAAACTAAATAAAGCTAAATGAACCTTTAAACTTTGTCTATTAATCAATTGGCAGACGGAAACCTGAGTCCTCGAGTCCTGTAGGGCCTCGCTTGAGAAGGGGTGAGTACTTGGGAAGAGAAAACACCCAGACATACAGACATGGGCGTAACAATGGTGGGGCAGAGTGGGAAACGTCCCAAGTGTACATGGAAACAAGTAGGTAATTAATTATGCTTTTAGCACTGTATTATCTGTTTTATATCTTACTAGCTGAGCCCGCGGCTCCGCTCGCGTGAAATTCGTATTTCAAAGAAGACAGTAAGTAACTATGGGCGAGGCCGAAGGCCGAGCTGCGTTCAGGAAGCCGATAAACCATCTCTAAGAAAGTAAGTACCTTCTCAAATAAAGTAAATAACTAACGGCGAGGCTTCGGGCTGAACTGTATTCTAGAAAGAAAATAAACTTCTCGAAGAAAGTAAGTAACTGAGGGTGAGGCCTAAGGCCGAGCTGCGTTCAGAAAGACGATAAACCATCTCTAAGAAAGTAAGTAATTAAGGGCGAGGCCGAAGGCCGAGCTGCGTTCAGGAGGACGATAAACCTTCTCGAAGAAAGTAAGTAACTAAGGGCGAGGCCGAAGGCCGAGCTACGTTCAGGAAGACCATAAACCTTCTCGAAGAAAGTAAGTAACTGAGAGCGAGGCCGAAGGCCGAGCTGCGTTCAGGAAGACTATAAACCTTCTCGAAGAAAGTAAGTAACTGAGGGCGAGGCCGAAGGCCGAGCTGCGATCAAGAAGACCATAAACCTTCTCGAAGAAAGTAAGTAACTAAGGGCGAGGCCGAAGGCCGAGCTGCGTTCAGGAACACTATAAACCTTCTCGAAGAAAGTAAGTAACTGAGGGCGAGGCCGAAGGCCGAGCTGCGTTCAGGAAGACTATAAACCTTCTCGAAGAAAGTAAGTAACTGAGGGCGAGGCCAAAGGCCGAGCTGCGTTCAGGAAGACGATAAACCTTATGTAAGAAAGTAAGTAATTAAGGGCGAGGCCGAAGGCCGAGCTACGTTCAGGAAGACCATAAACCTTATCGAAGAAAGTAAGTAACTGAGGGCGAGGCCGAAGGCCGAGCTGCGTTCAGGAAGACTATAAACCTTCTCGAAGAAAGTAAGTAACTGAGGGCGAGGCCGAAGGCCGAGCTGCGTTCAGGAAGACCATAAACCTTCTCGAAGAAAGTAAGTAACTAAGGGCGAGGCGGAAGGCTGACCTGCGTTCAGGAAGGCTATAAACCATCTCGAAGAAAGTAAGTAACTGAGGGTGAGGCCGAAGGCTATAAATCATCTCAGTGAAACTAAGTATAAACTATGGGTGAAGCCGAAGGCCGATCTGCGTTCAGGAAGAGGATAAACCTTCTCGATCAAAGTAAGTAACTATGGGCGAGGCCGAAGGCCGAGCTGCGTTCAGGAACACTATAAACCTTCTCGAAGAAAGTAAGTAACTGAGGGCGAGGCCGAAGGCCGAGCTGCGTTCAGGAAGACTATAAACCTTCTCGAAGAAAGTAAGTAACTGAGGGCGAGGCCAAAGGCCGAGCTGCGTTCAGGAAGACGATAAACCTTATCTAAGAAAGTAAGTCATTAAGGGCGAGGCCGAAGGCCGAGCTACGTTCAGGAAGACCATAAACCTTATCGAAGAAAGTAAGTAACTGAGGGCGAGGCCGAAGGCCGAGCTGCGTTCAGGAAGACTATAAACCTTCTCGAAGAAAGTAAGTAACTGAGGGCGAGGCCGAAGGCCGAGCTGCGTTCAGGAAGACCATAAACCTTCTCGAAGAAAGTAAGTAACTAAGGGCGAGGCGGAAGGCTGACCTGCGTTCAGGAAGGCTATAAACCATCTCGAAGAAAGTAAGTAACTGAGGGTGAGGCCGAAGGCTATAAATCATCTCAGTGAAACTAAGTATAAACTATGGGTGAAGCCGAAGGCCGATCTGCGTTCAGGAAGAGGATAAACCTTCTCGATCAAAGTAAGTAACTATGGGCGAGGCTGAAGGCCGAGCTGCGTTTAGGTAAACGTTAAACCTTCTTAAATAAATTAAGTAGCTAAAGGCGAGGCTTCAACCTAAGCTGCATTCTGGAATACAGTAAACCTTCTCGAAGAAAGTACCTACGTAACTAAGGGCGAGGCCACTGGCACCCCGAATTCCCCCCCCCCCCCCCCCCCCCCCCCTTTAAAATTTGACAACCAAAAACCCAAAAAAACAAAATAAATAAATAAATAAATAAATAAATAAAAAAACCTATGTTCCAAATTTCAGCTTTTTAGACTTAGTACTTTTGGCTGTGCTTTGATAGATCAGTCGGTCAGGACAAACAATTTTATAAGTATAGATATCTACTCTTTATTCTATTCGTCTCTTCTACTAAAAGCATCTATCTACACCAACGCAACGCAACAGAACTGTTACGCCATCTATTACGACCATTAGACACTAAATTCCGTTTTCTTTCATACTGCTCAACCCTAAGGCTATTTAACTTTATGGTATATAGCCTATAGTGAGCCTGAAGAACTACTCTTTACATTGATGTAAACCGTATCAAAATCTGTTAAGTGGTTCCGAGTTTACCTCAAACATACATACATACGTGCAAACAGACGTTTCCTTTTATAAGAAGTATAGATAAAGAAAATAAGATAAAGATTAAATTATCCCTCCTTCCCCTCTCCCCGCGGAGCCCTCCCCTCTACCTCAACCCCCCTCTTCAAAGCCACCCCCAGTACGGATAAAATTATTTAAAATCATTTAACATCCTAAAATCTAATTTTGAAATCATCCCCTATTTTAATTTAAGGGTTGATTTAGCAAAAACGCTGAAACACGTAATTCTTTATTTTATACCAAAAGCCTAAATGTGAATTTTCATATCCCTAACTTGAGAAATTATGGGTTCCCCATACAATCTTTCATCCCCTATTTCACCCCGTTAAGGGTTGTTTTTTGAGACAAAAGGTAGCCTATGTTCTTCCTCAGGATGCAATTCATCTCCGCACAAAATTTTATAAAATCCTAAAATCTAATTTTGAAATCAACCCCTATTTTAATTTAAGGGTTGATTTAGCACAAACGCTGAAACACGTATTTCTTTATTTCATACCAAAAGCCCAAATATAAATTGTCATATCCCTAACTTAAGAAATGCTGAGTTCCCCATACAAACTTTCATCCCCTATTTCACCCCCTTAAGGGTTGTTTTTTGAGACAAAAAGTAGCCTATGTCCGTCCTCAGGATGCAATTAATCTCCGTGCAATATTTTATCGAAATCTGTTCAGCGGTTTAGGCTTGAAAAGGTAACAGACAGACAGACAGACAGACAACAGAGTTACTTTCGAATTTATAATATTAGTATGGATTTTAATAGCCGCTATATTGACAAAAAGAATTAAAACCCAAAATTGTTATTTACACAGCAGATGACTTTACCGTCCGAACCGAACCGTGTGGGCCGGTACTTAAAAAGAATAGCCCCACTGCATCTCTCCCCGTGTACTTCGTAAAAGGCGACAAAAGAGTAACTTATAAGGCGAACTAGAACAACTTACAATTCTATAGAATGGAGAAGAGATTTAGCCCTCATGTCGTATGTTTACCGCATACTGAATGGAAAAATAAGCAACGCAGACTTTTTACAGAGATTTAAGCTTTATTCACCAGACAATTACTTAAGAGCCAGAATCCACGACCTAATGCAACCAATTCCCTCGAGGACCAACTTGCAGTTGTATTCTCCTCTGAATAGAGCTATAAATATAATAAATAAAATTAACCCAACAGAACTAGAGTTCGATCTATTTAGCAATAGTTTGAATAAATAAAAGAGTTATATAGTCATATACTTAAATAATGAATTAGCATAAATACATATATATAAGACGTAAGCTAGGGAACGTATAAGGTTAATAAATAAATAAATAAAAAAAGGGGTAATAAGGACTAGTCGCTGTACTAACGGGCGACTGGCTAGCCACCTTTCACCTTGGCACGGTACTTCCACCGAGTCACGTAGCAGATGGGTCTTCGTCCCTTACTTGCTGCTTGATAGTTATCTTGCCCGAATGCTTTGCTAGACGTGGCGGTCGGTGTTGTGCTGTAATTTACAGAGCTTCTTGCACGACAACACCGATTACTCTGCTTACCACGATTATCGGAATACAGCGATACATGTACATATGTATGTATTTAGATGACTTTACATTGTAAATTTTCCACCTATTCTTAAATTGCAAGCTAATAAAACATTTGTAACAAAACAATTATTGACTGTTTAAATCGGTGCTGCTTACTCCGCCCTGGACAGAATTCTGACTGCGCCCTTGTTTAAAGGTACTGGTTAGGCCATGCAAAAGTTGTGGTAATTTGATTAATTGTTGGAGGGCGATATTAAAGTTTGTGAATATTACAACTTAGAAGTAAGTTCGAAAGGTTTCTTTATTCGGTAAATAATTTAATTTACTTAACATATTTTCGTTGAAATCATGTTATTTAGTTTAATTTCGTTTCGTTTCATTTCATTTGGGTTGATTTTTTTTATGGAAACTGACACGGTTGTATACATCACCTACAACATCCGTGATGTCAGCCCATAACACCGGGTGAACTTGGTGCCACGTCAGTGCTTCCCTTCGGTCGTGCCGGCTACACTCAACTGGACGGAAAACACAATCTATTTATACATGGGTAGCCGTTTCGATCGACCTTTCATGCAGTACGGTGGTACCAACCCGGGCGGGTTGAACCCTACCACCTAGTAATATAAGAAGGGAGTCATATCCCTTAGTCGCCTTTCACGACATACACGGGGAGAGATGCAGTGGGGCTATTCTTTTAAAGTACCGGCCCTACACGGTACGGTTGATGCCGCTTCTATACATTTTTATTCTTTTGCGTACAGCTATTTGGCGTCCACGTATGATATAACCGTAGAGCAACCTAGTCTATAGCACACAATTATTATTTCGCTGCCGACCGCCAGCCATAAAGCTTGGAACGCTCCGACCGCAGCGAATGGTTGTCCATATCAAGACTAGCAGTGAAGAATCAAAATGTCACCAACATTCCATACAATTCATTGTCTATCATACTGGCACTACTGGCAGCTTCAGTAGCTCAGTGGTGCGGCCGGTCGACTGTCGGTCGTGATCATAAGCACACCTGAGCGCGGTCAGTACTTGGATGGGTGATCGCTCGACCGTTGGAGGCTGCCCGTGGTTCGGATTCCACGTAAAACTGTAGGTCCCTTCCCTTTTTACATTACTAGGTGGCATTGTTGAACCCGCCCAGGTTGGAACCACCGCACTGAATGATGGTCGGTCGAAACGGCGATGTAAATAGTTCGTGTTTTCCGTCCAGTTCGTAGCGTAGCCGGCACGAACGAAGGGAAGCAATGACACGGCACCTGTTCTACAAGGTGTTATGGGTTGACATCACGGAAAAAATTCTAATTGAGAGCATGGTCGTGCACCGCTAAGTCCGACAAATATTTGTCACACATATGTAATCTTAATCGCATCGAAACTGCCATCAACCTGTTCACCAGTTCAACGGTTCAACTCGACAATCAATGCAAACAGGAATATTTCTGAACGACTCCCGACAACTTGTATATACTCGTACATTGAGCAGAGGTTAGATTCTGATGTGAATGCAGAAATATTTTAACGCGAGCTATAAAATTAGAAGTTGGTAAAGCAAAATAAAATCACCGTGCACAAAGCGTATTATATATTGCGTACATCAATCTTTCTCTTAATGTACATAATATGTATGTAAGTCTATTAAATATAATATTTTATATATTTCTTCATTCAATTTTTGAAGTTTCCGGCAGCTTAGTGCCAATAGTCCAACTTGTTCCCGCCCAGGGTCCTCCTGGTAAAAAGAACAAGTGTACATTTAGATGTTATATATATATATATATATATATATATATATATGTGCCTACTAAAGTATGTACTTATTATTTGTTTGCAGTTCATACCATATTATTTATTTATTTATTCGTAATCTAAAACATTGCCTCAAAATATTCTTGTTCGAATTTATGTACTTATCCCACATCCAAATAAGGTTAGAATATAATGCCTTCGCGGCTTTAGGCCAGGCTATTATATGTACCTAATTTATATAAATTGGTGTCCAATCAAGAATATTATTATATACGTACATACAATTTTATCAAAGCTAAAACTTAAAGTGGTCTATTTATTTAGGCCACATATCACGCCCCATACTTTTACGCATCATAGATCGATGGTCCACCTAAAACTTTTACAACTAATTTTGTGTGGGAAATTATGCGTCACTTCACACTTGCCAAAACGGTCCACTGCGCGTTATTCGGAATTAACAAAATATCTTCTGTCGCACCAATCGGAACCTTATAGATTCCGCTATTGGTGTCAATTTCATCTGACACAAAAAACTACGTAAACCACTTTATAAATAGCCGTAAAGTCAAAATAGTGTTTTAGTGAGAGATAGCGCCAGTGCGTGGTGTATGCAAACACAGCAAGTAATAAATGTCTCTGTGTATTAAATTATCTCTTTATGTTTGTTCTAGGCGAAACTGCCGCTATCAAAAGCAGTTTAACCGGTCCTGCCCCTAGAAGTTTCCACATTTGCACCGAACTGTTATGGCTGAGTCCGTTTGCGCGTGCCGCATCCAGTGGCCGTTGTTGTGGAGTGTTTGTCAGGTCAAGTTGCTCGGCAAACACACAGATGTATCACATTTCAGCAACATCGGCTCGAGTGCCTGCGAACGTAAGCCACTACAAAGGAAACCACATTGCTCTTACCCATCTCTACATAACATGACTAAATACAAGTTCTGCCGTCTGTCTGTGTGTTCGCTTAACAATGGCTCGACAATGGCTCAGTCGTTTTAGATGCAATCTGGCATTATTATAGATGGTTAACACCCAATGAGTTATGTAGGTATACCGGTGTAGGTATGACGGACCTATACGAAACTCAATAAATGTCATTATTTTTAAAACAAAACAGCTTTACTCACGGCTCTTCCCGAGCTATGTGGCTCGACGTTTCGGGCCAAGCGTATGGTCACGACACGACGGACACGACAAGCCGGAAGTGGATACCGTCAGCGTCTTCTGTCTCTCCGCCGAGATCCGGAACGCACCTGAACCCTCGTCTACGGAAATTCCCGCACTGGCCACAGCTACAATCTTCTTCAACGACGGACGGAGATCTGACAGTTCTCTGCCAACCGTCGCACTAGGTAGAGTGCTCATGAGGATGGGCCATACGCTTGGCCCGAAACGTCGAGCCAGATAGCTCGGGAAGAACCGTGAGTAAAGCTGTTTTGTTTTAAAAATAATGTCTAACAACCACGGTAATTTAAAAACCCTCAATAAATGTCCTCAATAAGGTGGTGGTTAGACACAAACATTTACGTTCGAGCGCTTTGCGGACATGAGAAGGTATTTATTGCGTGAGTTGCTTTGGATGTTTTTGTGATGAGAGCGTATGACGTGAAGGTACGCACACTTCTTTACCAAAAATTTACAAGTTTTTATGGAAACTGGACACGGTTCGCTATGTCAGCCCATAACACGGGGTGAACTAGGTGCCATGTCAGTGCTTTCCTTCATTTCATGTCGGCTACACTTAACTGGACGTAAAACATGAACTATTTACATAGCCGTTTCGATCGACGTTTCGCTCAGTGCGGTGGTAGGTACCAACCGGGCCGGGATAAACCCTACCACCAACTTAGTAAGGTAATAAGGGAAGGGACCTACAGTTTTACGTGGAATTCGAACCACGGTCAGCCTTCAAAGATCGAGCGGTCACCCGTCCAAGTACTGACCGCGCTCAGCATTGCTTAACTGCACCATTGAGCTACCGAAGCTGACAGCCTATACTTTGCGAGACATGGTGCAGGTGCAGTGCTGTAAAGTCCTTACAGCACAGCACGGATTACTCTGGTTACCCCGATTGTCGGGGTAAGTAAAATTGTATTTTATTCTTGTCCTATTTTTATACACTCAGCCTTAAGTCCGATGCAATGCTCTGGATTGTTCCCAAGCGCGTCGCAATCCTAGATACAAGCCGGCTCAATGCATTCACCCATAGAAATAAATACCTAGAAATGTTATACGCTTTTTGTTTTAAATCCGGTATGGGGTGACTGAGTTAGGGCCGATTTCACCACCTTCGGCTAAAATGTATCTGTGCCGGTTAACTCGTGTCAGCTGCATGGAAAACCGGCCAAGTGCGAGTCGGACTCGCGCACTGAGGTTTCCGCACCACAAAAAAAACATTGCAAAAAAACACGATTCTTGTATGGGAACCCCCCTTAATTTTTTACTTTTTTATTATTTGTTGTTATATCTGCCATAATAACACATATTCTGTGAAAATTTCAACGGGCTATTACGGTTCAAGAGATACAGCCCTCGGACAGACGGACGGACAGACAGACAGACAGACAGACGGCGTAGGCTTAGTAATAGTGTCCCGTACCGGATACGGAACCCTAAAAATGTTACTTTAACCGGCAGATTAATTGAAGCTTAACCGGAGGTGGTGAAACCGGTGGTTAAAGGCGCACGTCGGCCAGTATTACCTCCGAAAATTTGCCATAGCGGATCTTCTCTTTGGATTGATGGTTAGGTATACTTTAGTAGCGGAGCCGAGGCTATGCGGCCGAGTTTCGTCCAGTACAGTTGTACCAACCCATTCGCCTACAACAGCTTGTCTAGGAGACGAAAGAAGATGAAATTACAAAATGTATTTTATGTCACACTTGGTCACTTCACTTCTTCTGTATTTAAAAGTTAAATTATTTAATTAAGTTAAGTTATTTAGAAAACCCCCGACGCTTACAAAGTAAAAAATAATTACTGAAAGGAGTCGGGGGACCGCTAAGTAAATACCCGTGCAGCTCTGAGTTTTTATATTTTATTTACTTAGCGGTCCCCCGACTCCTTTAGGTAAGTAAACGGACATTATTTTTACTTTTTAAAGGTCGGCGTTTTTTTTAATTTGTAATTTAACTTTTATTTCAAGCTTTAAAAAAACCGGATCCAAATTGGTCCGTTCGTTTGGGAGCTACTATGCCATAGCAGACACACCCAGAAACGTATGAACACATACACACGTTAAACTTATAACTCCCCTCTTTTTTCGTCGGGGGTTAAAAGCAAAATATTTCTCTCCTCTGCAAATGAAGTGCATGCCGGCGAAATGTTGGTAACAAGGTAAAATGTACGCAAAGCTTACATTCGTACGACAATGCCTTGTCTAGATATGTTTTATTTCCAATGCATCTACCATTTTCCTCCGACAGCGGATGCAGTCGCATCTTACAAGAGCGGCGCTGGCCGACAGGAAATTGCGGACGATAAATCAGAAAAAAGGAAATTAAAGCAGTTTGTAAAGTGGTCACTGCGAGTGGACAAATAATAATAAATGAAGTGGACCCAATTGTGCAATGAGGGTGCGTTTCTTTACTCCCTACAGCTTAAGATATTTGCGAATACAGTCTTGAAGAAAAGTTCAAATTATTTATTTTCTATATCGTGCATATGTTAGATTGACAGTTCAGGCATAGTATGATAAAATTAATAAAAAATCGGCCAAGTGTGAGTCGGACTCGCGCACCGAGGTTCCCGTACCACCACGTAAATATGGTATTTACATTAGAGTCACACTCGCACGTATCTCGCAAGTATCCCGACATCTATCGGTGACCGTTCATACCTTTGTTGTTATAACTTTTCGATTATTCAGTAGATGGCGCTCTTCTGCAAATTTGTTTTAGACTTTTTATTATTTTGTGTTCCAAAGATACAGCCATCGGACAGACAGACGGACGGCGTAGGCTTAGTAATAGGTTTCCGTACAGGGTACGGAATTAAATATCACCGTACTAATGAAATATCACAATATACATACATAAATACACAGCGTCAGGCCGGTTTCCTAGTGGGGTAGGCAGAGACAATGGATCTCCACGTGCCACGATCCTGAAACACCTCAGCCGCCTCTTCCAACCTCATAATGTTCTTCATACATGCTCGTCGGTTACGGGCTCTACAATATCACAATATCCGGTATGGAAACTGTGTCTGCGAGTTCGACTCACACTTGACTGCTTTTTTATTTTGAAGGCGAATAAATATCACGAAAGTACCAATTACGACGGCGGACGGACAGACAGACAGTAATAAATATAATGTAGGTAAATATTTGAGGTTTTCAAATGTTAACTTAAAAAAAATATGATTATAGTTTTTAGGTAGTCGGGAAGGACTCGTGTCGGGAAGGGTCGCCCTAGACGTACGCACCTGGACCAGATCGGGCATGTGCTCAAAAAGGGGCCAGTGCGTAGTACCCGTAACTGACGAGCATGCATGAAGAACATTATGGGAGTGGAAGAGGCGGCAGAGGTGCAGAGGCGGACTAGCAGCCTTAGCCGCCCTAGGGCGTTTAGTACCAGCCGCCCCAATTCAATGCAGCCGCCCCTTTCAAGTTTACAGCATAGATACAAATGTGAAGTTGTATGAAAATCAGTATTGCGTTCGGTTCAACCTGCCAAAAATATATTAGGTATTTCTCGGCTTATTTTACATATAGTAAAAGTATTTTTTACAAATTTTACGGCAATATTGACCTTATAGTCATAGCAAAATTATTTTTTCCGCGTAAATAGTGCGTCATCACCTCCGCCGCGCTCACCACTCCCGCACGTCGCACGCACTTGCTCCGGCCGGCACCCTTTCTATTCTGTACCTGCGCTCACTGCTTCCAGCAGCAGGTACAGATTGGCCGCCCCTAATATCTGGCCGCCCTAGGCCCGGGCCTAGTCGGCCTATATGGAAAGTCCGCCTCTGCAGAGGTGTGTCAGGATAGTGGCACGTGGAGATCCGTTGTCTCTGCCTACCCCACCGGGAAACACGCGTGACGCTATGTATGTATGCTGAACCGGGTACAGGGTAACTGTTATTCGCAAGCATTCTGAAACAATGTGCCCTCTCTAGTATTTATTTGCACGGTAGAACGGAATACGCCCAAGTGCCGTTGCGGTCGCTCTCGGGTACACGTATCCTCGAATTCCGGAGAATTTCCCCGGGTAATGACGTCACTTCAGCTGGAAGACGACGATTTAGTCGAGGCAATAACAGGCGGCGATAGCGAGTAGTGTGACCGTCTGCGGTGCGAGGGGATTGCGTTTTGAATCGTGCGTTTTGAAACGCACGTTTTGTGTTCTTGAGTTAAAATCGAGAATAAGAATACAGTTAAATGGAACCAAAGGAAAGCACTGACATGGTACCTAATTCACCAAGGTGTTATGGGCTGCCATCACGGATGTTGCAGGTGACGTAGCGAACCGTGTCAGTTTCAAGTTTAAAAAAAATGGAAATTTTATTTTAACGAAAACGAGTAAAAACACGGTTGTCTTCTTGACATCTGAATAGGTACGGAATGTGGAATCTGAAAATTATAGCATCTCTAATGTCAGACAGCCATTAATATGTCCACTGCTAGACATAATTTTATGCTGTTGCAGTTTTCTCCAGTCCCTCCGCCATCAGTGGTACTGAACCACTGATTGCCTCCGACGTAATTTACGTCGTCGTCCCACCTGGCCGTTGGTCTTCCCACACTCCGTGTCCCTCTCCACGGCCGCAAATGTAGAACACGTTTACTCCAACATTCGTCGTCTCGTCGCCTGATGTGCCCAGCCCACTGCCATTAGAGGTTGTCCAATATCGACTATCTTTTGCCCGCGGCCTCGCTTTGCGTGATTTTTTGCTCACAGCTCTGGCTGCCGATGACGTAGTGTTATGATTTATAGTCTTAAACCATCTTGAGTAGTGACAGTAAAAACCGTATGTAAAATTGATAAGGTGATTATCGAGTTATATTCATATATTGACGTTCGTTACACGGCCACTCGCCCCAGTCGCCCGTAGAAACTTATTTGTGCAAGCAAAAAACAAAGCACCCGTATTTTCACACATTAATGCGTTTTATAAAACGCATATCGCAAATCGCGCCCACAGTTACATCCACTAAGTGGAGGATAAGCCCGCACGCCGTAAAATTGTTTGTAAATACCTACCCCATAATGAGCCAGCGGGCCGGCCGCGGCTACGCGCGGATTCACCATGAAACCCCGGCTAAAATAATTAACTTGCTCAATTTCACCCATTGATCCGCCCCGGCCGGCCGGCCGGAACGGGTCCGGAATCTCCCGTTCACCGTCGCCGGTGGTAGCTGCGACTATTACCATTGATGTAGATTTTTTAATAGAATTTTCGGGTTTTCTCAATGACGTTTTTGGGTTTGGTTTGGAATAGGTATGAGAAAGATCATATTTGCTTTAAAATCGGATTTGCTATTAAACCGATTCTATCGGGAGCGAAGCCACGGGCAAAAGTTCAAAAGTTCAAAAAAGTTTATTATATATTTTGCATTACAATGTAAAAGCAATAGCTATCGCCCAAACTGGCCTTGCGGCTGCTTCATGAGCAACAGATATATAAGTACTAATTTTATTCCTATATAGTTACATTGTTTATACAAAGATTTATATATTACTACAATGAATGTTTGTTAAACTATCTACTAGCACAAAAGTCGTCTATGCAACATTAATAAACCCAACACTAAACCGTCATTGATACAACTTAACTTAAATATTTAGGTACTACAATGAATGTTTGCTAAACTATCTAGGTACTAGCACAAAAAGTCGTCTATGCACATTAATAAATCCAACACTAAATCGTCATTTATACATGAAACTTAACAACTTTCTGAGTACCCTCACTTTCATGAATATCTTCACATCACAAATATCGAATTGCTGTTGCTAGGTCCATTTGTCGGCGACCGTCAAAGAATGGCAGATCACCACAGATCAGGCACTAGGCCCTTCTTCCCATTCCCTTTCTTTCCCAATATGTATATGTACACCTGTGTGATATTATATGTATTTGTTATATATTCTATACATATATTCTATACACAAAAGCTAGTGTAAAGTAAATTAACATCAAACCTAAATGTCAGATTAAATAATAATAATATTAATTTCGTTGTGCCCATAGTCGTTTCGGCGCATGGGCTGATAGCGAAGAGCCTCGACGACCACCTTGAGAGGCTCTCGCTGAGTGGTTGGGTCAAGGGCCAGATCCAGAAGGCAGCCCTGCTCGACACTGCACGCATCGTCCGGAGGTTGCTCTCTTTGGGACCCGACCATCATCGGTAGCTTGGGCTCGCCCCGCCGCCGGTGGTGGAAACTCCATTTGTTTTTGTATTAATTTTAGATTTTAAGTTTGTAAATATTATGTAAAATTAATATACAAAAAATGTGTAAATAAATGGATGAAATATTAATTTTAAATAAGCTAAACCTACAAATACGAAACACCTATTTATGGGTATCATGCATATAATTAAAGCTCCCCAATTATTGCTCCTGAAATGCTCTGGGCGTTGCACCTCTGAAAATCAAAGCTGCCTCTTTCGCTTCCATTGTAGGAACCACGGTAGGAACCGACCTCATGAACACATTTCTTACTTAGTACCTAACTAGATACATAATTTACTTATTTCGTTAAGGTTTTCATACATTGTATTATTTTATGTTGTACACACTTGACAAATTAAATTATTACTCGTAGGTGTCAGGCATCCTCCTAATAATTAAAGTGAAGTTTGCACGGGCGAGCGTAGAAAGTACTTCAATATATTATTAATATCCTTATAACTCGAGAACCGCCTTATCGATTAACATAACGTTTTCACTGGTAAACTTTGTCACTTCTTAAGATGGTTAATTAGGCTACAAATCATAACGCTACGTCTCATCGGCGGCCTTAGCTAAGCAAAAAGTCACGCGAAGCGAAGCAGCCGCCAAAAGCTAGATATACAATACATACACTAGGCATATATACAAATACATACATATGTTATACTGTTTCCCAGTGGGGTAGGCAGAGACAACGGTTATACTACGCACTTTTTATTATTACTTACCGAAAAAAAACATTCACGATTACACAGCTGTTTGTTCACAAATAAGCGAATGTGTTATAAAATATATTGTACAGTAAGGACGAAGTTTTCGCGTTGTTGCAGACACAGTGAAGACGAAGACGTCGTCGCTTTGTTGACACAGGTGTATTGTGTACGGATTAGGTCGGGTAAGCGGAGGGGTGGGCAGTGAGCATACAAGAGGGTGACGGGCACAGATAGGCCACCTATCAATTAGGATGCTTTTATCATGATTACCTCAATGTTTACTCGCTACGTACATTTTACGTAGCAACGTTGAAAAGCCTCAGCCGTCGTGTTCCATCACTATGATTGATGGTAGATTAAGTGTATTGGATCGATAAGGAGTGATCTATTAATAACATTGGTAAGTAATTGAAAGTTTCATGTAATGATGCCGAATAAAACACGCAGGAACAAGCTTAATGGATGATGGAAATATATGTATACAAAATGTGTTCTGAGGAACTTACAATAATTAGAAATTTTCGATATGTCTGATAATAAACCTAAATTATAACCATTTTTTACCCTACTGTGAAGAAGCCAAAAGAAGTATGTATATGTGAAATGAAAATATACTTTATTGCACAAAAAGTGACAAAAGGCGGACTTAAAACCTAAGGGCATTATCTGCCAGTCATACCTGGGATTGTGAGTAGGGTAGATGGGTAGTGCGGAAAATTAAATGAGATTTTTTTTTTTTAAGTGTACAAAACTAAATAATAAAACATAGATAATAGTAATAACATACAACTAAATACATTCGTGATTTACATACATACAAGTTCAAAAGTACATATACATATACGCAATATAAACAAATACACACACATACCTAATGCAGTTTCTAAACAAGCGATAACACACATGGAAACATTAAGGGTTTGAAAACATATGTTCCCTCAAACGGGATTTGAAAATATTGTGGGAAGCGGAAGTACGGAGAGTGGCAGGGAGTTGGTTCCAGAGACGAGCTGATTCAACAGCAAAAGAATGGGTATAGAATGAACTGGAATGAATCGGGATACAAAGAAGGTTTCCATCCATGGACCTCAAAGAAGCACCATGACTCGAAAGAAATTGGAATTTCGAACGGAGATATTCTGGAGCACGGGGATCGAACAAAACGGAATATAGAAGGGAAAGAATGTGAGTTTTCCTACGCGCTCGTACTGTAGGCCACTTCAACTTGGTGCGGTATTCAGTTATGTGGTCATATTTTCTGAGGTTCAAGATATACCTGACGCACGTATTTTGTAGGCGCTCGAGTTTATCGAGTAATGACTCATTTAGATCCAGGAAGCAGACGTCAGCATAGTCAATAATAGAGAGTAGAAGAGATTGTGCTAGGGCCGTTTTAGTATGTTCCGGAAGAAAATTTTGAAGACGCTTTAGCGAGTGTAATGAACCATAGACCTTTCGACAAATTGTACCAACCTGAGGAGACCACGAAAGAGTTTGGTCGAACAATATACCGAGGTTTTTAACAGTTTTGCAATAATTGATAACTGTGCCATTAAAAATTACCTTGGGTATATTGTCGGCGTCGATCTTCGCAAGCTGGCGCGAGCACCCAATGATGATGGCCTGGGACTTAAGTGGATTGACTGCTAGGCCAAAACGCGCACTCCATGCCCGAATTATCTCGAGGTCGTAATTTAGCGAAGCTACAGCCCTAAAAATTAGTTCCGGGCTAGAGCTAGCACATAGCTGAAGGTCGTCTGCATACAGATGATAGGTAGAAGATAAATTTAGAGTAATAAAGTGTATAAACACTGAGAATAATAGAGGAGATAAAACGCCACCCTGTGGTACACCAGCGTTCAGATCCGTCCAACTTGAACAATTGCTGTCCAGTCGAACCGACTGCTGGCGACCCCGAAGATATGTGTTAAACCAACCTAGTGTCGAAGGTGAGATATTCAGATGAGAGAGCATTGCCAGGAGAATATCGAAATCCACTGCATTGAAGGCATTACTGAAATCAAGTTATGTGAGAATGGAGAGTTTTTGATTTTCCATATTAAGGCGGATATCCTCCGTAACCTTGAGAAGAGCAGTGGTCGTGCTATGGGCAGGACGAAACCCAGATTGATAAGGGTTTAGAAGTTTATTCGTAGAGAGGAAATGTGAAAGTTGACTATGTGCAATGCGCTCTATGATTTTGGAAAGAAAAGGAAGTATAGATATTGGTCGGAAATTGCTGTTGGTAGTTGGATTGTTAACGACGCCCCCGTACCCTTTCCCAGTACGGTCATTTCGGATTAGCACATAGCGTGGCAAAGAATATGAAGTGGAAGAGAGTGTTGGCTTTAGAAAACTTTCGCAGATTAAAATTGCGTGAATGTGCGAACTGGTGAAGGAAACAAGCAGATCAGCATAGTGCGCTGGTATACTCTGTGCATTAATGTGGCAGACGTTAAAGTTGTGAGGGAAGGCGGAAAACTCAGTGTCCAATAAGGCTGCAAGAGATGAAGAAGTAGAAGAGCTGTCTGTGTCACTATCACTACCATTAGATGATTTAGAGAAGGAATCTGAAGTTATGCTATAAAATGTGTCATCACTAGAACTGTTTGTTGACATATATAGATAAAATATAATTTAAGTAATCTAACAAGTAATAAAAAAAATAAAAAACAAATTATAATAAAAAATAAATAAAAAAATGTAAGACATATAAGTAAGATAAGAATATTACAATAACTATTAACATCTAAATTGCCCACAATCCCGCTAGTGGGTATACATCAAATAAATTCTTAACAAAAGTGCAGAGAAAAAAAAGACATTAAATAAACAAGACAATTGATACATCGAAGACAACAATCAAGAATCAAGAATATTACACCGAACACAGAAAGAATTAATAAAATAGAAAACAAAAACAAAAACAAAGGCACCTGACAGCTCGCGTACGTTACGTACATACATATGTGTATGTACATAATATGTATATATTTATGTACTTATGTTAGTTTGTTCCTTCACAGAGCCTGAACTACTTAACCTATTTCAACATATTATGAGGCATTGTTGAGTTTGTCTCGGTAACATAGGCTACATTTCGAAAAAAATAATACAAATTTTATAAAATCCGACTACGAAAAACGAAGGAAATAACAATGAAATAAGATTAAAAAAGCTGTTGTCCGGCGTGTAGAAGGATTCGAATAGACGCAAATTTTTGATCAACTTTCCTTGTAATTTCCTAAAATTTTCTGACTAGAGTTTAACATAATTTTTAATTTTAATGAAAGAAGTGAAATTTTACTTTTGTATATTTTTATGTAGGTATATTTATTATTTCTTACACTATTTTATCACTTCTCCTTATTTTATCAATTGTAAAAAAATACCATCCTTTCGGTGGAATTTAAAAAAAGATTAGATTTTAACAAACAGCAATGATTTAGAAATAGATTAAAATAAAAACAAACATATTATTATCGCTCTATATGCTCATAATATGTTAGTGACGATCGATACCTACGGAAACTGGTAGCGCGAGTTCGACTCGAACTTGACCGCTTTTAAGTTTCCGTATCAGTACGGAAGCCTAAAGCCTATTACTAAGTCTACGCCGTCCGTCTGTCTGTTCGTGGGCTGTATATTTTGGACCGTAATAGCTAGCCGGTTGAAAATATAACAGAATATGTGTTGCCGGATATATCAACAAATAATAAACATAAATTGAAAATTAAGGTGGTCTTTATACAAGAAAAGTAGTGCTGAAACCTCGGTGCGCGAGTTCGACTCGCACTTGGCCGGTTTTTTGTTTTCGCTTTTAATCTGCCACCGGGATTAAATAAAAGCCGAAGGAAACAATATTGTCGGGAATTCTTCCCGTACCTAATGTGTTTGTTTACGTCGGGAAGGCGTGCGCCATTCGTCCCAGGCTAAACTTGGGATTACAAAAGATTGCTCTTTTAGGGTTTTCTGTATATAACATTAGAACAGTTTGGGAAAATTGGAACCACGAAGCGTGTGAATAATTTTGAATATTATATTTTTATATTTGCTGTTTGTGATGGCTAAAATCTTTTTCCATGGCACCACCAAATGAATGGAATTTGTTTATTTCCGTACCCCGTACGGAAGCCTAATACTAAGCGCGTCTTGCACCAACACGAGTTTAGAGTTAAATAGCGAGTTATGGATTTAAACGCGGTTCAAACGCGGTTCCCACATACAACGGGTGCTAGTTTAACGAGTTAAACTGGTTTATAGTTAAATTCGTGTTGGTGCAAGTGGGCCTAAGCCTCCGACGTCCGTATATTTGTCCATCCGATAGCTATATGTTTGGAACCATAATAGGCAGCCTGTTGAAATTTTCCCAGAATATTATGTGTTATTATGGCGGATATTCAAACAAATAATAATGAAAATTAAAACAAAAACTAAGAAATAAAGGTACAAATGTAATAATTTTATCCAAACATTTTAATAACAAAAGTATGATCGCTCACCGATAGATGGCGTGATACTGAGATACGTGCGAGTGCGACTCTAAAGTAAAATAACAAATAATAAAATCCGAGCATTTGCGCGGTGGTACGGAAACCTCGGTGCGCGAGTCCGACTCGAACTTGGCCGGTTTTTTATTTACAATTCATGTTAAAGTATTAATAAATATAAGTTAGGCTTTTGTCCAGAATTTTCAAGGTATAGTGTAACTTTTTAGGGTGGTGTCACAAAGTGGTCAGCACTATAGCGATAATGTAGTATTAGTAAAATAACCTGCAGTCTAAAAAAACAAAATTATCATATTATATTTTATTCACTGATTCAAATTAATACTCCCATTTAACCAATCTAGTGAGTATAATGTAAGGCCTCACAATTTGTGTAGACTATTTGACTAAACCTGCCATTAGTAGCCGGTAACTCATTTGACCCAGCGTGCCCCTAGGCTCAGTGCGACAGTGTGACACACTAATGGCACTGTAGCGGTAATGGTTAGTAAGACCAACCTTAGTGGAACAAATAAATGGCAATATTCAGACACCTAATTTCAAATTGTTCACGGTAAGGCACTGACTGATCAGTCGTATGGCACCTAGCTTCAACAGTAACACGGCGTGATGGGCTGACATCACGGAGACATCAACCTAACCGAACCAAGCCGAGCCGAGCGGAGCCGATCGGAGCGGAGCCGAGCCGAACTGAACGAGACCGAACCGGACGCCGAACCGAACTTAACCTAACCTAACCTCCGTGCAAGTGTGACGTCACACCTGCGTGCAGATATCTTGCACGTAGGTGCCTGCACGGGCCATTATAGGCCAGTAACCTCGGTGCAAGTGTGATGTGTGTGAGTTGTTACCAAGTACTAGGTAACTTGCCTTGCGTTGCGTGTTTCTAATAGACAAGTAGCCTGCATGCTGGTTACCTGCGCGGCGAAATAGCGCAGCGCTCTATTCCCGCGCAAGTCAAAACTCACTCATATGCAACCTGCACGTGCAATGCAGGTAGATCTTCCCTCTGTGCAAGCTACTTGCAGCTTACCTACAACCTGTACGCAGGCTACTTGTATAATGGAAATGCTGCTAACCTAACCTAACCTAACCTAACCCTTAACAGAGTTCATACATCATAAAAGGTTACCATATGGGGTCGATACTTATCCCCACTCCATCTCTCCCCGTGCGACCAAGGGCAATATGACATGCTAAAGGGCGATAGGATCCTTCCACGGCTCTTCCACCGAGTCATTCAGCATGTGAGTCGTCGTGCCTTACTTGCTGCTTGATAGTTAAATTGTCAGAACATTTTGCGAGACGATATGGTGGATGTTGTGCTGTAGTTTGACAGAGTAATTGCAGCACAACACCGATTACCCGGCTTACGCCGATTGTCGGGATACAGCGTGTGGTATGTATGTTTGTATGTATGTATGTAAATCAGAAAAATCTCTCACAATTTGAGCAGGCTATTGACTAGACTTGCCCTTAGCGTTGTGTTATCTATCCGGCTGGCTCATTTGACCCAGCGTGCCCCTGGGTTTAGCGCGACAGCGTCACGTAGTAATTGGCACTGTAGCGATAATGGATTAGTTGCTTTATTGGACAGGGGAGGGACGCCGGACGCGTGACGCGCTGCGACGCGGCGTCTGCGCCGGCAACATATTACTGCGTGATTTATTTAGCCGTTACAATTGGCCCAACTGTTTCGTGTCACCCTGCCCGCTCCAGAGTGGCCCACGGAAAAAATATGCGGGTGGTTGAGCACTGTGCGGGAATATCATCCACAGACCACAGAGCTTGTAAACTCTGGAACGCTCTCCCTGCCCATATATTTCCCCCTAAATACAGTCTCGGGTCCTTCAAGAGAGGCGTGAATAGGCATCTGTCAGGCCGGAATGGGATTCGCAACCCCCTGCGTGCGACCGAATGTCCATGGGCATCTAGCTGTATCTGCGGTTCCACCAGCGTTAACAGCCTTTGTCCACGGTCCGATTTTTTTTTCTCGTCAGCATTTTGCCGGAGACGGATGCCGGAGATGGATCTCGTTTGTACACTACTTACGTCCGTTCCCGGGTGAACCAAATCTTCAAACGCTCAATAACTTCCGTCAAAACGACGGAACTAGGCGCACCAGACGTCGTGACAAGAACAATTCGTTTTGTATTTGCGCTACTCCGAACCTAGTTTTTGACGGACCGATGTAGCTGTTCATCTTATCAAGCCGAATTATCGGCGTCCGTCATCATGACTAAACTGATAAATAATGTGTAAACAAAATTATCGAGCGTCAGTGTGAATTTTATCGGTACCAAAGCAAAATTCATCCCAGTTCCAAAAATGCTCGGATCTCAGTATATATGCTTGATTTGATAATATCATAACATACGAATAAAAACGTAACTAAATGATGAAAGAAGTACCCAACCCACACCTATTTCCATTCCATCATAAAACATCGAAAAACTAAACTCAATTGTTACCGACTTCTAAGTTCACTACATTCGATTCTCAGCCCACTGTGCGTCACTATTGTCAAATGGCAATTCACTCCTGTCCCGGTAATAGATAACACATAAAAACAGGCCAAGTACGAGTCGGACACATGCACCGGAGGTTTCCGCACCACAAAAAAAAAGCCACAGTTGCACTCCGGGAGTGCCGGCAGAAGTGAAAACTTTTTGTATTTCCGAAAATAATTCTTAGGTGGTTATAAAAAAAACTAAACACCCTAAAAAAATATAAACACCGTAACATTGCTTAAAAAAGAAAACAAAAGAAAGAAAAAAAAATTTGAGTGATTCAAACCCATTATGGTAAAAAAATACAAATCCTACATTCTTACCATTGAGCCACGAAATCACATAAACGACCAAACGAATATCGGATTCCCTTGATTCGCTTTCGGCGTTACTGTCACTGAGAGACGAACAGAATTGATCCCGAGCCATCTTAACTTAACCCTTAATGCAATGACTTAAGGTTGCATTTTAAATAATAAAAATAAATCTGTAGCTTTTCGAGATCTGTCGCGAGTCTAACATTTTTTACCCACCTAAAAAAGTGCCAAGCGCCGCTAAAGAAGTTTTCACTTCAAAAAAAAAAGCGTTGAAAAAAACCGTTCCTTGTATGGAAAACCCCCTTACGTTTTGAGTTTTTTAAATTATAACCGCCAGAAATAACCCATATTCTGTGAAAATTTCAACCGGCTAGCTATTACGGTTCCAAAGATACAGCCATCGGACGGACGGACGGATGGACAGACAGACAGACGGACATACAGACGTTCTAGGCTTAGTACGTACGGGGTACGGATATCTAAAAATAATGCCTAAACGGGTCTGTCTATTTATTACAGAGATTTAAGGACAGCTATCATGGATGCCCCTGCCAGACCAGCAGCAGACGTTTCGGGATGTTCAATTCCCGGATCAATCGAATTTATAGAAGCCGAGCGCCAAACTTGAGGCCTGTGACACACGAGACGAATAATTACACTTTGAGGCTTGTAGCGTGACTAGCGTGAGGTTAGTAGCACAGGTTGCTGTAAATAACATTTATGGAGTGTAATTTTTTTGTGTGTACCAATAAAAAAAGTTTAGGACCCCTGACATAAATTCACTTATGCAAGTAAGTAAGGCTTCCTACTGTCTAAAGACTTTATCTAAAAACTATAGTCTAGGCGCAAGAGGAACACAAATAGAAGATTTAACTGTTCAAAAAAAATTCAGAGAATACGTCATCCACCCGATGGCGGAATTCCATATACCTATGCCTATATAGGAGAGGAACATTCAGTAGTAATATTTAAGAAAAGTGTTAATGTACCTATACAACAAATTGCCGAAAGAAGTGAGAGAAAAATATTGAGATCACAATTAAATAGGTGGCTCCAAGATAAAACATTTTACTTGGCATTATTTCATATTATTAAGTAGCCGACTTTAATTAAAATTTGTGCATAATATGACATTTAATGCAAGTATGCACCTATCTTTATACTGTAATAATTTAGTAATACACTCGTACATAAGTTAACGCTGGATGTAAAAACTGTATTACAGTGAGTGCAAATAAAATAATTTGATTTCGAAATTTCCTTACCTCCGGGGAATCTATAAACATTCCAAGTTTCTAGAACCGTTTAGGCGCTACAGGCTGTGACAGACAGGCAGATTGATGGACGGATGGACATACACCTGGCTGATTTTGTAAGATCTTCAAATTCTTCAAAATGTGACATTTTTTATGCAAACTGACACCTTTGGCTACATAATCTACTACATTCGTTATGTCAGCCCATAACACCTTGGTGAACTAGGTGCCATGGCAGTGCCTCCTTCGATCGTGTCGGCTACACTGAACTGGACTGAAAACACGAACTATATTTAAATAGCCGTTTCAACCGACCTTTCATTCACTGCGGTGGTATCAACCCGGGCGGGTTAAATCCTACCACCTAATAAGGTAAGAAGGGAAGGAACCTACAGTTTTACGTGAAATCGGAACGACGGTGAACCTCGAACTGTCGAGCAGTCACTCATCCATCCACTGACTGCACCCAGGGTTGCTTATGATCCGATCCGACCAACAGTCGACCGACCGTACCACTGAGCTACCGAAGCTGACAAAAATTTGTTAAGTGCGAGTTTTACTCGCGCACGGAGTTTTCCGTATCTATCCGCTATTATCCGCCTATATTTTGTCTTTCAAAAATGCAATGTCTACAAGCATGTGGCGCCATCTATCATTCAATAGTGTGACTAATCGATTTTTCGGACGTTTGTTGTATGGGAGCCCCCTTAATTTTTAACGTTTTCTTGTTCTTATTTGTTGTTATATCCGCAATAGTAATACATATTCTGTGAAAATTTCAACGGGCTACCTATTACGGTTCAAGAGCTACAGCCCACGGACAGACGGACGGTCGGACGGACGGCGGAGGCTTAGTAATAGGCTTCCGTACGGCATTGTACCGTGTGGGGTCGGTACTTAAAAAGAATAGCCCCACTGCATCTCTCCCCGTCGCATGTCGTAAAAGTCGACTAAGGGATAAGAAAATTCGTCAGCCTCGGTAGCTCAGTGGCGCGGTTGGTTAGTCAACTGTTATTAAGCAACGCTGAGCGCGGTCAGTGTTTGGATGGGTGACCGCTCGACCGTTGGAGGCTGACCGTGGTTCGGATTCCACGTTAAACTGTAGGTCCCTTCCCTTCTTACCTTACTAGGTGGTAGGGTTTATCCCGGCCGGGTTGGTACCACCGCACTGAACGAAACGTCGGTCGAAACGGCTATGTAAATAGTTCGTGTTTTCCGTCCAGTTTAGCGTAGCCGACATGAAATGAAGGGAAGCACTGACATGGCACCTAGTTCACCCTGTGTTATGGGCTGACATCACGGATGTTGTAGGTGATGTAGCCAACCGTGTCAGGTTCCATAAAAAAAAAAAAAAAAAAAATACGGAAACCTAAAAATAAGTACGGCATAATATGATTATACTGTCGTATACGATAGCATCATGCATGATAGACTCAAATCCAGTGTACCTACTTCAAAATGTTCATGGATAACGTTATCTTCTGGCTAAATGTTAACTAACACTTGGAGTTCCTGCTCATTAAATACGCTTACCGCATCAACGACTACAAACCAAACTACCTACCGAATTCACATTTCTGGATACGATACGAAATGTACCATTAATTTCAACGAGCAAACACAAAATCCTCATTTTCGTTGGAGCAGTCGTCGATGATCCTTTAGAGCTGAAACGCTTGCTGTGTTCCGTCACGCTCGGTGCGACGCCAGGTCCCGCCAACTAAATGCACCCTCTCTCCACAGACGGGCTGCGAGAACACTATTCCGCCATTTGGCTCTACCCGGAGCCATCGACCATCACTCATGTGCAATTCAAATGAGGCACAATACCGAATGCAGCACCAATTGTATCGCAATCTGGAACAATTTAATGGCGTCGCCGTGGACGGCCGCCCGTCCGGACGGCGAACGTGTAAGTGAATTTCTGCATCGATTCATAGACGACGAATCCAAATATCGGGTTAGATGCGGCCCGGAGTCCTCTGCAGTCTGCAGGGGTCTCCGGGCCGCATGCCAAGTGCGCCGCTCTGCGAGACTATCACTTTAACATTTGGGAACAAATGTGAGGAAATTGTAGGCCCATAAACTGGAGCATAAAGTGGACTAGAATGTTTATATTACACCACATAATCTAGATGTCAGCTATAAACTACTCGTAGATGAATTGACGAATTTTCAGCTGGGAAAAGGTTAAATTCCAAGGTTCCACTCGCTTTGTGTATATTGTTTCGACAGTATCCGCGTCATTTTGGGTCGATTTTTTTATGGAAAGCGCGACATGTGGCATTGTTTCACCTCCGAGTAGGTGTAACGAACGATGCCCATGGACATTATGTGTTGCGCGGGGATTGCCAATGCCATGTCGGCTTGACAGAAGCCTTTTTACGCCCCTTTTGAAAAACCCCAGGCTGTAATTGGGAGTAAATAGGGCAGGGAGGCAACATGTTGGTGCGCTCGGTAGGTCGATTGTTGCACCAACCGGTCCGCGGTAGGTCGAAATGTTGTTCGTATTAAAGAACACCTACACGGATACGTACATCGTTCTCTCGAAATGTTACCGGTGAAGACTGAAGTTATTGGCTATATAATATAGGTGATGAAAGGAAATCATCGAAACCACGTCAGACCACTCTGGAGTGCCAATATATAAAGATATGCCAATATATAAAGTAATTAGTCGGTAAGTGCAGTGCAACGCTATCTGTGCGCGGTGAGCTCCGCTCTATTACCACTCAGAATTTCTCGATTGGAGCCCCAGCCTCAGTGTTTTCACTGAAATAACTCGGTGAGTGGTGCATGAGAGTCTCGATGCCTAGGTTAGTGCAGCTACGAGTAGGCGAGTCGAGACGGTAAGAGTACGAATTGGGCCCGAGTCACGTCCGCGATAGTTTGCTGGGTATTAAATTTTATGCTTTATTAACGACCCATCTTTAATGACGGCGCGTTAAAATTGCTTGTTGTTTTATGGACGGCTTCATGAATATTTATTCGGTCTCAAATTTGAGACGCCGGGATCCGGGACCGGAGTCTGTAGAGGTCCGGGCTTGTCGGCCGCTCGGCCCGGAGACTCATCCCGAGTCGGTCCCGAGACGCCACCGTTTTGCGACACAAAGGAAAACTTAATTATATTTCCTTTGTTTATATGTAATTCCGTTCTCCTCAGTTTGTGCCGAAGCGGGGTCTCGAATGCCACAATTCGGCAGTTCGGAACTAAATTAAAATTTTACTCGCTCAAAACTGACGGCCGGATTAAGCTGATTAGACATCGTGGAGAAATTAGATATTGCTTCGTTCCTCTCCGTTTTCTTTAGTTATTTCATCAAGAAGTTTGCATTTGAATATAAATTCAATTTACCTGTGTGAAGTAAAGAGAAAATTTACATCGATGACGTGCCTACTTAGAATCTGCTTTTAGCGGGTCGTTATTGAGTTATTTTAGTTAATAGATAATGTTGATGTTATTGTGTTAGAGTGGCCCAAGGGCAACAATTATGAATACCAAGACTTTCGCTATACAAACAAAGTACAATAATATCTAACTTGTTTAACTTATTATAACTTATTATAACTTGCATAGCCCTTGACAAAAAGTGAAATAAAATATACTTCTGTGCAAGGATACATTCTTTTAATCAACAAAAGCGTTAAATTACAAATTTAAAAAACCCCCGACCCTAAAAATAATTTCCGTTTACTTACTTAAGCCTGTTCCACCCATGCCACAGAATGTCTAATTTTATGCGCTCAAAATAGAGAGCGAGTGGGGAGCGTCGCGAGACAAAGCGGGCGCGAGGCAGTTTTCTCTTTACTAGACCGGGATGGAATTCGCCACAAGGCGCTTACGATAAAACAAAGCGAAGGCGTTACTATGAAAGTATAAAAAATTATAATAAAGTATGAACAATTTTAGCTTTGTGACTTTTTTAAATTGCGGTTCACTAAAGAATATAAAATTGTATTTGGAGAAAAATTATAAAAAATGTACATTAATTCTTTATATGTTTACAATAGAAATTGCTTTAAAAATAGAGGAATATTCGGATTTTCTTTCTATCGAGCGAAGTTAAAAAACTTGCTGTTTCAACCTCATGGTTCACTAAAGATAATCCTGTAGATTGAAAACCTAGAACATCCCCTATACTTTTTATAACTTTAACAGGTGTGCATCAATTCGAAAGTACAGATGATCCGGGCTGGTGTTCTGTGTCCCGGGAGTAGCCTCTTAAAGGAGCCGGGGGAGCGCTAAGTAAATTCCCGCGCTGCTCTAAGTTTTTATATTTTATTTACATAGCGGTCCTCCGAATCCTTTAAGTAAGTAAACGGAAATTATTTTGTGACTTTTTAAGGGTCGAGGTTTTTTAATTACTTAGTAATTATTTTATTTCAAGCTTTTTAAAAAAAACCTCATGCAAATCGGTCCACTTTTTAAAATTATAAATTTTTTGATTACTTAATTACTTGATTACAAACCTAACTAATTACCATCCCGATTAAACTAGCTTTCTAACAAAAAAAAAACCGCATCCAAATCGGTCCAGCTGTTTGGGAGCTATGATGCCACAGCAGTTATAACACCAACTTATAACGCCAACTTATAACACCCTCTTTTTTCGTCGGGGGTTAAAAAATGGTAGCAGAGCATAGATTATATTATCATGTTTGTTACGCCTGAAACATGACAAAAGTGATACAGATGTATTTAATTTTATTAAAATTCAATTTGCAAAACTATGGGTATTTCTGGGGCTGCCCGTTTTTCATCGGGCTTCTGATGGATTCTGCAGATGCGATAAAAAATGAGTTATGTAGTTTTTTTTTTTTTGGAGTAGTTGCAGAGACTCGATACAGCTCATTACCACAGCCAATATAACTCAGCTGCGGCGAAGAAGGAGCGGCTCGGCTCATTTGCTGTGGACACACTGCGGACGAAGATCACGAGCTCATGTCTTGTTTCAATCGAAAAGTAAAATTAAAAGTAGGTAGTTATTTTTAGGGTTCCGTCTCCGTCGTACGGGACCCTATTACTAATCCTACGCTGTCTGTCTGGGCTGTATCTCTTGAACCGTAATAGGTAGCCCGTTGAAATTTTCACAGAATGTTTTATTATGGCCGACATAACAACAAATAAGAAAAAGTATAAAATTCACGGTGGTCCCCATAGAAGAAACTAAAAAGTGTAAGCGCGCCATCTACCGAAAAGAGTATGAAGCATTTTAACTAATACATAGATGGCATGGCGATACGGAACCCTCTTACTTACTTTACATACAAAAGCGGGTGCACAATATGAAATAAACAAATGTTGATTTAATGTCATAAATTTTTTTTTTGTAAACATCCTTCAACCATTTCGAGGTTAGTTAGTATCTATTAGTGAAACTGCGTGTGAATTGTCAGATTCCATAAACATCTGTTACATTTAAATCAGTTCATTCGTTCTCAGTTTACTCGTTACATACAGATGTTGCCTTATACACGGTGTTGTAACGGTCAGAACATTAATTTCGCCAGCGCAATCCTCATGTTTTTCCAAGATAAAAAAGTCAATAAAGTTTTTCTCTAAAGTGTCTAGTTTTGGAGATATTCATTTTTGAAATTTCTGTTTTCGTCAAGTGTAATTTGACGCGCGCGGGGGAGGGCGCTGGCGCGGAACGGTTGGGGTCGAAAAACTCACGCCGCGCCGCCGCGCCGCCGCGCATCTCCTCGCTCCGCGCACTTGTCCTTGCTCGCTCACTCACCGCGCGCTTTTCATTACCATGTTCGCGGGAAAAATTAGATCCTTTTTACACTGAATAAATTAATTAATTTGTATGAAAACTGTTACTTTTTATTTAAAGGGAATTCAGAAAAAAGTTATCAATACTTTTTTGTTACTATGGACCCCAATAATCATTTCCTAAATTTAATGTAGTGTCCGTTACAACAACCTGTATAATATTATTAATATTAGTAGTAGTAGTACAGGTGTCATAGATCATTTATCTCTCAGACATAGTCACTAGTCAGACGCATCGACAAAAATGTTACACTGGCTACCAACGTTTATAGAGTAAACTATTATGGGGCATTTTACCACCTTCGGTTAAAATGTAGTGGCCAGTTAACTCCTGTCAACTCTGAGATTTTTTTTAAATGAAAGCGCGACATGTGGCCCCATGCGACCCATTTAAAGTCACCCATGGACATTCGGTCGTACATGGGGGTTATGAATGCCATGTGAATGCAATGCATGGTACCAACCCGGGCGGGTTTAACCCTACCACCTAGTACGGTAAGAACGAAAGGGTACTCGTACCTATTGTTTTACTTGGAATCCGAACCACGGTCAGCCTCCAAAGTTCGAGCGGTCACCCATCCAATTACTGCGATCGATTTAAATGTCCCTTTAACGGACAGTTAAATGTTACGCGATACTTAACCAGAGGTGGTTAAATTGGCCCTGAAAATAATCAAACAGATCGTTTTCAACCAACCTGCTGCTTCATTGTTCGGAGAACCGGTGTAAAACTGTGGGTCCCTTTTATTGCCACCTACCACGTGTTAGGTTCAAATTGTAGCCGACTCGGTTGGTACCACCGTAATGGATGTAAGATGACCGCATAGCAAACTCGGCTGTGTTCTCCTCTAGTCCAGTATAGCCAGAAATCCAATGGGAAGTCTCCGGTATGGTACCTACCTTATCGGAGGTGATATTGGCTGGTCGGAGCATGTACTTTGGCCCCTCTGACTCAGCCATCCATACCGGATTACATAAAATCCTTACCTTTAATAAAATCCAACGTCTGCTTTCTGCCTGTCTGTCTGTCTGTCTGTCTGTCCGCTTGTAGCTCGAGAACCACTGTACCGAATTTAATAAAAAAAAATCTACGGATAGCTTGATTCTTCCCATCAACTATAGGCTACTTACTATCACGCTAAATGGCTTATGAGGTTAGCAGAGAAGTCAAATATGAGAGCGGGCGGAGCCGCGGACACAGCTAGTAATTAATAAAATAAGAAATCTTTCCTTCGTGCTATTCTTTCTTCCTAAGTAGTGTAGTATAAAGTCACGCGATCTCTCTGTCTAAAAAGAGCTGGAGTAAGAGTTGGCGCCGGGTCTGTATAATTCGTAAGAGAGCTAATTATAAATAAAGAACAGTACGCTTCCTCGTCTACAGTTTGCTTCTCAAGCGAGACGTTGTTAATTGTTGGAAGATTAAGGTCGTCAGCCTCGGTAGCTCAGTGGTGCGGTCGGTCGACTGTCGGTCGTGCGTGATCATAAGCACACCTGGGCGCGGTCGGTACTTAGACAGGTGACAGCTCGACCGTTGGAGGCTAACTGCGGTTCGAATTCCACATAAAAACTGTAGGTACCCTTTCCTTCCTACCTTACTAGGTGGTAGGGTTAAACCCGCCCGGGATGATACCACCGCATTTAATGAAAGGTATGTTAAGACAGCTGTGTAAATAGTTCGTGTTTGTCGTTCAGTTCAGTGTAGCCGGCACGGTCGAAGGGAAGCACTGACATGGCACCTAGTTCACCTAGGTGTTATGGGCTGAAGTCACGGATGTAGTAGGTGAGGTAGCCAACCAAGTCAGTTTCATTTTATTTAGCCTATCCTGTGTCTCGTATAATCAAATGTGCTTGTACTAAGTTTCATCGAATTCGGATGATCGGTTTAAGAGTTATGGAGGAACATACATACATAGTTCACCCTGTGTTATGGGCTGACATCACGGATGTTGTAGGTGATGTAGCCAACCGTGTCAGGTTCCATAAAAAAAAAAAACATACATACAGAAAAGATTTTCTTAAAATCGTAAATTTAGTTTTAGTACATAGGGCACACTAAAAGTTTCCGGAATTGGCCACTTACATAAACAATATTTAAAAAGTAATTACAACATTTGAAAATGGAACTCTTTGGCTGTAAAATGCAGTTTGTTTCATCTGACTGTCAATTGTTTTTACATTGTGGCGCCATTTTAAAAATTGCGTGTCTACATTAACATAAATTTAACCCGGGAAAATTTTCGTAGTATGATTTTCTACGATTTTAAGTGTAATTTGACAGCTCATCAGAGCCTCGCTCGGCTTCAATCTGCTTTTGGCGATGAAGCACCATGCAAGACGACTATTTATTGCTGGTTTGCAGAATTCAAGCGCGGTCGTGTCAATCTCAGTGACGAATCTCGCGATGGTCGCCCGTCCACCGCTGTGAACAACAAAAACATCGATGCTGTGCGCCGTATGATCGAAACAGACAGGCATGTGACCTACCATGAGATTCGGGCATCCTTAGACATAGGCATGAGTCAAATACAATCAATCCTACACAAACATTTGGGTGTGAGAAAGCTGTGCTCGCGGTGGATCCCACACAATTTGACCGAGGCTCAAAAAACGCACCGCGTCACTTGGTGCAATGCCATGCTTACCAGATTCAGCAAAGGCGCTTCAAATTTGGTGTGGGACATAGTAACAGGTGACGGCACCTTGTGCCTTTTTTCTGTTCCCAAAAGTTAAGAACCAAAACGCGGTCAACGATTTTCATCACCAGAAGAGGCTGTCGAAGAATATGAAAAACACGTTTCTGAGGTCACCACGGAGGAGTGGCACAAAAGTTTTCAAAATTGGTTTAATCGTATGAAAAAGTGCATTTACGCAAAGGGAGAATATTTTGAGAAACAATAAATTAATTTTTGACCTTTAATAGTATTTTATTCTTACTAATTCCGGAAACTTTTAGTGTGCCCCACGTATCATACTAAGGGTCAATTGCGCCAACACGAATTTAACTATATAAATCAGTTTAACTCGTTAAGCTAGTACCCGTTGACTGTGGGAATTGCGTTTAAATCCATAACTCGCTACTTGACTCTAAATTCGTGTTGGCGCAATTGGGCCTTAGTCTACAGACGCAGTATATCATAAAACAAAGTAAGCATCGGAATCTCTCCCCGAAACTAGGTTGAATTGCGGGCACCACTGCTTGCCACTTCCGCGCGTTCGCGTTTTATAACACTGAGCACACAGATGTTTTTATAATATGCATTGAAGTTATATCTCCTGTTTTGGTGGCCGTGCTGCACAGAAGGGAGTAGATGAAGAGCTGCCTTACCGTAAGTAGTTCTAGTTCTTGGTATAGATCTTGGGTCGGGTACCGGTACGGCTTGCGGAATGCTACCTTCAGAAGAGCTCTTTGCGCTCTTTCGAGCGGGAGAAGGTGTTTCTTTGCCGCTCCGCCCCACGACGACGCTATGTAGTATGATAGTATTGGGTGAACCAGCGCCAGATATGTTGTATAGAGTAATGTTCTACTAGTAGCGTTATGCAGACTCTTAAATATGTAGATTATTTCACGCACTCGCTGTGAGAGTATTTTTATGTGTGTTGTATATGTTCTATGTTTAAAAATTAAAATATATAATCTTGGTGAGGACATCTGTGGTTGTTGTCATGGTGATGGTGCATTTGTTTACTCAATAAAAGATGGATTGATTGAACATGCTAGTAATTTTATTATACTTATTACAAAACATGGTGTCAGAAGTAAAGAACCTACACTAATATGTAGTAGCATGTAAGTTACTAAACAAGATGACAACAAATAATAGTGATACCGCTGCTAGCAGCCTGGGGCTGGGGACGGGTGGCGGAGGCAGTCATCCCGGCGGCGGAGGAGGGAATATGAGGCCTCCTCGTGAACTAAATTGCAACGGCGACGACCCTAATACGTGGACGCGCTTCATTCAGATGTTCGAGATATACATGAAGGCATCTAAACAAACGAACCTGGACGATGAAACGAAAATCGCTATACTTCTCAATGTTGCAGGGGAAGATGCAATTGAGATTTATAATACATTCGCGCCTTGTGAAACGTACAAGGAGGTAAGAGCAGCATTTGAAAAACATTTTATGCCGAGGAGTAATGTAGTGTTCAATCGGTACAAGTTTTTCTCCCGAAGTCAACAAGAGGGCGAAAATTTTGATGCATACCTGACGTCATTGAAAATACTTGCTAAAAGTTGTGGCTTTAAGGACCAAGAAGAATCACTAATAAGAGACAGGGTCATACTAGGTGTCAAGGATGCAGATTTACAGGAGCGATTGTTGCGCCTCAGCGAACTGACTCTATATGAAGCCGCGTCAATCTGTAAAAGTGCAGAAATAGGAAAGGTGCATGCAGCAGCCGTGCAGAGCGGCGCAAGGGTACTCGCTGTTCAGAAGAAATCGGAAGAAGTTAAGAAACGTGTATGCTCAAAATGCGGCATGAATCACAATTTCGCTCAGTGCCCTGCATTTAAAAAAAAATGTAATGCTTGCGGTGGTGAAAACCATTTCGCAAAAATGTGTCGTAGAACCAAGACTGGTCAGCGACGTCGAGCGCACGAGGTATTAGAAGATAGTGACGGTGAGGTTTATTATTTATACTCAGTTAATAAACGTACTGATTTGTGCTGGCAAAGTAAGATTAGAGTTGCAAAAGTAGGTGTAAATTTTAAATTAGATACGGGTGCAGAGTGCAATGTGTTACCGTTGAGACTTTACAAGCACATTGAGCGCAATGGTCAAGGAAAAATTGTATTAAAAGACACTAACTGTATGTTGTTAGTGTATGGAGGACAACAAATAAAACCAGTAGGAAAAGTGGAACTAAGCTGTTCAACCACTAATAATTTAAATTCATTTGCTACTTTTGTGGTAGTTGATTCAGATTGTACACCCATTCTAGGGCTTAAGGATTGTGTTAGATTCAATCTTGTTAAAAAAATTGATGATGTGGGTAAGCTCAGTGGTATCCCTCTAAGTGAAAAAGATAAATTTATAAACAAAAATAAAGACATATTCACAGGATTAGGCAACATTGGGGAGTACAAAATAAAGTTAAAACAAGGTACCCAGCCAGTCGTTAAGTCAATTAGAAGGATACCGGAGAGCATAAAGTCTAAGCTAAAAGAAAAACTTGATGAATTGGAAAAGAAGCACATAATTTGTAAGGTCAATGAGCCAGTTGAGTGGTGTCACAACTTAGTGATTGTAGAAAAGCCAGATAAATCTTTGCGAATTTGCTTAGATCCACAATCATTAAATCCGAGCATAATGAGGGAACATTATCTAATACCCTCTCCGTCAGAGATCAGTAATAGGCTGGCTGGTAAAAAAGTGTTCACTGTAATGGATATGAAGGATGGGTTTTTTCAGGTTCGATTGGAGGAGTCGAGTAGTAGAGTATGCACGTTTGGGACTGTTTTTGGAAGGTACCGATTTGTACGTATGCCTTTTGGTATCTGCTCTGCTCCTGAGGTCTTTCAAAAAATTAATTCTCAAATATTTGGTGATATTCAAGGCCTTGAGGTATATTTTGATGATCTCATTATAGCAGGTGAGGATGAACGAGAACATGATAAAATACTAAATAAAGTTAACAGCCAGATTTTAAGCTGGAATAAAGTAGGATGGCCCAAAAGCAGTCATAAACTAGAAGAATACGAATTAAAACAGTTGTGGCATCTTAGAAATAAAATATCAGTACAAAAAGGCATTGTTTACCATAATAACAAAATAGTTGTCCCTAAAAATCTTAGGAGGGATATGTTGTGTATAATTCACTCCGCACATCAAGGTGTTGTAAAAGATAAAGCACAAGCAAGGTTATATATGTACTGGCCTGGTATTTCTCATGATATTGAAACTTATGTCAACACATGCAAGAGTTGTGAAAAATTCAGACCATCAAACATCAAAGAACCTATCATATCCCATGAGATACCGGAGCTACCATTCCAAAAAATTGCTATGGATATATGTACTTGTATGAATAGTGACTACTTAGTATTGGCTGATTATTTTTCTAAATGGATAGAAGTAAAAAAAATGATACACAAAACAGCTGACGATGTAATTGAGGTGATCAAACCTATGTTTGCCTGTCATGGTATACCCAAAACTATTGTGTGTGATAATATGCCATTTGATAGCATTAAGTTTAGGGAATTTGCAAGGGACTGGGGCATTCAAATTGTTACATCGAGCCCTCGGTACCCTAAGTCGAATGGTCTGGCTGAAAAGTCAGTGGGAATCGCTAAAAATATGATTAAAAAATGTCATGATAGTAATGATGATATAGATTTAGCACTACTAGCTTATAGAAACACCCCTGTCTGTGGTATAGATTATTCTCCCTCGCAAATGTTGATGAGCAGACTACTACGGTCTAAAGTTCCCTGCTCGAAGCTAATATTAAAACCTAAAATTACAACAAACGCCCACAAACAGCTACAAGCCAAACAGTATTATTCCAAAACATATTACAATAAATCGGCGAGAAGGCCAAGGCCAACATTTGGGAAGGGAGATGATGTAGTTATTCAGAATAGACCAGATAAAACCTGGCTACCTGGATGTATAGTAGGTCAAAGTGAGCATCCCAGGTCATATCTTGTAAAGAATGAAAAAGGTAATATTGTAAGACGTAATGCTGAGCATTTAAGGCCATCTGCCAATACAAGTGAACATATTCAAGATTGGAAGCAGAACAGTTCTGCTCCAAATATTGTTCCTGAGTTACCCTTGTCAAACACGCTTGTAGATACCACTGCAGAACCTGACGCAAACATTAATAGACAGTTACCGTTGTCAACCTCAGCAGATCATACCACGGAAGCAAGGACCAGATGTGGCAGGCCAATAGTTAAACCTAAATACCTTAATGATTATATTACCGACTAAATTAAAAGAGGGGAGATGTTGTATATGTTCTATGTTTAAAAATTAAAATATATAATCTTGGTGAGGACATCTGTGGTTGTTGTCATGGTGATGGTGCATTTGTTTACTCAATAAAAGATGGATTGATTGAACATGCTAGTAATTTTATTATACTTATTACAAAACAATGTGAGTATCCCAGGATAATCTGTCGTCAAGGACCACCTCCAGATATTTAAGGAAAAAAAACCTTTTGAATAGGCGGACAGCTGCAACCATCAATACCCTCATCCCTCAAGCACGTGTGAATTCGGAGGATTTGTGGATTCGACGGCTGAGAGGCCCGCGTGATACCAAAGCACAGCAGGTCTATTCTTGTAAATTCTGACAGCGGAATCAGCGCTGTTGTGGCGCTGAGAGTCACTTACCAAAGTAGCTCTCAGCGCCACATCAGCGCTGATTCCGCTGTCAGAATTTACAAGAATAGACCTGCAGATGTTTTGTTTTATCAACGTTCAGCTTAGCTGCGCTTAACGCCTCAGCAGTTATATTTATATATTGTCTTATACTTATATATTACGTTACTCGCCCGCCGCGCCGGTCGTCCACGAAAAATTCGCTTATTTATTAGGATTACATCAGGAATATCTAAATTAATTAATTTATTAAAACATAATTATTTTAATGTCAATAACATCGAAGTTACAGCTTTAAAGCTGCATATAAAACAGTATGTTATGTACGTGTTAGTATTTGTACAGGTTGCATGCAAAAACAAACTGCCTCGCACCTCCTAGAATTATGCCTACCTACCTAGTATCCATGGAATTAATTATGCATGCGCGCTAAGCCCGATCGTCCCTCCGCCCCCTCCGGCCCCTCCCTAGCCCCAATTGCCCCCGCCCTAGCCCCATTTGCCCCCGCCCTAGCCCCCGCTTGCGGCAATAAAAAGCCAGCTGCGATCTCACTATTCGGCCATTCGCCTGCAATCTAGAAACTTTGCAATGCAGTCGGGTGGTTTTAATTTGCTTGAGGCGACTATTCTAAGACAGTCCTTTGAGATAATTCTTGAAAAATTGGAGGATTCCGTAAATCCGCCGTACTATATACCATACCTGTCAAAAACCATATAAAAAAAATCCGTCTATCTTGTGTCTGTCTAAGACATAGAACAACGATCGGGCCACACCGCCCGCGCCCGGCTGGGCAAGACTGGTCTGGTTCAAAGCTCCTTGGTCTGAGAAGTATAGTAGCTGTAGCCCCATCTATTATTTTGTATCCTGAATATGTAATAATCGATTCTTAGCATGTTTATTGTATGGGGACACGTTAATTTTTTACTTTTTTTTTTCTTTTTGTATTATTTGTTGGCATATTTGTCATATCAACACATAGGTATTCTGTGAACATTTCAACCGGCTACGTATTACGGTTCAAAAGATACAGCCCTAGTACGGACGGACAGACAGACGGCGTAGGCTTAGTAATATATGGATGGATAGGGAACCCTAAGAAGACTAGCTTTTATGACAGCGAAACTCTACAAGCTACAGTTTACTATTTAAATTTAAAACTCGTATTTTCGCTGAACGATTATGATGAAGAAATAATATTATTATTTCTTCATCATAATCGTTCAGCGAAAATACGAGTTTTAAATTTAAATAGTAAACTGTAGCTTGTAGAGTTTCGCTGTCATAAAAGCTAGTCTTTTTAGGGTTTCATAAATTATTTACCCTTCATTCAACTGCATACGCAATTCCAAGTACATAGGTATGACTGGTAGACAAATTTATTTATACATTAAGTCGGTCATTGGCCGATACTTGGTTTAAAGAATTAAATTATATATAAATATATATAAGGTCTTTCAAAAGTAGGTAACGATATGCTAAGGAGTGTATGTGTATCAGATACTGATCACGTACCCATACCAATTTTTTTTACGATATAAAAAACATACTTATTAAGGTGAAATACGCGCACTTTTGAGGAGTAAGTAGGTTTTTTATATTGTAAAAAAAAATTTGGTATGGGAACGTGATCAGTATCTGATACACATAAACCCCTTAGCGTTACCTACTAAGAAAGACCTTATATATATATTTTTTTTTCGTTTTAAGGAAACATAGTTGAACTACTAGAGAGAGAAGAAAACATACATCCATTGATGAAATTCTTCTTTTTGGTTCAACCACGCACTACCGGTAGCTGGCAAATTTATTATGTACCGCAAAAGTTTTCTTTTTATTGAAATCGCTATAATTTTTTTTTTTTTTTTTTGCATCCTCGGGACATGACTCATTGTCGATTGAGATAAATTGCATTCTTTATAATATGTGGCTGCAACCCACCCATAATGTGTCTAACGGTGCCAATGTACATTCGGTCATATGCGAGGTTGCCATTGCATATGCCATGCCGGCATGACAGGTGCAAAATCACCTCCCTCATGAACGACCCTAGACTGTACTTGGAGGCAAATAATATATCGGCAGGGGAGCGCGTTCCAGAGTTTACCTGTTTTATGGAGGATAGATCTGCCGAACCGATTGGCACGCATCCGCTGTAAATTCAGCATCTAGTGGTGTAATCACTGCCCATTGCGCGTAATTAAATTTAAAAATTTAATTAGATTAGCGAACCTCCCGTTGCTCTATCCTTTCCTCCTTCTTTAGACTTAATTAGTTTTAGTACTTCATTAGTTTAATTTAATTCTAATTAGTTTTATTTTTGTTTACTATTTTATTAAAAATGTACTGTAAAATGTTTTGGAGCAATAAAGTATTTCTATCTATCTAAAAAGAATAATGAAATTATATAATAAGGATGTTGTCGCTACTCGTAATGAATTATTGTTGTTTTAAGTAGTCAGATTTCGCTGAATGAAGTATCATGTAGATAAAAATAGTATAATGTAGGTAATTAAGTAATTAAAACAATTTAAATGAGGAGGTTAGGAACAAAAGGTCACAAATCCAGTTTAGGTTTTTTTTTTCAGAAAACACAAAAAAACATTATCCCTAAGCCATTAAAGAAATATTTATTTTAATTTAATATAAAAATACTACTAGTAGAGATCATTCGTATCATACAAAGATTAAAAAAAATTGTGCAGTAGAATAAGGAATACATGAATTAGAATTTTGGATTTCTGCCTTTTTTTTGTACGGATGAGTAATGGATTTGTTACTTTTTGTTCCACAAGTATACGGATATGTGCCCCACAAAATTGTGACCTTACTAGGGTACCTTGGTAGCGTTCATCCTGCCCGGCTTGGTGCCACCGCACTAAGCGAAACGTCGTCGGTCAAACGACTATGTAAATAGTTCGTGTTTTCCATCCAGTTCAGAGTAGCCGACATGAAATGAAGGGAAGCACTGACATGGCACCTGTTATGGGCTGACATCACGGATGTTGTAGGTGATATAGCCAACCGTGTCAGTTTCCATAAAAAAAAAATTGAGCCATTTAAAATTTACAAATAGGTACGTTCAAATGTAACAACCAAAATGTATTACTTATAATAATAATCCGTAAAGCATAAGTGCATACGGTTTTCATGTTTAATGCGTAATAAATAATCTTTTATGAATGTAGTTCGCAAAGCAACATTATACATGCTAACATGATTCACGGCCGTGCTATAAAATAAATTTGTCGAATGATTATCCAATTTCACATCTGCACAAAATTGACAGTCTCATTTGTGAGTGCAATGCACAATATGCACATGCACAACAAATGGCGCACTGTTTGCACAACATTAAATACTCAAATAGAGTATTGTTTAACGTATATAAAATTGCATACAGCTTACCTCGCAGTTTACCTTGTGCCACCAACACAGCAGTCATGCTGTTCGGATCAGACGGAAGATATTGTGATACTTTTTAAAAGTGTGACTGAGATAGTGTTTTTATTGTTTTACTTTAAATGTTTGATTTTATTGTTCAATAGCTATGCCCGCGGCTCCGCCCGCTCTCATATTGACTTCTCTGCTAACCTCATAAGCCATTTAGCGTGATAGTAAGTAGCCTATAGTTGATGGGAAGAATCAAGCTATCCGTAGATTTTTTTTTAATTCAAATCTGTTCAGTGGTTCTCTAGTTATAAGCGGACAGACAGACAGACAGAAAGCAGACGTTGGATTTTATTATAGGTAAGGAAGGATAAGGAAGGAAGGAAGGAAGGACAAGTTGTTTTCCACTGCTGATTCGCTTCGCGTGACTTTTTGCTCACAGCTCAGGCCAACGACGATGACCAAAACCAAAACCACCTTGAGAAGTGACAGTGAAGTGAAATAAGAGAGAGAGAGAGTAACAATGAAAACCGTATGTAAATCGATAAAGTGGTTCTCGAGTTATAAGAAATGTCATAATATATTAACGTACTTTAAAACTTAGCTTTATTTATTAGGAATGCATACATGCTCGTAACAGCGAGAGTCGTCTGTCCGTTTGTCCGTCCGTTTGTCAGTCCGTCTGCCCTACATTTAAACGTGTTTTTAGCGTTTTCTTGTGTTTTTCTCTATCGTAAAAACGGAAATAAAACGTAAAACTTGGTGTGATTATAGTTTCAATTCTAAAGTATAGGTAAATAATAAAAAACGGCGGCGAATATAATATGAACAAAATAAAGTACAGATATAGTTAAATTATTACGTAATAAATGGCGCCGAAGGCCGCGGAGACGTGATGGCCCTTTCCTTTTTTTTCACATCTTTTTTGGCAGTTGTGTTTCGAACACAACCACGTTTTCGTTTTTTTATAAAATGGCAAATTATTAATAGAAATCCACACTGATTGAACTGTCTCGAGAACCAAGACAGATTTCCAACAATCATTTCTTACAGATATAAATCGTGAATTTCCTTCAACCTCTACAAAAAGCTTGGGCCTATAATCGTGTCTTATGTTTTTATGGAAATCCGAAAAAGAAAAGGTTATAAGAATGGCAGAGAGCCGACACACGAGCCGCCGACGCGCGAGCGGGCCCTCGGCCTCATCAATCATCGGTAAGCCAAACTTAATTTGTTTGTCATTCGCACCCCTTCTTCCTGCCAATCAGACCAATATAAATTGTTTTCTTTCCGTGGCAATAAAATTACTCTAGGTACTTTTACCACATGATGTGTATATAGATACAGCCACGTTGGTGAGTTTGCCCTCCGCCTTACGCGCCTTTGAGTATGTTAGCTTCATGAAAATGGCAACGACCCCTATGTTTCATGTTATCAGGTGACCATAATAACGCGTAGATATTTGCATACAGGCCCGATTTGAATGACGATGATAGTAGACAAAAGATGATTGATCATAAAATCTATATTTTCTAGGCTGGGTACCTATGTATATTTCGTTAAAATAAAATGTTTAGGGTTTTGTTTAAAACAGATATGTAGGTAGAAATTTTCAATACTATCTTTTCCGGGCGGCTTCGCTTCGCGTGAATTTTTGCTCACAGCTCAGGCCAACGATGAAGCAGAAATATGATTTATAGCCTAAAACCACCTTGAGAAGTGATAGAATATAACAGTGAAAAACGTATGTAAATCCATAAAGTGTTTCTCGAGCTATAAGTATATTCATAAGTATAATGACGTATACTTTACACGGCCGAACTACGTACTCTTGAACTTGTAGTTTGATCTATTTTTTTTTATTTCGGAGTCTATTAGCTTTAAATTCATTTGATGCGAAACGATGAAGAGAGTAACACATTGTAACATTTACACCAAGATTGTCCAACACCACACATGCTACACCATTATCCGTTTTTGAAAACGCATCAAAGCATTATGCCTAAATCTCGCTGACATAAAGCTTAATGCCTCAAAATGCATGCAAACATAAATCTAACCTTACCAAAATACTTATCTAATGTTGCAAAGGCCCGAAAGTGCGTACCACTTGGGTAACAATTTTATTGGCGTCCAATTTCTCCTCGTCCCAGTGACTTATTTGTGGCGGTGCTTCATAAATAACGCTTTTTCTTCTGCTGGCAATATTCGCGACAGTCGGCAGCAGAAGCGGCGTTTAACCACAACACATTTGTTCATAAAGAGTGGTCATAAGTAATAAATCGTAGTTTGGAACAGAGACGACGACACGACTGCGCGCAGCTGGCCGGCCAACTACTCCTTCGGACGATAGAGGGGTGCCCCGAGCATAGATGAACAGCGATATCGACATGTCGATTAAATATAATGTCGATTGATTTATTGATCTGAGATGGCGCTACTATAGGCATCACAAAAGTGTGTATGCATGATGTAAAAAATCGGCTTTTCGTCACTTTCCGTGGCGAAGCAGCCGGATTTATTGATGAATAGTTACAATTACTTCTAGTAAATAAATGTAGCAATTTCTTTGGAGCAATTTCATAGATGACTGCAAGCCAAGTTCAAGTTAATTATGCATTTACTAAACCATTAAACTGTATTTAAACTAGGTGTTCCCGCGACTTTGGTTCGAGGAATTATCCTATAACTATACTAATCTGCTCTGTCCTATAATGCACCTTAGATGTGCCTGAATACGTCCGTGAAAACGCCACGATATTTAATAGTAGTTCTCGACTTATAATAGAGTCGACTTATAATATAGTATATTAGGTTATAATAGGTATATATAAGTAATACAGTTTATTATGTAGAACAACGGCGCATAGGCGCATAGGACGGTCGTTACAGATTGTCCGCTTTATTTATTAGGTTTTCCTTACTTCTAACTTATCGTCAGAATACAAATGAAAGACAATGGGCACACACTTATTTTCATTAATATTTTCATAATGAGCAGAGCGTAAATTTTTCCACGATCTTTGTTGATCTGAGATGCTGTGTTGATCTGAAAATCAGTGCATATTATAGGAAAATATTGCCTGAAATATTACGCAGCAATGACAATCGGCAAAACGGCAATTCTCACAAATTATTGAGTATCTGGTGAACTAATTGTCAGATGTCAACTGGCTGACAGCTGCTCCGGCGATTCTATCTGTCCGTTGCGAGTATTTTGTTCTGCAACTCCCACTGGTGTGGCATTGATTGCTGCATCATGAAACTGTTATGTACAATTGTACACGCATAACTATTGCAGTATTGATGGCTGTTTCTGTATTTGCAACGTTTTTGTACTTTTTTTATGAGCACTGACGATCAAGACACCACGAGTGTCTATACAATTTCATTATGACTATTTCACGAAATTACACCGTACTTACTCTGCGGAAATTTAAAAGTTCTCTGATCGCTCATACTTAACTAAATTCATACTCGTATATTATCTTTATTTCTTTCAACTGTTCCGGCGGCTTCGTTTTCCGCCAAAATATCCTATAACCTTCCTTAGTTGTGCCATAAAACATCAGTGAAAACCTTCTACTAAGTAATTGATTGAGTAGTTCTCGCCTTATAAGCAAACATAAAATCGACAACAGCGCGTCGTCAGTGCGTCGGGCGGTTAGTCGGCACCAGGGTATGCTACCTCTTTCCACAACTATTTTAAGATAATATTTATATTATAATTATAATATTTTAAGATTTGTTTTCCCAAGACAGGCAGATTGGTCGATCAATTGGATTTAATTTTTATCGTAGAAAGTGTTCAAATGAGTTACAATGCCGGAACCGACTTCAAAAAAAAGGAGGAGGTTCTATGTTCGGCTGTATGTATTTTTTTTTATGTATGTTCAGCAATATCTTCCCCAATTGTGAACCGATTTCGATGATTCTTTTTGTGTTCGGTTCAGTCTAGCTCCAAGGTGGTCCCATTTTTTTTTTGGTCAAGATCGGATTGGAAAGCGAGGCGGAATCGCGAGGCCGAAGGCGGAGCGATTCCGCCGAGTACATTAATAGCAAATAAAAATTACTAAAAAAACTGTGAAATAAAAAACTACTTAAAAAATATAAAAACTGCCTTCAAAAATTTATGAAATAAAAAAATTAAAAAATCGAGCCCTAGAGTTGAAGGCGGTGGTGCTAAAGCAAGCAAAAATAACCGACCGCCTTCAACTCTAGGGTTCGATTTTTTTATTTTTTTATTTCATAAATTTTTGAAGGCGGTTTTTATATATTTTTTTATTTACATCAATTGCTTTTCAAGAGTTTTCGTTACATCGACATAATAATATTTTTATCAACCCACATCACTAAATAGCCGGGCGAGTCCAGGGCCAATGCGAAAAGTTTTTCGCCGAGACGCGTTACGACGAAAAAAGGAGAATGTTAGCTGGCCACGTGTACCGTCACTATTATAACTCAAATGGCCATTACAAATAAATTCTCTGGGCAAGGAGCAAGTTTGGATGAATGTGCCAGGACGCCTAACGGAATGTGTCCCGAACTTTCGTGAAACGTTCAACAGTCTTTAGTTTCTTGTAAGAGCACTTTTTCTTGGAGGAGTGATGAAGGGACGTAGAAAGATGTTGAGGACAGTTTTGAAGAATAGCGAATAAGGCTATTAAGTTCGCTTTGTATTTTTGCGAGTATTGCGTGGTGATGGAGCCAAAGAGGGTTTTTTTTATTTATCTCCAATTATGTGTTTCTTTTTTACTTTTAAGCTAGATGTAATAATAGTTTATTTTAGTTACTACTAGCTTTACGATTCTTCATTAAATTGATAGAATTGGCGGCTAGTGCCAGAGGTCCAGGTTCGAATTCTGGGCGGGACGCACTTTTTCTATTTATTTAGAGCATCTATACTGGGTGGACGCAAGCTTCGCCACCAAACATCACGTACTCAAAAGCCCACCTACCCGTATGTTTACTTATTCCACCCAACGTCAATAAATTGCCCAACAAATTAATTAACATGAACAATCAAAACTTCTCTGGAGCCGGCAACTTTTAACCGCGCCTACAGCGCGGGGTAACGCAGTTACGTAACATAAACAGGTAGGCAACTTTGGGACGCCAACATTATGCTAATTGTGTCAGTCTATTTGTTGTTACAGCTGAAGGGCTGCGCGTCGTGTTTAACTTGTTATATTGTTGGATAAAATTAATGAGATATAATTTTTCGTAATTGTTTATTGCTGATGACTCTTTTCGTAATCTTATAAACATAAAAACAATAAAAAATAAAAAATGATCATCTAGCTAGACTGCCAAAATCATATTCCGTTAATTTTGAGAGTTCCCGTAGTCGGGCCAAAATGGGCAAGCTAGCAACGGATCGATTTGAGATTTTTGTTTGTATTTAATATAATAGAATTTATATAAATGGCGTAAGAGCGAGATATAGTCACTAAGGGCGAGGTCAAAGGCCGAGCTGCGTTCAGATAAACTATACTCTCACGAAAAAGGTAAGTCACTAAGGGATAGGCCGAAGGCCGGGTTGCTTTCAGTTAAACGATATAATGTCTCGAAGAAAGCAAGACAATAAGGTCGAGGCTGAAGGCCGAGCTGCATTCAGTTAAACTACATATTCTCACGAAGAAAGTAAGTCACTAAGGGAGAGGCCGAAGGCCGAGATAAATTCATTTATACGACATAATGTCTCGAAGAAAGCATGTCACTAAGGGCAAGGCCGCAGACCGAGCTGCCTTTCAGGTAAAAGGAATATTTCCTCGAACAAAGTCGCTGGGCGAGGCAATCCAATTTGCCGACTTGAACGCGAGCGGAGCCGCGGGCACAGCTAGTTATGCCGTAAGTACGCATATAATATACGAGTACATGTAGCTCGATGTAACAGGCGCGTTCGTTATCGTACGATACGATTTCATCAGCTCCGGCGCACTATGGTTTATGGGCGGAAATAATTCAAATTTACAAAATTGAATACACGATATCTGCTATAGCATTTTCATATAGTCAGATAACTAGTGCTTACTGAACAGTATTAATTTTATTTTTAAACTCTTTACACATCGCAGGATAAACGCTCAAAGTTGCTCAATTTATTTGCAGCGTTATTTAAGATTTATGATGAATAAGAATGAAATTTTTTGTACATCTTATTAATTATTACACAAATACTTTTATTATTTATTATTGAGTGCCTAAGCATTATCTTCCTTAAAATAAAATAAAAAATTGTATTCATGAATTCTCCTCTTCCAAAATAAATTTCAAATATATCCCCAAAAAATGGGAAATAAAATACAAACTCCTAGAGCTACAAGTTTAGCTACATTTGCCTACGTGCTCGGATGCATATTAAAATATACTCTATACCTTCGTCGATCAAATCTATAAGTTTCAGCTGCTACTTTTTTGCACTTTGGGAGTAATCGCACTTTGAATGCACCAGGTAAGTGATTAGTGAAACTGCGCGCAATCATTAGCGCACATTAGTACCTAATTAACGTCGCTTTATGAATGGATGTACCGTGTGGGGCCGGTACTTTAAAAAAATAGCCCCACTGCATCTCTCCCCGTGTATGTCGTAAAAGGCGACTAAGGGATATGACTCCCTTCTTATATTACTAGGTGGTAGGGTTTAACCCGCCCGGGTTGGTACCACCGCACTGAATGAAAGGTCGGTCGAAACGGCTATGTAAATAGTTTGTGTTTTCCGTCCAGTTCAGTGTAGCCGGCACTACCGAGGGGAGGCACTGACGTGGCACCAAGTTCACCCGGTGTTATGGGCTGACATCATGGATGTTGTAGGTGATGTAAGCCAACCGTGTCAGTTTCCATAAAAAAAAAAATGGATGTTGCTAATCTCATTTGGGGTTTCCCGTTCTCATTAATGTAATGATCAATTTATATTACTATCCTTAATTTTTAATCATTTAATAACCACTTTCCAACTTGTAAACATCTCCTTCACGAAATGGATAGTGTCGCGATCCCCTACTCTGTTTTGTGCAGTGAACTAATCAAGTGTAATCGTGATTTTCAAAAACTACGACTTTACTTCCAAATTACGTACCCAACTCTAAATGAATCTCAAATTGAAACAGTGGTGAGTGCAGTGCAGAAACGTTTTGTGGCTCAATTCAATCAAAGGTGGAACTCAGTATGCAGAACTACAAACGCTATCGGCTTCTTCATTCCAGGAAGTGCAGCAGAATTGCGACTAATGAAGATATGATGAACATGATCCTCTTGTCCTCTGATCCTCTAATAACGAGTCTAAGGCCAAAACCAAAGAAGAAAATTGTACCTATTAGCGACGAAGCCAAACAGCTAATTGTTTGAATTTAAATTCCTTTTTATGCATTACTTTACACTTTTCTATGACTTTTTGATTTGACAAGGTCTCAATTGAGGCCGCTTGATAATATTTAAGGAGTTGGGGTTCTTATTATTATCACAATTCCTGCAAATATATTAAGCGGAATTAATTACTAAACCTGCAAATCGTTACTTAATTTTTTTTTATGACTTGTTCTGAAAATTGCCAAATTATATTTTGATAATCAATGTGTTTATAAATTACGAAACCAGCAAAAAAAAAATTATCGAAATATGTTAAGTATTTTAGAAGTTACTGCATTATTTCCGCAGCCCCATACAACTTGAACCAGTGTGCGGCGCCCCGCGCCGCCGCCGCGGAAGTATGGACTCCACACACGAGCGCGAGTGCGGTCTCTGGCACCTAGAACTCGTTCTAGTCTGGCACAATAGATTCGCCCGTGACGTAGAGACGTAGAGTTCACAACGAGACTTCAATTGGCACTGTCTAGACAAATTAATCTTCTCTTCACCTCCCTTGTATCGTGTGCATACCTATACCTAAATAATTCTACAAGATAATTATGTAGAACTGCTGTTGTCACTCATTACAAAAAAATTACTTCTTCTCCAATTTTTATAGAACACTACATGGCTTGCTACATTACCTACAATCTCCGTGATGTCAGCCTATAACACTTTGATGAACTAGGTGCAATGGCAGGGCTTTCTTTGGTCGTGCCGGCTACACTGAACTTTCCGAAAAGCACGAACTAATTACATAGGCGCTTCGATCGACGTTTCATTCAGTGCGATACAATTCGAACGGGTTAAACTCTACTTAATAATAATAAGGCAAGGCTTACCTACAGTTTCCGTGGAATCCGAACCACGGTCAGCTTCAAAGTTAGAACCCATCGAAAATGTGACCGCGCCCGGGTGTGCTTGATGTTCGCGGTCGCAGGTCGTCGAGCTACTGAGGCCTACATAATTTATAAATGCACATAACTAACACATCATTGACTTAGACGGCTCTTGGCTGCATACAAATTAAAATTCAGCTCTTTCTGAGGATGACTTGCATAATATTCAGATTTAATATATGTAAAACTTCATCTATAATGCAGATCGTTAGCTTTTTTAAACACCATTTTATTAAATGAGAGAATAGTCTTTATTGCAATATGGTTTTAGAAGTATACAGAGTGATTTCATAAAACTATACATATAAAAGAAAAAAGAACAACCCCGGACCAGTGATATGAATGAGATCTGTAAATCAGGTTGATAAATAAAAAATCTCATCCATACCGAACGATCCAGGGAAAGTTCCCAAGACACTCTGCGCATTAGCCCTCTGTATGGCCAGACTAATGCGCTGAGAGAGGTAGGCCCCAGCTCGGGCCTCCCCGGACACTTCTATCAGTCGACTGCCTAAATCCTTGCAGAGAGACTTTGCTTCAGCTGACCAGGGTCCTAATGTTTCTACAGCTAACTTAACTATTATACTTAACTTAGCTATTAAATTCTCTTAATATTAAAATGTCTTTTTCTAAAGCTCGATGTTCATTACTTTCTGCCGGGTATTGTACACTGGCGTAACACCTCCTCCTTGCATGAGTATTGCGTAACTGACTAATACGTATAATATGCCAAATCGAAAAAAACCCCGTTCATTTCTACGTAACGCTATCATTCTTAACTTTTAGAATCGGAAGCATTTCCGAAAAAAAAAAACAAATAACTAACCCACTAAATTGTATGTATGTATACATCCTTTATTGAACACCAATTTATACAAATTAGGCACAATAGGCGAGCTTAATGCCGTGAGGCATTCAATTCTAATTAACCTTTGGGATGCGGGAGAAGTATATTATGCAGGCGAACAAGTATAGTTTGTGACAATGTATTAAGCAGTAAAGCAATATGATAAACTACCAACGGAATACTACCTAAATACTGACTTTTTGACTGTGGAGCGGTCGATATCGACCGCTAGAGCACTATTACGCATATAATACATACATACATACATAGCGTCACGCCTGTTTCCCGGTGGGGTAGGCAGAGACAACGGATCTACACGTGCCACGATCCTGACACACCTCTGCCGCCTCTTCCACTCCCATAATGTTCTTCATGCATGCTCGTCGGTTACGGGAACTACGCACTTGCCCCTTTTTGAGCACATGCCCGATCTGGTCCTATACATATAATATATGCATAGAATTACATAATATTATGTACATTAATTAGTGGTACTGTTGTTCAACACCATCAACTGAATAAAAATAGAGCGAGAAGAGGGGAGTTAAGATAATGCAACATAAATGTATGTATTTACTTCAGTAAGGATAAAAAAAGTAACGTAACTTCAAACGTATCTTAAATACATCACAATAATTGTCGTGAGCAGCGTTTCCTAACTTCTTGCCTTTTGTAATCCGAAACTTCACCCAAACTCCCAAGTGCATCCAATCCAGTTGTTTATTCGCTATTCCAAACACATAAGTATGCGTCGCTTCGGCCCCGGACCGTAAAATGGTTACTTGTGCCAACATAAAATCTCTAATCGAAGTGGGGAAACACACAAAGGAGTTTTTCATTGTGCCGGCAACCACTCGGCAGATTTATAGAGAGACGCAGAGAACAACCGAACGACTGCAACCAGTACAATGTTACTCGATCTACGGACAACTTCGAGAACACACAGTACGGTCATTTAAATGCTTGCTGTGATATACGGTCGACCGAAATTGGTTTCTCGCTGGCGCCCGCATGTTGTGGACGCGTTGTGCGTGGGGTCTTCGCGAATATATCCTTGGGGGTTTTACCCCTTGTTGAATTATTATATTCCTTAGAAGAAATTGAAAGATACGTTATACTCGCAGTAATATAAATTTATGATGAACAATACAAAGGGCAACGCTGCTAGCTTTTCTTTACTAGCTTTGTCTTCGACGGCGAGTGGCCGAGTGGCCTGGGCGTCAGCTTCTCTTGCGAGAGGTCCGCGGTTCAATCCAACCGACGACGCGACGTGTACCAATGAGTTTTTTCTGATTTGAAAAAAAAAAATTACGTGCATAATATGCACCTTAACCCACTGCTCCATGGTTTGGATTCCACGTAAAAATGTAGGTCCACCGGGTTGACTGGAGGAAATTTCCTAAGGCAATAAGCCAGCCCTTGCCTTGCATTAAGTGGCATACATTCTTAATTACTTTATCTCCGCAGAGGAATTTAAAACTAACTCATGAAGATGTAAACGTGCATGTATGGGTTTAGAAACGAAACGAATATTCGCTGGTTCGATTAAGTAGTGGAGAAAAACTCTAAAGAAACTTTTAATACATTCTTTATTTTTTAGGAATCCCTTTTGGATTTGACTCGCTATCTTCTTGTTTATCCTTACCTCAGTTCTGCTGTAGTTGTCTGGGCAAAGGATCTTTCTCGAAAGAAATGCCTAGAGCTCAGTGTATTATTCGCCCTCGAGCCAATAGCGTGGCGCCACATTATTGTTCGGCTAGTTGGGTCGAGAAGGGATGAAGGTGCTATTTTGAAGAGTCCTTACTTGTTGTTGGAGTCGACGCTTATGTCGAAAGGTTTTTGAAAATAGTTATAATTTGACAAAATTTGTGTAAACATTAGGTGATAGTTAAAATATGGGTAGGAGGAAGTTATAAAATAATATAAGTTGTTTTACTGTTAAACCGGCCAAGTGCGAGTCGAACGCGCATGCAGAGGGTTCCGTATCATTCCGTTTTCCGTGAAAACTTTAAGACTTTAAGAGATAATATTGATATAATTATGATAATGTAGATGTACTACATTGTCATATTATATATTAAATCAATATTATCATATATAAACATTGAAAAAGCGACGACGATTGAATGCAATCTTTCTGCGTAGATGACAAAAGATTTTCAGTTTGATATTCAGAATAAACACAGTTTCGTGTATTCATTTACACAGGTGCATACAAAATATGAAACATCTTTACAACCGACGAACCCCGGAGAACGTCCTTCGGGCTATAAAATAAAACATTTGTAAGGTACTCACGAATATCATCCACCCTATTCCATCGCACACCGCGATCACTTCGTCTTGAGGGCGTAAACACCAATACACATTGCGCTGTCGCGTTTTAAATTGAATTGGAAAAATGATTTACTGCTACAATCTGCGCCGATATACTTTATTGCACACCGAAATGAGGGGCCCGTATAAAATACATTCCTTTGGACAAATCGCCATAACATTCCCGGCTTTATTTTTGAAGTTTGTTGGCGCACGGGCCGGTACATGCATATTCTACAGTCGTTTATCAGCAAAGTTTAGGTAGAATGTATTTTGTTTCTAGTTTCTCAGTGAATTGTGTGTAGTGCTTTGAAAGTGTTCTAAGTTTAATTGAGATTGGAAATTTGGCTGCTATAACTTGCGAAATTCTGAGCAGATGAAGAAATGCGTTTACTTTGGAATCTAAGTTATTATGGTTATGACGAAATGTAATTTCATTGTGTGATTGTCATTTTCATCATAATAAAGCCTCAGTAGAAAATTAAAAAAACATTACTCTCCTTTTTGCTTCACTTAGTCGGGTAAAACATATAAATAGAGTATTCGTAAAAATAAACCGTATACTTCGATTCGGCTCTTATCCCGAGTTTTTAATTAAGTATGCGAAAAACATGGTTTTAATTTGTAAGTACTGATACACGAATTATATGTCATTATTTTGAAGTTCAAATGTTCACGTAACAAAGTTACAAAGACACACAAGTGGTAACAAATTTATGGAACAATTTTTACGAAGTAAAACATAATTTATCATTTTCCCCTTCATGGGTTGGCTCCCCAACACAACCTTCGAACTTCCCCGTAGCCCACCTGACTGGTTAAGAAGCCCCAAATTAGATAGATGGTCGAAAGTTTCCTCCGAAGCCCTCACATTCTTGCCTCTTTCATTACGACTTGTCAATCATAAGACCCGTCGGCCCAAGTTTCGTAATTATGCTAAAATGTAATTACGTATATAAAGTTGAGCGATAAATGTCTTTCGAACGGACAGAGGGGCGAGCGCCGGATGTCTGGAACAATGTTTCATCGAACGAATGGATTCTAAAACCCTAACTTTATCAATAAAATGGAACTTCCTAATTTTATGCTCGTGTGCCGAGTTTCTTGAGTTAAAACAATGTGTGCCGCGATGGACGGAACGTTGAAACATTGCAAATAAATGTTGAACATTGATAAATAAATTAAAAACCATCTTACGGAAAATCTGTGCACTGTTTTTGTTTATTGTTTGTATAATAATATATATATATACAGGATGTCCCAAAACTCAACGTCAAGCGGGAACCAGGGAGTAGGCCAGTTTATGAGTACCCAGGGAAAAATAAGAAAACAAATCGGAGCAATTTTTTTTTATGATATGAGCATTTTTTGACAAACGTTGAAAATTTACATTTTTAGGTACTACGACTACAAATTTGCAAATATAATTATAATTTTTTTTTATTGGTAGCCTAAATATCTCTGCTATTGATTAGTATCCCAAAAAAACCAGAATGCTTGTAGTTTTACCAAAAAAAAATTCAGTTAAATTGTTTTCTAAAAAAATTAATTACTCCCATTTTTTTTTTCTTATTTTTCCCTGGATAGTCATAAACTGGCCTACTCCCTGGTTCCCGCTTGACGATGAGCTTTGGAACACGGTGTATACTAAGTTTGTACATCTGTCACGATACAATATTTTTTCAATAAAACACAATGATTTTTTTTTTTCAAAATTGATCTTCATCATCTTGTCACTGGTCTTAATAATTACGAGAACCTAAGTCATCGCGCTCCTTCTACTAAGTTACAAATGTCTTATACCAGCAACATACGATTCCGGCTGACGCGACGATGCGGCCGACATGGCAAGACTTCGTACGTACAGCGACGAAAGCATCTCTGTAATAATAATTATTAAATAAACGATTTTAAAAGTCTCAATCTTATATCGACTACACAATTAACAAATAAAAAACGCCATCTAATTTCATCTCGTCGAAATATCACAGGGGTAAAATGGACGTTCTATGGTTCGTTCCAAATAGCGACCTCTCAGGAGACCTAATTTTGAGCGCTTATTGGTCAGAACGCGCGGCCAAGATTACTCCAACCCGTTTTAATAGTAGGCTTACATGTTGCACGAACTAACTAGGTAGCTACTTCATCTGATGCAGGCTGCAAGCAGACAATATGATGACCTTCGATGTTTTAAAAAAATATTTTCTTTTACGTTTCCAAATTCCGTACGGAAACCTAGAAACGTATATTTTTATTAGGCTTCCTTACGGGGTATGTGTGGAAATGTAATAAAACCGACCATTTACGTGGTGATACGAAAACCTCGCACTAGGCCGGGTTTTTTAATAGTTTTATGAGTACAATTATTTATTCAGGGTTAATTCATGTTGTGCTTGTTTTTAATTGGTTTGTAATCGGAATGAAGTTTTTACCACTAATTTTATCTCACTCACTGGTACAACTACACTCACACAATTAAATCCGCACGTCCGACCGCTGAAAAAACTGAAGCTTAATGAATCATGTAAGCCTTCCTTCATAAACGCAATAACCTGTGCACGCTACTTAGGGTCGCCAGCCTAGACCAATGAGCGACGAGTGGGTGTACACAAATGAGTTTCGCTGGGAGCTCGCTATTTGGTACGTAATAATTCAGGGGTGGTGTTTCTGGTTATTCGAGCGGGGTTTAATGGTCCGTCGCTCGAATTTTTTAATCAGTAGCAATTAAATGGTACAACATCTTGAATACAGAAACTACGATCTTATATGAAAGCTTGAACTCTTTCCCAACTCGAATTCTCGGTGGACGGATGACTAGGGTGTTATCAGTTTCAGCGCGGTCTGATATGACGCATACTTTTTGTTTGGGATAACTTCACAAAGGAAAAAATCAGAATCTCTGAAGCGATTCTGAGTCGCCCAATTGAGAAATTTCACTCCGTCGAAGTGGCTGACTCATTGTTTTTGTTGAAAACTTTGTGGTTTGTTTCATTCATCAATAATCTTTTGTTCACTACACGTCAAAATAAATTATACTCTTAGATGTGAAACTTTTTACCGCTTATATTAGTAAATTTAATCAAACTGGATAGTTCATTAACAAATTATTTAATTAAAGTTTATTTCTTATTACCTGCATTTAGTTAAGCTTAGGTTATAGTAAAGTTTATTAATATCAACTAAATTATGTTTTCTAATAGGCACGTCATGTTATATCGTTTCGTTCCTTTCATCATTCTAGACTAAATATTCTAGCGGATTCCATTCGTGGAAAAAACATACATACGTATTTATGTATATATAATATGTTCTTTATTGAACACCAATTTATACAAATTAGGCACAATAGGAGAGCCTAATGCCGTGAGGCATTCTATTTCAGTGTAGCCGGCACGACCGAAGGGAAACACTGATATGGCACCTAGTTCACCAAGGTGTTATGGGCTGACATCACAGATGTAGTTGGTGATGTAGCGAACTCAGTCGGTTTCCATAAAAAATAAATCAAACTATCCTTTCGGATGTGGGAGAAGTATATGAAGGCGAACAAGAATAGTTTGTGGCAATGTATTAAGCAGTAAAGCAATATTATAAACTACAAACAAACGAATACCTACTACATAAATAATTTAATACGCCCGAGTACATCAGTGACAGCTATACGCGAATCAATTGAGTAGTTCTCGATTTATAAGCGAACGTAGAATCGCGACGGTGCGTATAGATCGGCGCCTATTTATTAGAATATGCGCGTATGTGTGTGTCCACGTGTCCCCACTTTTATATTCTTTTAAATTCGGCGTACTAAAGGAAATTGTTAACGTTAATTGGGGTAATTCGGTACACGAATCTTTAAATTTTAAACACAGTTTTTTTTCACTTTTAGTAATTACTGTAAATTAAATCACCAAATTCTAGTTACGTAAATTGGTAATTACAGGGTCCTTTGAATCGTTAATTTTGGAGCGTGACTTTAGGAGGGCTTGTCAAGTAATTCACTTTAAAATGTCTATGATAAATAATTATGCGACTCTTTTTCTGAAAACAAAGCATCATTAGGTAATAGGGTTCTATCAAAAAAATATTATTAGGTCTTAACCTTTATCTTTCTGCTCGAAAAAAGGTATGCCTGAAAGTATTCATTCAAACCAAACGCTGTATCCTGACAATCGGGGTAAGCAGAGTAATCGGTGGTTTGCTGCAAGTATTCTGATAAATTACAGCACAACACCGACCAGCACGTTTAGGAAAGTATTAGGACAAGATAACTATCAAGCAACGAGTAAGGCGTCGAGAATCACCTACTGCACGACTAGATGAAAATAAATAAATAAAAAATTAAATTTAGAAAATGAAGGCCATGAATAAATTATGTTATGCTCTAAACCTTTGTTTTTTTTTTCAATGTCATGTTTTCAATGACAACATGACACGTATTTCTGCACCATTTAAGTTTAATAATTTTTTTTTTGCACCTTATGCAAATTAAATTCTTTAATTCACGGGACCAAACACAAAGGAACTAACGCATGCTCACAAGGGAAGTAATCATCGTTATCCTGCGCTGAGACCATAAAACGCTTGTTAGTTGCGATCGCTGTTCACACGCAGATAGAGTTCCGTAGCCCTTTCCTTCTTGCACGCAAGGTCAGTATCGCCGCCAGGTGAAAGACCTCTTCAACGGTGTACAGCTCGGCCTGTTAGAACAATATTTTTATTTTCAATTAAATGTTTGCGGCAATTATTAATTAAATTTGAGGATCCCTTACATTGTTTACATATGGTTGTTACCACTCGGGAATCTATAAGGAGTCAAAGTTTCAAGAGGATAGCTATCGTTTATATCGAGGATAGAATCGTTTAGACATGAGTGATGACAGATAGACAGAGGGACGGACGCACAGAGGCCTGATCGATTTTAAAATGGTCTGCGCTAGCGTTGCTGACTACGCAACCATAGAAACCGGCCAAGTATGAGTCGGACTCGCGCAAAAAAGTTTCCGTACCACAACAAAAAAAAAAATGTCGTGTGGATAATATCGTATGAGTCCTGGAGATGTCCCCAGAGTGTGGGACGAAACGTCGACAAAAGTGAGTCGCTTTCAGTTATACCGCGTAACCGAAAACATTGCTATAATGTGCAATAGCGTTAAAAGCCTAAACGAACATAAAAAAAACATTGAAAAAAAAACGCGTTTCTTGTATGGGAACCCCTCTTAATTTATGACTTTTTTTAACTTGTTATTATTTGTTGTTATATCCGCCAAAATAATATATTCTGTGAAAATTTCAACGGGCTAGCTAATCCAAAGATACAGCCATCGGACGGATGGTCAGGCGGACAGACAGACGTAGTAGGCTTAGTAATAGGCTTCCGTACGAGGTACAGAAACCTAAAAACCGGCCAAGTGCGAGTCGAACTTGCGAACCGAGGGTTCCGTATCGCCATGTCATGGCCAGCGCCACTCACGCCATCTAGATGGCGTGTTATGAAATGCTTCATATTACATTATTTTTTAAAACAAAACAGCTTTACTCACGGTTCTTCCGAGCAGCCGGACCAAAAGCTGCTTGTGTATAAATCGCAGATCAGGTCCTGCTTGGAGTACTGCTCGCACCTGTGGGATGGCTCTGCCAAATACCAGCTTGCGCCTCTGGACTCAATCCAGCGTCGAGCCGTGCGACTAGTGGGTGACCCCGAAGTGTCCTGCGATCTAGAACCACTGCAACACCGTAGGGATGTCGGCTCCCTAAGTGTGTTCTATCGCTTATTCCATGGGGAGTACTCGGAGGAGCTGTTTAATGCGATCCCGCCGTCCCCTTTCCACCTTCGCACCACGCGCACTGGGCAGGGATTGCATCCCTACACGCTGGATTTACCGCGGATGCGTACCAATCGATTCTGCAGATCTTTCCTCTACAGAACCGGTAAACTCTGGAACGCTCTCCCCCCAACTACAGTCTCGGGTCCTTCAAGAGGGGCGTGAATGGGCACCTGTCAGGCCGGCAGGCATTCGCAACCCCGCATACGACCGATTGTCCATGGGCGTCGTTAGACACCTTATGGGTGGCTCGGCGCCATATGTCGCGCTGTCAATAAAAAAAAAAAAAACCTTCATATTAGTTAAATGTCATGATTAGTTAAAATGCTTCATATATCTATTCGGTAGATGGCGCGCGCGCATACACTTTTTGGTTTCTTCTGATGAGTTTTTTACTTCTCATAAAATCAATGCTTCTCATGAATTTTTTACTGTTTCTTATTTTTATTATTTGTTGTTATATCGGCCATAATAACACATATTCTGTGAACATTTCAACGGGCTACCTATTACGGTTCAAGAGATACAACCCTCGGACTGACAGACGGACGGACAGACAGACAGACAAACAGACAGATGGCTTAGGGTTAGTAATAGGGTCCCGTACCGGAGACGGAACCCTAATAAAAACGGCTGCAAGTGATTTGTTGTAATTATTCCTAGACTGGCCCTAGCCTGGTCAATTGCACGAAATAAATCGAGCGACTGGACACGTTGAGAGCCCCTCCGCTGCAGTCGGACGCTAGTTGAAAGTAATTAATAGTGGCGCATTCGGTCTCGCTCTTTGTTAAATGCATTTTTTACCAAACCCGCTACACTGTTCGCTGCGTCCTCCTACTGCATCCGTGTTGTATGTCAATTACGCCACATTCCTGATGAAACATAGTGTAATGCCAGTGCCAGTGGTCACGGTGAGTCACTGGCGAAAAGTGAACTCCCGCGAAACATATTAAGTGTGAGATCGAACTTCACTGCCGTGAAGCGAGAGCAAAGAACGGTGTTGTGGGACACCGGTCAGAAGCTAATTTTCTTACGCTTTGCATTTAAAATCAAATTATTCATTTATTTTCGATCGGGATAGTGTCATCTATCTATGCGATCTAAAACGTAAAAAAGGTATGGACCCCGGACTGGCAAATGCTTGTATGAGAACTAGCGTCGCCGAGTTGCGGGGAGCGGAGTGTACTTACCGATGATAAGAAATTCCACTATTGTGCACACTAAACTTGGCTGTAGTGTTTTTACACGTAAACACAGAGCATGCGGGCATTTTAAACAGGTTTTTTCGAACACGGCCCATGACAGACTGACGGGCCAGCGCGCGACCGTCCATACAAAACAAGCATGCTTTTGCTTATATCGTGTTACGCTGGCGAGAATAGGGTTCGGAGTCCATACCTTTTTTATCGTTCTAGTATGCGATATTCCTTTCAACTTACACATCTTCAAAATACTCTCATAGATGGTGCTGACCAGAAAAGTTGAAATTTTCTTCATATATAGAGTTTGATGACCTAATAACGTTGATTTTGGCCTATTACTAAGCCCACGCTGTCTGTACTGTCTGTCTGTCTGTCCGTTCATCCGTCCATCCGTTCTAGGAATGTACCTTTTGTACCGTAATAGATAGCCGGTTGAAATTTTCACGGAATATGTCTTATTATTATGGCGGATTTGCCAATAAATAACAAACAAAAAGTAAAAAAATTAAGGGGGTCCCCATACAATTTTTCAGCCTCGGTAGCTCAGTGGTGCGGTCGGTCGACAGTCGGTCTGATCATAAGCACATCTGGGCGCGGTCTGTGGATGGATGAGTGACCGCTCGGTCCTTGGAGGCTGACCGTGGTTCGGATTCCAAGTAATACTGTAGGTCCCTTCCTTTCTTAACCTTACTAGGTGGTAAGGTTTAACGCGCCCGTGTTAATACCACCGCACTGAATAAAAGGTCGGTTGAAACGGCTATGTAAATAGTTCGTGTTCAGTGTAGCCGGCACGACCAATGGGAAGCACTTACATGGCACCTAGTTCATCAAGGTGTTATGGGATGATATCATGGATGTAGTAGGTAGGTGATGAAGCCAACCGTATCAGTTTCCATAAAAAAAAAAAAGAAAAAAAGAAACGTGCTAAAAATCGATCAGTACCTACATATTCACGCTACTAAATAATAGATGGCGCCACAGGTACTCTGCATTGCAGACAGACAAAAGCTAGACGGATATGGTTTTTGACAGGCATGGTATAGCGGATCTACGGAACCCTCCGTGACCGAGTAAAACTCGCACTTGACCGATTTTCTATTCTTTCAATTCTCTTGTAACCACAGTTTTCACATTTACTAGATACCTGGTGTCTACCAATCTCTCTACCACTGTAATATGCTGACGGCGAAAATAGCCTGTAAACATTATTATATGGAACTAGCTAATATTAATGTTTATTGAGTTAGGTAGTAATTACCAATTATTCGAATCCCCTGCACATTTGTTGCAAATTCACCGAACATGTTCAGTATTACCTCACGGTTGTCGTAATTACACGTGCAATTGGAAAGGGACTATGGCATATTCGATTTAAGCAATTTAGTACAATTTATGAATTATTTATTTATTTGCTCTATTTTTAAATCTAAGAAACATTACAGGTTTAACCTGACAATATAATTCTCATATTTACTTAAACTATTGCTTAAATATGTCAAACTTTGTCTGCGTTCTGTTAATTTGATTTATTACTAGCTTACCCACGGATTCGCTTTGCGTGACTTTTGGCTCACAGCTCAAACTGTCTAAAAACCTTAATCGGACGATTACGAACATAAAATTCAGAAACCCCCCGCCCCTAAAAAGGCAAAAATTAAACTTATAACACCCCTCTTTTTTCGTCGGGGGTTAAAAAAATTGCCAAGTCCAGCCGTTCTCAATTGATGCGCTTACCAACAAAAAGCATCATTTTTGCTTGCTTTAGCACCGCCTTCAACTCTAGGGTTCGAATTTTTTTTATTTCATACATTCTTGAAGGCGGTTTTTATATTTTTTAAATAGTTTTTTTTTTATTTATATGGATACTAGTTGAGCCCTTGGCTCCGCTCATGGCAACTTTTCAAATTTTTCTTTCCCTAAAATCCTTATTCTGACTATTCCGAACATGAAAAAAAATTGCCAAATCGGCCCAGACGTTCTCAAGTGATGCGCTGATAGCATTAAGTTTATTTATATAGAAGACTAGCTTTTGCCCGCGGGCGGTAGAATCGGTTTCAATAGTAAAATACGATAATAAACGATCACTTCTCTTATATTATCTACCTCTCTCTCTCTAGTGTTATTTTTTTTTAACAAATATAAGTGGCTGTGCCAAGGCACCTGAATGAAACTGCCAATCCACCCGAACCAACCACATTTCGCGAAAACCAAGCACAGCGAGACACCATACCAGCCATATTTACGGACTATTTGATGAAGAAGGGAAGGAACCGAGAGAAACGAGGAACCTTTCCAGTGAGAAATATTGGAGAGGCTTATGTTCAGCAGTGCATCCAAAATGATGGCTGATAATCAGGGGTAAACACTTCAGTCTGTTCTCCACGGCTCGACGCTGGATTGAGTTCAGGATACACATAGCACTACGAGAGGCACAGCTCCTGTCATTCCTATCTCACTTGACCGTGCAAATTTTCAGAGCGAAGTTTTTCTCTATACTATCTGAAAATTTGGAATTTTACTTTAACTTTGTCAACGACGAAGTAGCGGTGGCAATAAAATCTATGTTTACTCGCGTCCCGCGTCCTCGTCCCGGCTCGTCCAGAGTCCTGCAACTACCCTGCCCCCTCCCCTCTCCCCCTGCAACTGCTACTGCAACTTGGCTTGCTGAAGTCCAACTCCATACTGCGACATTGCAACTGCGACCGTACACGTATTTGCGAAGTATCGCGCACGCAGTATGGACGAGGCTCTTGTGTTATTTATTTTTCGTCTAGGTTTTTTTTTCATGGATACACCAAACATTAGCGCCGTCAGCGTGGATTGTTGAGCCAACGACGACGCACAAAAGCGTTCGGTTTCGAACGGGGGCTGCGAATGCCGTGCCGGCGTGACAGATGCCTTTTTACGCGTTGTAGGTTAGGTTAGGTTAGGTTTGGTTAGGTTAGGTTAGTTTGGGTTGGTTTGGGTTGGGTTGGGTTGGGTTGGGTTGGGTTGGGTTGGGTTGGGCTGGGCTGGGCTGGGCTGGGCTGGGCTGGGCTGGGCTGGGCTGGGCTGGGCTGGGCTGGGCTGGGCTGGGCTGGGCTGGGCTGGGTTGGGTTGGGTTGGGTTGGGTTGGGTTGGGTTGGGTTGGGTTGGGTTGGGTTGGGTTGGGTTGGGTTGGGTTGGGTTGGGTTGGGTTGGGTTGGGTTGGGTTGGGTTGGGTTGGTTTGGGTTGGGTTGGGTTGGGTTGGGTTGGGTTTGGTTGGGTTGGGTTGGGTTGGGTTGGGTTGGGTTGGGTTGGATTGGGTTGGGTTTGGTTGGGTTGGGTTGGGTTGCGTTGCGTTGGGTTGGGTTGCGTTGGGTTGGGTTGGGTTGGGTTGGGTTGGGTTGGGTTGGGTTGGGTTGGGTTAGGTTAGGTTAGGTTAGGTTGTAGGTTAGATGTCACGACCGACTGTCAACCGACCGCCCCACTGATCTACCGAGGCTAACGAAGGCTGAAGTGAAAGTAAAAAGAACGTATTTTAACTCGCTGCTCAGAATATCCTTCCTTGAAGCTCTTTCCATACTCTACCAGCGCATAGAATGCCAATAAAGGAGATGGGAAAGTTTCAGCTGCCGGCAAACATAAACGAGAAAATAAAACGATTTAGATGAATTTAGCAGCAAGTTGTAACATAATTTATCCGCTATCTGAGTATGAAATCGATTGCTCTCTACCGCTGGATTTTACAAGGGTCAGCTCGGTAAGATATTTAGGTTATTGCGATACTTGAGTAAATATTTAATTATTATTGTACTGTCAGTAATTTCAGGCAAAACAACAACGAGATATTTGTTGAGTTTTAAAGAAATTTTATTTAAGTTTCTAGTTCCCCGCAATCGGGGTTAGCAGAGTAATCGGTATTGTGCTGCAAGAACTCTGGTAAATTACAGCACAACACCGAGCACCACGATTAGCAAAGTATTAGGACTAATTCTGAAGCAGCAAGTAAGGTTCAAAGAACCACCTACTGCCTGACTCGGTGGAAGGACCGTACCAAGGTGCGAGCTGGCTAGCTTGTCACCCTTTAGCACAGCATCTCATCCTTATCCCTTAGTCGCCTTTTAGGGCATCCACGGGGAGAGATGCAGTCAGGCTATTATTTTAAAGAACCGGTCCCACACGGTACTGAAATGAATATTCAAATGTATTTAATGGAAGTGGTCCGTTTAGTGATTATTCTGGTAAAGTAATCCTCATTTTACTTCACCGTAATTACCTACTTTGCTATACTGATTAGTTCTCTATTTATTAATGAAGCATTTTAAAAATAAACGTATACGTTTCGGAAGTCCCTAGGATCCTTATCCAAAATATTTACGTTATGTGATATAGGTATACTATAACTGCTGTAGAAAAATCTAGATCAAGGTGATATCTTTAAACATTTTTAGATTATTTGTTGGGTATGAATATCACGTAGATACACTTATAAGTATTTTTTTTATGGAAACTGACACGGTTGGCTGCATCACCTACAACATCCGTAATGTCAGCCCTTAACACCGGGTGAACTTGGTGCCACGTCAGTGCTTCCCTTCGGTGGTTTCTTCTTCCAAAATGCTGTTTTATCTACACTAATATTATAAAGAGATAAAGTTTGTAAGTTTGGATGTAGGAGGTAGTCTCCGAAAATACTCATCCGATTAAAAAAATATTTGACCAACATTTAGAATGGACCTTCAGGATGGACATAGGCTATGCGAGTAAATACGCGGGTAAAAGCTAGTTACCTATCTATAAAGGAATGCGTTTTAATAGAAAGTGGAAGTGGAGTGTCGAGTGCTGTTAGCCTCGATAGCTCAGTGGTGCAGACAGTCAACTGTCGCTATTGAATGTTAAGCAACGCTGGGTGCGGTCAGTTCTTGGATGGGTGACCGCTAACCGTTGGAGGCTGACCGAGGTTCGGATTCCTCGTAAAACTGTAGGTCCCTTCCCTCCTAATCTTACTTGGTGGTAGGGTTTAACCCGCCCGGGCTGGTACCACCGCACTGAATGAAACATCGGATAGTTTGTGTTTTCCGACCAGTTCAGTGTATCCGGCACGATCAAAGGGGGAAGCACTGACATGGCACCTAGTTCACCCGGTGTTATGGGCTGACATCACGGAGGTTGTAGGTAATGTAGCCAACCGTGTCAGTTTACATAAAAAAACAAAAACAAAAAAAAACACAAAAAAAGTGTGAATGTTGGAGGAGTTAAAGCCAACACTTAAGTATGGGTACATCTCCAAATTTCCAAGAATTAATATTCATCGTCTTCTCTATACGTATAAAGCAACTTCTGTCTGTTTTTAACGGGTGAACTCGACAACGGCTAGGCCGATTTAGACGAGGTTTTCAGTAATTGAATTAGAAATCCGAAGAGGGGGATTTATTTTGTATATTTTTATATTTAATATTCTTTAGAACCAACGGAACACTTGGATTCGATATGTTATACACTTGTTATAATTTGCAAATAGTTCTTCACTATAAAGAGGCTACCATTTATAGAGAGAATAAAATTCACAAAATAAAATTACAAAAAAGTCATACACACAATAATACAGTTCCATCAAAATAATTTGTCAAGTAAAATAAATTCTTATAACGTTGGATCATCAATAGATTTGTCAAGAAAGGTAGATTGGATCATCAATAGATTTGTCAAAATAGTAGTGGATAAGGTAAGGTACCGCAATGCTCACTGGGAATATCAGATCACTACAACACATCAGAAGTCAGATTGCGCCCCTCATATTGTGCATAGGAAACTCCACTGGGAGTCCGGTCTGTATATAATATCTACATTCGTATATATAGAAATCACTCCTAGAGAGGCGCTGAAGGTAAAATATTAACCTGTATATACAGTAAGTAAATTTTAGAATACACTGGAACGCCTCAGCTGTTATTTCTCTATGGCCTCAACATATTTCAGAAATCATACAAAAAAATCCTTACCCTACAAAACCTCGAGCGGAGCCGTTGCGTTGGCAGCAGTCTTTTGATAGCTTTATTTGCTCCGTGTTTCAGAGAAAAGGTCCGTCTTGTTCGAGCGAAAACTAACAGGAGAGTGGTGGCGAGTTCATAAATCTAAGTCGTTGAAAGAAGATAGGAGCCGACTCTAACCCGAAACTTATAAATAATGGCGATTCAGCCCACACTATTAAAGCATCGAGCTGTAGTGGCATCTTCGGATGCTAAGGAAAATGGGGTAAATACATAGTTCACCTATTGGGACGAAACTACGAATTACTTTGGATAAATTACTAGTACCAACCTTTAGAAGATTTGGCCGATTTTTAGGGTTCCGTATCCATACGCCTACGTTGTCTGTTTGTTTGTCTGTCCGTCCGTCCGAAGGCTGTATCTTTTGAACCGTGATAGGTGGCCGTTGAGTTTTTCACAGAATATTCGTTATTATAGCGAATATGCCAAGAATAAATAAAAAAAGCAAAAATTAAAAAATATGTATGGGTCCCCATACAAGAAACGTGCTAAAAATATATTAGTACATGTTCACGCTACTAAATAATAGCGTCGGCGTCGCTCGTGTAAGTACACGGTACTGAAATATTATTGTTATATAAATATTAAAGTATCAAGATCATACGTCTTGTAATACGATCCTAATACGTAGATAATGAGATTTGAATGAGAATTTAAGTAGACAACATTTTTGCTCATTTCGATGAGACGCCGACACGAAACCGTGGTCCACGACAAAAGAAACTAATTACTTAACAAATACACAAAGGTAACGAAATCCGTGCTCAGCTACGTCAAATTTCACCAAACAAAGAGAGCCTGTGAGCTACGAGAAGTAGGGAATCATGGATCCCAGTTAAGCTCATTATAACATGAAAATCAGCTCAGAGATGTTTTCGTTTACGTCGGGGCCTCCCCGGCGACTGCCGAACAAATTTTCTTTGAAGCATGGCAAAGCCAAAAATAATTACATTATTTCAACCTATCAGGTTCTATTAGATTGGCGAGGGTTCTGGTAGATGCTCGAGTCTAAGCCATTCAATAATTTTAACTTAGTTCAATTAGTAAAGATCAATAGTGTTTTGTATGTAGAAGCGGAAGCTCGGAGCAACATTCCTAACCATGCATAATTTACGTTAGGTAAATTAATTACCTACTATAATTTAAACAACAAAAGCTAAATTATAAATTAAAAAATCCGACCCCTTAAAAGTCAACAATAATTTCCGTTTAGTCACATCAAGTACGTCGGCGGAAAGCAGTGGTTCCGTACCGCTGAAGGCCGGGAGGACTGGAGGAAAATTGGAGAGGTGTATGTCCAGCAGTGGACGCTTACACGCTGACTGACTGACTGACTGACTGACACTTAAAGGAGTCGGGGGACCGCTAAGTAAATACCCGCGTAGCTCTAAGTTTTTATATTTTACTTACTTAGCGGTCTCCTGACTCCTCTAAGTACCTAACTAAACGGAAATTATTTTTTGACTTTTTAAGGGATCAGGGGTTTTTTAAATTAGTAATTTAACTTTTATTTCAAACTTTAAAAAAAAACCCCAAGTCGGTCGGTCTATGCGTGAGACTTTTTTTTTGATCACTTGATTACTAACACATCTAAGAACCATCCCGATTAAACCAGCTTTCTAATAAAATAAAAAACGCATTCAAATCGGCCCATCCGTTTGGGAGCTACGATACCACAGCAGACACACACACACAGACATACATACACAGAGAAACGGAGGCGTGAAACTTATAGCACCCCTCTTTTTCCTCGGGGTTACAAATAAATAAAATTTTTGTTCGTTAGTGCTTAGAATAATGCACATACAAAGTAATAACCATGAACATTATAATAACCGTACTTTTTAAGTAGGTACCGGGTGGGGCCGGTACTTAAAAAGAATAGCCCCACTGCATCTCTCCCCGTGCATGTCGTAAGATGCGACTAAGGGATAAGGACAAGATACTGCGCTAAAGGGCGACAGGCTAGCCACTTCTCACCTTGGCGCAGTCCTTCCACCTAGTCATGCAGCAGGTGGGTTCTTCGTGCCTTACTTGCTGCTTGATAGTTGTCTTGTCCGTATACTGTGCTAAACGTGGTGGTCGGTGTTGTGCTGTAATTTACCAGAGTCCTTATAGCACAACACCGATTACTCTGCTTACCCTGATTGTCGGGATACAGCGTGTGTTATGTATGTATGTATGTAACATTATAATAACGTTTGGTTTTCATTCTCGCAGCATTTTCGATGCTACGCGCATCCTCTATAGCCAGAAAAAAGCTAATTATGAAAATCGTTTAAATAAAAAAAAATAGTTATAAAAAACTAAAACCCGTCTACGAAAAAGCAAATTATGAAAATAGTTTAACTATAACTAAAAATAACAAAATAATGTTTTCCATATAATTTATCAGATACAGCATTTCTCTTTTTATATTGATTTTACCTTAGCACTAACTCTATAAATTTTGATAAATTTATTATTTTTAACGTTCTAAATATAGAGCCGTGGTCGGGCGTTCTTCGTTTAACAAGACAAGTGAGGCCCTTGTCGTGCATTATTAGAGCGCGGAACTTAGGACGGCCATCGCCATTGTGTCATACTGGCATCTTTTTGTAAGATCAGTCAGAGCCAATCTAAAATTATTATAAGTAGATACATAGGTAGAACGTCAACGGCTATAATGCACAACGACGGTCTCACTTGTCTTGTTGAACGAAGAACGCCCGACCACGGCTCTATATTTAGAACGTTAAAAATAATAAATTTATCAAAATTTATAGAGTTAGTGCTAAGGTAAAATCAATATAAAAAGAGAAATGCTGTATCTGATAAATTATATGGAAAACATTATTTTGTTATTTTTAGTTATAGTTAAACTATTTTCATAATTTGCTTTTTCGTAGACGGGTTTTAGTTTTTTATAACTATTTTTTTTTATTTAAACGATTTTCATAATTAGCTTTTACGTAGTCGGGTTTTAGTTTTTTATAACTATTTTTTTTTATTTTAGGCTTTTTTAAAAACTGTTTGCATACTTTAAATGTTGTATGTAACTCGTATATTGATTTTTTTTATGGAATCTGACACATCACCTACAGGCTACAACATCCGTGATGTCAGCCCATAACACCGGGTGAACTTGGTGCCACGTCAGTGCTTCCCTTCGGTCGTACCGGCTACACTAAATACATAGCCGGTTCTACCGACCTTTCATTCAGTGCGGTGCGGTGGTACCAACACGGGCGGGTTAAACCCTACCACCTAGTAATATAAGAAGGAAGTCATATCACTTAGTCGCCTTTTACGACATACACGGGGAGAGATACAGTGGGGCTATTCTTTTATATAAGTACCGGCTTGATACTATCCGTCCGTTTATTTGTCGTGATCTCTATTTGAAACTAAAGTTTTCTGCAAATAGCGCATGAGTGAGTACCTACATATATATACAAATTATGTATAGTTGAACGATGTATAGTCTTGAAGTAAAATGAAAAGTCAGTCAGAGCAAGACCGAAGACTGAGCTGTGTAAGTACACGATTTTCTTTGTCTATGTAAGTAAATATATCTGGCTGGGGTGAAGCAGATTCGGGAAGTAAGTAAACCAATCAGTTCAAGGCCCAAGACCGAGGGAGGTTTCAGGTTGTACATAGTTGAATAATGTACTCACTCGAAGCAGGTAAGCCACTAAGGCGAGGCCAAAGCTACTGATATTATTTTTATAGTAAGCGCGACATGTGGCGCCGAGCCACCCATAAGGTGTCTAGCGATGCCCATGGACATTCGGTAGCATGCGGAGGCTGCCAATGCCATGCCGGCCTGACAGGTGCCCAGGTTGAAGGACCCGAGACTGTACTTTGGGGAAAATATTTCTCTCTGTTTGTATTTCAACAGGCTCTGATTTAGCTATGTATTCCTACGGAGTTGCAGTGGTTTTAGATCGCGGGACATTTGGGAGTCACCTACTATTCGCACGGCTCGACGCTGGATCGAGTCCAGAGGCGCCAGCTGGTATTTGACTGAGCCATCCCATAGGTGCGAGCAGTACCGAATCTGCGATTTATACGGCCTTGCCCTCGATGTCACGCCGGAAGTTTAGATCGTGCGAAAATTCGACTCGGAGGACCCCGAGGTGGTCGCAAAATTTAAGTGAGTGCCTTGGTAGGAAGGAGCTGGTGTGAACGCCGCTCTCTTAGCACTGATCGCGCAAACTTGTATCTTGGAGGTATTTAACTTGACCAACTTGCTACGGCCCATTCGGAAATAGAGCCGAGTGTTTGCTCAAGCTCAGACACAAGTCTTCGCCTCTTCTCATCCACATCCCGCCTAGTTGAAGGGTAACTGGTGTAGAACCCGTGTTCCGTACTCTCGTATGTATAACAATGATATGTTGCCCCCTGAATGCTACGCCCACGCCTTCAACGTTAGCAAGGCTCAGTGCTGCGCATTATCTGCGAAGGTCGATTTGAAGGTCCTTTTGCTTTCCAAGCCAGTTTCTAAGTCAGCGTCATACCTGTCTGGAAGCACCTGAACCTCCTGGGCACCGCCATTTCCAAAGACGTAGGTTTCCGGCAACTAATCGAGTCTAGGGCTAAAACTGCACCCAGAAAATTGGGAATACTTTTCCGCAATCGGCGGTTCTTCTCTTCCACAATAATATCCCGCTTAGCTGAAGGGTAACTTGCATCCGAAAATATTGTAGGTATTAGGTATATTTAATGCACCTACCTTTTTTTTTTTATGGAAACTTGACACGGTTGGCTACATCACCTACAACATCCGTGATGTCAGCCCATAACACCGGGTGAACTAGGTGCCATGTCAGTGCTTCCCTTCATTTCGCGCCGGCTACACTGAACTGGACAGAAAACACGAACTATTTACATAGCCGTTTCGACCGACTTTTCGCTCAGTGCGGTGGTACCAACCTGGCCGGGATAAACCCTACCACCTAGTAAGGTAAGAAGGGAAGGGACCTATTGTCTCTATTGGACAAAGGGGGAAGCACTAACGTGGTATCCGAACCACGGTCAGCCACGGTCAACAGTCGGGTGGTCATCCATCCAATAACTGACCGCACCATTAAGTTGCCGAGGCTGACGATCCCTTAGTCGACTTTTACGACATGCGACGGGGAGAGATGCAGTGGGGCTATTCTTTTTAAGTACCGACCCCACACGGTACACCTACGCTACATATTATGCTTACACTAGGTACCTACATGGACATTTAATACCAATTTATTTTAGCATAGTACTGTATCTAATAATAATATTATATATCTATATAAAATATGTACATAGGTATATTACCAACAATACCATGTCGCTTCTTCGCGTCGCGTCGTCGCGTGTCGTCGCGCGTCATGGGTGTATGTAACGTACCGCACCGCGGTGGGCGCGCGGCGCGGTGCGCGGGCGACTACGCTTCATCGCGAATAATCGCGATTCGTACATGCGCCACACATTTTGCTCTATTTCTCTATACACATAAGTTTAATAGATAGCAAAGTATATATTTTCGGAATCGTAAGTTAATTATCTTTAATTTGATACCCCACTCAATATATTTTGAAAAACTAATTTGACGCCGTGCGTCCGCCATTTTGAATTTTGAAAATTGTTATATAGCCTATGACACTCCCGTGAATAAGACAAATCCACGGGCACAAGAATTATTCAAATCGGCCCAGTACTTTAGGCTGTAGAGTGGAATATAGATAGTCACATACATACATACATACATACATACATACATACATACATACATACATACATACACGCCAAACTCATAACCCTTCCTTTTTTGGCTTCGCCGTAGTCGGGTAAAAAGGGGAGTCTCCGGTATGGCCACTAAGGGATATGACTCCCTTCTTATATTACTAGGTGCGGTGGTAACAACCCGCCCGGGTTGGTACCACCGCACTGAACGAAAGGTCGGTCGAAACGGCTATGTAAATAGTTTGTGTTTTCCGTCCAGTTCAGTGTAGCCGGCACGACCGAAGGGAAGCACTGACGTGGCACCAAGTTCACCCGGTGTGATGGGCTGACATCACGCATGTTGTAGGTGATGTTAGCCGAACATGTCAGTTTCAATAAAAAATTAAAAAATTGCATCTTCTCGCGGGTAATTTTAGCTGGTCGGAGCTTGTGTTCTGGCCTCTCTGATTCAGCCACCCATTTTACGGATTACATAAAAAGCCGGTTATTTTATCTTTGTTATCAAACTCTTTGAAACCGCTAGAATTTTTTTATCCTTTTCTAAATCCGACAAATGACAGGTCTTCAAAAGCGGTTTTGCAAAATAATATTTAATGATTTCTAGAGTAATTGCTTCTTACGACGACGGTAAGCTTTGAATTTGTTTTATTAAACATAAAACACATAGATACGAGTAGGTACATAACAAAAGGTAAGTTTCGACACGGTTGGCTACATCACCTACAATATCCGTGTTGTCAACCCATAACACCTTGGTGAACTAGGTGCCATGTCAGCGCTTCCCATTGGTCGCGCCGGCTACACTGAACTGGGCTGAAAACACGAACGATTTATATAAACGCTTCGACCGACCTTTCTTTCAGTCGGTGGTATCAACCCGGGCGGGTTAAATCCACCACCTAGTGTGTAATGAAGTCGGTAAAAACGGTCGAGCGGTTACCCATCCAAGTTCCGACAGCGTAAAGGTGTGCGAACAGCAGTCGACATATCGCACCACTGAGCTACCGTAGCGTTACAAATCGCTTCCCTTATTAAAAAAAAAACATCTAAAACTGTATTATCTCCGTCAATGTGAAGTGAAAATCTAAAAAAAAATAAACCTTTTGTTTCATACCTGAATGGACAAGTAGGTATGTACCACAGAGCATCAAATGCGCGCGCCCCTCCTAGGGGCGCCCTGAGCGCGATTTCTCTACAACGCCGTTGAAGCCTGTGGGCGTGGCCTATGACTTACATATGTGTGTTGTGCGTGTGCATTTGTTTTGTGCGTGTGCCTAACTTGCTCCTCTTTGTGTGTAGTGTCGATACTAGCACACACACACACATACAAGCGCTAGCAGCACTGCGTGTAGTTTTTGGGTTTCAAATATTATCGCTTAGGGCGTCTCTAGTAGGGGGCGCGCGCGGTAGGTATTTGATGCTCTGTGGTATGTACGTTTATTTATTTGTATGGTATATTCTATATATTTAGTAAAATATATGTATTAACGCAAGTATTTATTTAACTAGCATGTACTATTAATAAATAATTATTAATATTACTTACATGTAGGTATTATTCTTATTAATATTTTATCTTCAATTCTCACGCTCAACTCTTTGCTACTAGGTACCTACTTACATAACACTATATTAATCAAATCTCAAACATCCAAAGGTTGACTGTAAGAAATCTCTGTAAGGGATAAGTCCGCCTTTGCACCTTATGTAAATTTTCTAATGTACTATTACTGTTATTATTGGGGCAATAAAGCATTTTCTATCTATCTATCTAACGTTTAATATGTTCGGTTCCATGAACATCAAATATGTAATCTCAATTTCGTGGAATTAACTTTTGAATGAAATATAATTATTGTGGGTGGCTTCTTAATTTGAAACCAATATGGAAAATAAATTTGTATGAAGGTAAATGTGAGGTTATCTTACATAAAATAGGTAATTTGCCTCGCGATTACGTTTGACTTTGAAAAGGAGATCAAAAGGAATCAAAATATTGCTAATTTTAAAGCCATTTATGTGCTTTTCCAATTCGCACTCTTTGTTCTTGGACGAATAATTATGTCTTACATACATATCACAAGCTGTGTCACAGCTATCGGCGTAAGCAGAGTAATCAGAATTCATCAACATCATCATCATCATAAGCCTATATCGGCGTGGATGGATGAGAAGAGCGGAAGACCGCGTTTGGTGGCGTGCCTTGGAAGGGGCCTATGTCCAGCAGTGGACCGATACGGGCTGATGATAATCAAGATTGTACTGCAAGAATTCTGGTAAATTACAGCACAACGCCGAGCACCACGTTTCGCTAAGCATTCGAACAAGATAATAATCAAGCAGCACGTACCCACCTGCTGCACGACTCGGTGGAAGAACCGTGCCAAGGTGAGAGCCGGCTCTACCCTGTCGCCCTTTAGCACGACAACTACCTAATGCACGGGGAGAGTGTAGTGGGGCTATTCTTTATAAGCACCGGCCACACACGGTGCAATTTATGTTTTAAGAGTTAAGATTTTCGTTTAGGTTTTCCTGTAAACTTCCTGTGGGAGAATGCTCGATTTTCATATATTTAATTTAATATTCTTTAAACTACCTATTGAGGAGAACCCGATCGTCTATAGTAGAAATATATAATATTATATTATATATATATATTAATATAAAATAAGCATATCTTGACTATAGCAATAAATGAAACTTCACCAATTCAGCTGTCTCCCCAATTACGAATTATAGTGTCAGTCTGCTATGTGTGATGGAAGATGACAACATTCAATTATTGATGGGTAAAATTAACTGCAGCGCACCTTCTGCTTATAGCAGCTATGATAGAGCATGTCATAGAACTTCAACATAAAACTCAACAAAGAAAGTTACTCGGACTGTGCAATATTTGTGGGAAAAATAGGTACCCTACTTTTTATCTCTAAATAGAACATAAATTAAACCAAAGTAAATTAATTAATATTTTCGTTTATTTTTCTCTTGTAAATTATTATATATAACTTTGCTCGCTTCTTGCCTAAAATTTTATGTGAGAAAGAAGCGAGGCAACAAAACTCACATGGCTCTTTTCAAAAGCTCACGGTACAGGTTGTCCTTACTTTCTAGCAAGTTTAGGGGTTAGCTCTAATTTCGAACCTAAATCACATTTAACAGTATTAAGCAGTACGTCTCACAAGTATGATCGACGATCAACAAAACACACATTGTGTAGATTATAGTACCGAACCATTCCCCATTTGCCAGTTATGTGAAGGAGAAACAATTTATATACTCCTTGAATTTACCCGTAATATACTTACGGTAAGTGAATTCGTACTAAAAATCTAAATCTATCCTTATTTTCAACTTACGGGTTTAGGCAAATAGAAAATGCTTCGTAATAATAGATAGAAGGGTTACTCAGCTCTTATCGTAGCCGCTGCAATATTCTGCTTCTCGCCCGAACTGCTTTTAAGTTATGTCTATCGAACTTTTACTAGATAAATTTCTGTTACACTCGTTATTTTGAAATTATTAGCACAGGTCAGACAAGCAAGTCTCTTCGATAGGCGCCTCTCGTCAACTGAATCCTTTCCTCCAGGTGAGCGTTTGTTTTATTCACGCAGCTCCCCTGGCGGCTGTCTTACGAATCTCCGTTTTTCTATATTGGCGGGTTCACAAAATCACAGACCAGCGAACCCAATATTATCCCGTCTCGCTAATACGCCTCCAGATGGCGTCACTAAAACCCTAATGAAAAAATATCCTAAATCTTTAATTACTACTCGCGTTCATAGATGGTGCAACCTGTGTCATTCATTTCCCCTCTTTTTCAATTAATATCTCATCTCGTTAGTTGGCACTCGCGCCAAAGGGTGGCGTTACTGGTGCCGTTTCATTCTATTTACACGTCTATTACATAACTGCGAGAGATGCTATGGCACCTTATGTAAAACACGTTACGGCGTATAAGGGTTGACTGAGAGTCGATTGCCCCCACGTTAAGTCCGCCTTTGTCGAGCAGAACGCCGATACCTTAATCGTACAGTTATATGTTTAGCCAATATAGATTGACCCTTTATGTTAACTTATAGGTATACATGTTCACACATGGTCTTATACATAAACTTATTACTACAAAGTTCTCTTCGCTTTCAAGCTCTGCGAGCGTACGTTTTCATTAACCACTGCACTCAATTTAAATTGCCCTTTTTATCCCTATCACACACAACACTGATTTCAACCGTCACCGAACTCTTCTGATGAAGTGGCGTCATGACGCGTGAGAGGGGCGTCCTGACCGCGCCCTACGATTCGTCCGTCGGAGCGGCTGGCCGTCACGCTCCTCGCAGGCATGCCGTCTGTCCCGATAGTTCGTGAAGAAGGTCGTCGCCCGAGCTCCCCACGCGAGGGAATCGCCCTGACCGTGCACTGCGGTCCGTCCGTCGTTGAGGCTGGCCGTCATGCAGCACATGCGAGAGTAGAGCGCTCGCCGCTCCACTAGCCGTGATGACACGCTTGCAGTCACGGCGCCTCCCTCGGTGCATAGATTAGGTGATCAGAGCCTTTCCACGGCCCTCAGGAGCACGGCAGCCGGCCCGGCTGACGCTAGGAGAGTACGTCCTCTCGCCACAGGCGAAAGCGCCCTGTTGCTTATGTGGTTTCTGAAATCAATTTCATAACTACACAATATTTGTTCATCTCATAAGATTCAGTACATACGCCGTAGGTACATACAATTTTTTTCCCCCACATTCCAGAGAACTCGCCCGCGCGCAGCGACTCGGCCGCTCCCACGATACACAAGACATGTGAAAGCTATTAATGTCGCCCTTGATTTAAAATATGTGACACTTTTGCGAAGGACTCATAAACGTAGACCCTAATCTAACAAAAACGTCTCCCGAGCGCATATGTCTGGTGTCAGACGATATTTATTTTACCCGCTCTCAAACTTGTCATGGCTTATCGGTTTCTCCTGCATTTCAATAAGCTGGAGGACTCGTTCCGCCTCATCATGCACTTTTTTAATTATAAAAAATATTTAGTGGTGTTTGTTGTAACGAGCCCTTTCCATTGATATGCCACATTGATGCACTTGAATTTTTTTTTAACTTTCTCCTTGGTCCCCCAATAGTTCATTAACTCTATACGTTCCTGATTAGGTCGTCAAACTCTATAAGGGCAGGCCTCACACACTCTATGTACTTGCGCGCGCTAACTACCTACCGCCCGACGGGCCGCCGGCGGTCTATTTCAGTGGAAATTCGTCAGCCGCGCGAAGTATACATAGACGCTCGCCCACGCAACTGCGCGCAGCTGTAAAGCAATAACCACTTTACACTCGATCGTTGAGGTTCATTTTCGCACGCAGCAATTGGCGACGTGAAACGGTAGGCTATTAAAGCCCGAAGGTAGGAACATTTTCTATGGAGTGTCAGTGTTATTTTTTATATAATAAGTAGTACACACACAGGACTTGTCAATGTCAAAGTAATTTATTTTTATTTTATTCATGGCTATCAACTTGTTATACCACATCCCTTCCTCATACAATGTATTTATATATGTCATATAAATTTAAATTAAATTAAACTAATTACGTAGGTACTCAAAATAATAAAATAAGAATTTAATACAATTTTGACTGAATTTCACAAGTTCAGTTTTTGCGGTGGGCGCACTGCCCTACCTGACCTTGTATGATACAGGGCGTTATTATAATTTGCATTGTTTACATCATTCGCATTATTGTTATTAACATTTACGTTAACCTGTGGTTCATGTACCTCATCTCTCACTTTCATATCTTGTACAAAATCATCATCATCATATTCGTAACTAAAATTTGGTTTTATATTTGGAACAGATTTTATTTGTACACGGTTCCTTACATAAAATTTACCCTTGTAACAGATCTTGTATGATCTATAGCTTACCATTTTTATTATTTTGCCCGTAACCCATATGTTATCGACTTTGAATAGAATAGAGTCATTTGGTTTTAGTTTAATGAGATGTCTTTTTGCTTGCCTATCGTAACACATTTTTTGTTCTGATTGTCTTTTTAATAGATTTGATTTTATATTTTTAAAAACTTTTGGTTTTAAACTTAAGTCAGTAGTCAGTAGTATCTGTCATCATCAACCGTATCGGTTCACTGCTGGACGTAGGTCTCCCCCGAGGCACGCCACCGCGCGCGGTCTTCCACTTATTCTCTTCCATCTACTCCGGGGTGATAGACAGGTGCTCGAACGGAAGCCGCATACGAGCAAACATAAAGTGCTCCCGCACTATGTTTGCTTGTATGCGGCCCTCGCACCCTAGGTGAACAAGAGAACATTTTTGTTTCATCGCTTTGGTATAATGCCAATTATTGATCTATGTGCATCTTAACACTTTGGATACTAGGAACAGAATTATTACAATGTGACATGTTTTTGACATTGAAAATGTCTTTTGGTCCGTGTTCCAGTATAGGCCCCGATTTCACGAAAAAGTGCAATCCCCTTACATCTCGGAGAGTTGTGAAGATACGATATCCAAAAAGGCTCAAAAGACGCGTATTCATGAGAGCTGTAAGGTGCAAAAAGAATTATTTGAGAAGGTAAAAAACAAAAAAAAGTTATGGCCGAAATAGTGAAAAAAAAATTATCCGAATTTTTGATTTTGGCGCTCGATATTTTGGAAACGAAGAATGATATAAAAAATTTGAGAAAAATTCCTCTGGACAATTTAGTCAGCTACAATTTGAGCCCAAAACAAAGACGATCGGGTTAAGGGTTTGCCCTGTAGCTCAATCTTTTTGAAAAAAATAAATTCACAGATTTCGTGCCTCACACGACTATCGAGCACATTGGAAATGAATGTCAAGATTGTATTATATTGTATTGTATTGTCAATGTGTAGATTCATTTTCAATGTGCTCGATAGTCGTGTAAGGCACAAAATCTGTGAATTTTTTGCCATATGCGATGAAACATTTGTTGAAAATCGTTGTTATGAACACTGTTATTGGCGGTGTAGACCAAGCTTTAGCATGGATACATCAGGATAATTTAATACACGAAAACGCGCCCCACTGCTTTTTGTGCGGGGTTTGGAGCGTTTGACCCGAGCATAGTTAACACGTGACGCTCTCTCGTGATTGGGCTAATTCATCTTAGTGTGCGTGTGCACTCATAATCGTAGTGGTGTGTAACGATAGACTAACACACTTGCACTATAAGCGATTAGGAGGAAGAGTGGGGCGGGTCTTCGTGAATTGAACTATCAGTACCCCGTGTACCGTGTACCGTGTGGGGCCGCAACACAACTGCGATACCTAATTCGGCAATAATTTAGCGATCCACCTCATTATGATATATTCCCACCCCTGAAAATTGCCAAAGTAATTTCACCATAACTGCCGGCGTAGTTCCGTCGTAATTTTGGCAATTTTGTAGATGTTAATATTTTACAAATTGAATCAAACAAGTAACTGCGCTCACGCTGAGCAAGTTGGGCGGGGCTGGCTGGGCGGGCGGACGGGGGCGGGGCGGGGGCAGGCTGTGCGTTGTCGGCGAGCGCTCCTGGCATGATTTACAACACCTCTGATAAGGCTTACAAGCAGCCGCATGCAGGTGGAACATAGAAGTGGAACATTCATTATTGTAACCCTTTCCGAGAATAATCTGAGTTTACTATACCTATACTTTAGCTTATACTTATAGTCCAACGGTTGAAGCTAGAAAAAGGGGGTCAAGCTGGCATAAGTTAATTGTTTCTAGGCTAGTGTTTCTTCATAATAATCACACGTTGCATTGAAATCGTTCCGTAAACGGAGACGAATACACACACTAAAATCCTAACGCGCGAGTGATCCCTGCCTCATCAAAGCGACATAAATTCTGAACATAGAATTATATTCTTCTACCGAGTCGTGCAGCAGGTGGGTATTTGAGCCTTACTTGCTGCTTGATAGTTATCTTGTCCGAATACTTTGCTAAACGTGGTGGTCGATGTTGTGTTGAATTTTCCAGAGTTCTTGCAGCACAACACCGATTACTCTGCTTACTCTGGTCGGGATACAGCGTGTGTGGTATGTATGTACCTATGTAGAATTATATTGATGTATAAATACAAAAAATCGATTAAATGCTAATCGAACTCGCGTGGAGAGGGTTCGGTACCAATAAGCTTCGTCAGAACTTTAAGATTTAGGATTTTCGTTTAGGTTTTCTTGTAAACTATTAGAGGAGCCCGAAATTCCCAATGTGTTCGAAATTTTAGATGCAGTCGTTTAGGAGATTAACATTTTCCATGTTCCATTAAGCTATACGCCCGTGATGGGTTCATCAAACTCTATATGCACCTATATGCACCTCTCACTCTATATGCACCAAATTTCAACTTTTGCCATCCAGTAGATTCGGAGAAAATAAGCTGTGATGGACGAACAGACATACAGACAGAACTGGACGAAAAAACACGAACTATTTACATAGCCGCTTCGACCGATCTTTCGTTCAGTGCGGTGGTACCCTACCACCTAGTAGGTAAGACGGTACAGTTTTACGTGGAATCCGAACCACGAACAGTCGATCTATTGAACAATTTGAAGCTAAAACGTATCTATTTTGCGTAGAAATCAATACTTTTAGGACGCCTAAACTTAAACGCCCCAGTATTTCTCTAAACAAGACAGCGGTGTCGAAGCAAATTGAGCAGGCCACGTCTATGTCTGTCGCCCTCTCCCGTCGCTATCCCACTCGTTCCTCTACACCCGATCACACGAAGCTCCTGCGGGAAGGGAGAATGGGTGTACTGCATCGTGAGAGAGAATCCATCGAACATTCACATTCTATTAGGGCTTTACATGCGGGAAGGATGCAACGGGGTTACCATGGAGAAGAGAGACGAGAGAAGTTGGTTTTAGCAAACTGGGTACGTCGTCGCCATCTAGTCGCCACCAACTAGGGGCATTACGCCATCGAAGTGGGTCGTGCCTGGACAACTTTGTTAACTTCAAAGATTTTTTAACTTCGCTCCGATGGTGGCCGATGACCAAGCCACAAACTTTCGAAGCCCTTTAATATGTTTGTTATTGCATAAAAATATTAACATAAATAAAGATATCGATAACCATTCGTGTTTTAATTAAGACTGATTTTGTTTGTACTTAGTTAAATGGAACTGCTATACTCATAGAAAATGATACCTACATAAAGTACGTCGTAGTTCAATGTATGGTTCAAACTACATACAAGTACTAGGTCCTAGGCAAGCAGAGGATCGTTCTCGTATGTACTCAGAAACCGCACTCGAATCTAGCACCTCGATTCCAAGTTCGGTATGACGCATACGTCGTATCGCATCATCGGAAAACATTTATTGATTTGTCTTTATCTGGTAAACGCAATTTTCCCCTTTTTAATATGCAAAACCTAATCCATTGAAACAAATCTCTTTAAGTTATAAGTCCTGCTTGGCTCACATTCATATCATTCTGCCAGATAAAATGTTTGAAATGCAATAAACTGTACACTGTCCGGTTTTTCTCGCACGAAGGATGCCGGCGTTTTGACGGAGACGTATGGCCGATGACGGTGACGGATCTCGCTTGTCCACTGAGTCCGATCCCGAACGAACAAAATGTTCTAGCGTGCAACAATGTCCGTCAAAATGACTGATCCAGCACCCGGACGTCCGCGTCGTGGAAAAGTCCCCATGCGGTTTGTGTTGCCGCTTCTCCGAACAGAGGTTTTGACGGACCGATGATGTACCGGTTCATCCAATCAAGCCGAATTCTCGGCGTCGATCATGACGGATCTCGGACGCTGGACGTCTAGTAGACAGACGTTTATATAATTATACACAGGCCGCTTAGTTGGTCAGTCACGACGGAAGACTACCTATTCATCCGTCATTATGGACGTATTGAACAAACTGTGTTAGATCCTTACACATCGCATTCACGAGATACCACTTTCGCCCTGCTAAACTTGGAAGATCTCAACACGTGGAAGCCGTGCGATTAGTATGGAGCTCCACGCGCGGTCCACGGCCGCCTTGACTTGGCAAATGTTGACTCAGCCTGCAGAGAGGGGGGTCACAGTTGAAGCAAGGACGGATTCGATGTTTGTTGTATGCAGTTGTATCCACCTGCAAATAGCCGTCGCTGCTGTGGTCTCGTGGTGATTCGAGCAGGAGAACGATTTGAAAATGGAACTGATGATAAATGACAGATGGAAAGTTAGATTGCGAATGAAAGGGCAATTACCACAGACCACAAATCAAAAATACTAGAATAATACGTCGAACTTTGGTAACTTATCAGGGATTGCACTCTGCATATTGCGCAATAAATACTTTTTTATGTGTTATGTAATGTATTATATGAGCCATCTGCAATCGGGGATTCCATCTTTCTTTACCTACAAAATAATATACAACTTGTATGGGTAAATTCGAAATGTTAGGTTCTGTTAACAATTTTGAAAAACATTTCGAGTCTGTCTTGTTACTCCTGGAGTTAAAATCAAACGTCTGTACTTCTAAACAAGTTTAACAAGTGAATCCTTTCTTGTTTCACATTAAAGTAAAGAAGCATATTTAAAGTCGTCGAATAGCTGAGCCGAAACACACTATATTACACAATTTTATACGTAGGTATATACGAGTAAACACACTATACTACACAATTTTATACGTAGGTATATACGAGTAAACACACTATATTACACAATTTTATACGTAGGTATATACGAGTAAACACACTATATTACACAATTTTATACGTAGGTATATACGAGTAAACACACTACATTACACAATTTTATACGTAGGTATATACGAGTAAACACACTATACTACACAATTTTATACGTAGGTATATACGAGTAAACACACTATATTACACAATTTTATACGTAGGTATATACGAGTAAACACACTACATTACACAATTTTATACGTAGGTATATACGAGTAAACACACTATATTGCACAATTTTATGCGTAGGTATATAAACACTGTACATACAAACGAACTAAGGACGCAGCGCGGTTTTCTGTGGCCAACATAAATTGGATCCCTGTAATCCGAAATGCACCGCATGTAAAAACACACTAAAGCGTCAACGAGGTGTTCCGATTTAAAATCTGTTGTTTTAGCACTTTTTGCGGCTTTAGTACTGATTTCATTTCGGCATGGATAATGGCAGTCTCTTAGTCGCCTGTAACGTTCAAATCATTGACATAATGCTGATGATTTAAGTGACAATTGAAGAAGTAGTGACAGTGAAAGCTCTCCAAACCCTCTCGTAGAGCTCTTGGACAGTGGTGAAGAGCCGTAAATGTTTCGACTGGAAACTAACCTCAATATTTCTTAGAAAGTTTGAAGATTAGACTCTATCCGCATCATTTACACATTTATTGTTTTTCCCCATATTACTTTGAAGCAGTCCGTTCTGAGGGTTCCTTAGCCATTTCCTTCTTGTACGCATAGTGAGTGCACGCAGCCATGCGACCGCTCCGCACCGTATCTCGTGCGCGTGGTCGCGCCCAAATCAATTGAAAGTATTGAGCTTTACTTTCCGGAGTAATCACCTCCGACAGCGCGTGTAACAGACAGACGGACGGACGCAAAGACGGACAGACACATGCTTGATTTTATAAGAGTGCATGCTAGGCGACATGCAGCCAGCGTCGATGGCTACGGAACACTAAAAACTGGCCAAGTGCGAGTTGGACTCGCGCACCGAGGTTTCCGCACCACAAAAAAACATAGAAAAAAACACGTTTCTTGTATGGGAACCCCACTTAATGTTTTTTCTTTTTCTGTTTTTTATTATTTGTTGTTATATCGGCCATAATAACACATATTCTATGAAAATTTCAACGGGCTACCTATTACGGTTCAAGAGATACAGCCCTCGGACAGACGGACGGACGGACAGACAGACAGACAGACAGACGGCGTAGGCTTAGTAATAGGCTTCCGTACGGGATACGGAAACCTAAAAAACTAGAACCAATCCCAAATCAGGAAAATCGTCTATGAAAAGCGCGCACTAAGCGTTATATATAACTATTCACCACCGTTTATAATATGTTCTGTACGATACAGCCGCGAGTACCGCCGCGCCGACGACGCTCGCGCTGGCGGCATGTCTAGTAATACCCGAAAGAAATCAATATCAAGAAAGCGCATTGTCACACATTGTTACTTTTACCTTGTGTAGCGTATGACCGAGCACACGCTATTTTTAACCGACTTCTTCAAAAAAAGGAGGTTATCAATTCGACCCATACGTATGTAATGTTGGAATCGCACAATATTCGTAAAAGTTAGTCTACCTAAAATATGTGGGCTCTTAAACAGGTGTGCCAAATTTCATATGTGTATGTATGTATGTTTGTCCACGAATTTCTCGGAAACTAGAAATCGAATTGCCATAATTCTTTTTATTGGATTAAGTATCTTCCAACTTAGAGAACTAGTGCAAGTCTCATCATTCAGTAGTTTTCAGGATATCGTAACGTTAATATGTAAAAATAACGTTAAGTGTGTACCAACCACTGGAAAAAGACGTCGTCGGTTTAACGCCCAATTCTACGCAGAACTTGTTATGTGATATAAATAACTATAAAAAGAGAAATGAGTTGAAGGCGGTACAAAATCACACCTGAAAATTGATAGATTTGTGCTTTTGCGCTTTTGTACCGCCTACAGCAAAAGGGTCCGAATATGAAAAAAAAAAAATTTAACACTTTTAAGTTCTAGTTCTTTTTTTAAGTCGGTGCAAAGTTTTTTGAAAGTGTGAATGAGCCGCTGACAGTGGCAGTGCGCGATTGCAGATTTTTTGGAGTTCCGTATCTATACGGATATGATTTTTTTTTTCACATTTATGATATAGCGGATCTACGGAACCCTCCATCCGCTAGTAAAACTCGCACCTCACCGATTTATTTTAAAAGTCAAACGAAAGAATGTTCCTCGGTTTTTGTCTTCGGTTGTTATAACTCCTACGTCTCTTGGACAAAAAAAAAAGTGTGGCTCCGCCAGGTATTTGCTGGCCTTAGCCTTCTCCTAATGAGGTCAGTGAAAGATGCGTGGCGTAAATAAGACGGAGTAAAAAATATTAGATTGATATGGGGAGTCAGTTTGGTACCAATAAAAAAAGTTTAAATTAACTTAATATTGTCGTGTATCATCGGGTATCATTTGAAAGAGGAATGATTCTAAAAATATTTGTTTTTTACAATTTTAAGTTCAGTGGTCTTAATAATATGGCTAAACCAAGGAGCTTTGAACCAGACCAGTATGACGCGCTGGCGCGGGCGGTGTGGCCTAATCCTTGTTCTGTGGGCTAAAACTATTCTCCCAGGTTTCTAAAGATACAATTATGATTTTAATAGGGTTATTATTTTTAATACGCCTCGTCTAGCTATGTATTCCTCAGTGGCAGACAGATTACATGGCGCGCATGAAGAGAGTATTCCTTACGATGCGAGATTAAGCCAAGCCAAGCGCGAAGCGTACCTTCTGAATGTGAATGCTTGCGAAAACGCGGATTCAATCTCGAAGATGAAAAAAATATTCCCTCCATGATTGCGTGATAAAATGAGGATAACGGAAGCAGAATATTATTGCGGGGGCTTGCAGCAGCGGTAAATCTCAATCCGACTAACACTGCAGCATTTTTTAAATCATTAGGTTTTTTTTTACGGAAACTGACACGTTTGGCTACACATCACTGGAAACTGATCGCTGATCGCTGGAAACTGGCATTTATACAATATATTTATCCAATATACAAAAGTGGAACAAAAGCCAAAATAGAAAATTATCGTCCTATCTCCATATTGTCGTGCATCCCCAAAATATTTGAAAAACTCGTTCAAAACCGCACGTACTCAGTTGTAGAATCAATTATTATAAAACAGCAGCATGGTTTCGTCAAGAACAGGTCAACTCTCACCAACTTATTACTCTTCTCCAACTTCTTGTTTGACAGTATGGATAAAAGAATCCAAGTGGACGCCATTTACACCGACTTTAGAAAGGCATTTGACAAGGTAGACCACATAATTCTATTAAAGAAGCTATCCTACAATGGGATCAAGGGAAACCTTCTGAGGTGGTTTGCCTCTTACTTAAAAAACCGCAGCCAGGTCGTCGTTGTAAATGGTTACACATGAAGTACTGTCAACATAAGTTCGGGGGTACCCAAAGGGTCAATTTTAGGGCCTCTGTTATTCATTCTATTTATCAATGACATTTCGTTGTGCTTTAAACACTGTCACATTTTACTTTTTGCCGACGACTTAAAAATTTATAAAAAAAATACAATCACAAGATGACTGTGAATTGATGCAAGAGGACCCCAGCAGATTTACTCAATACTGCCTTGAAAATAAACTGTTTCTTAGCTATGAAAAATGTAAACATATTACCTTTACTAAAAACATTAATAAGTATATATACAATTATAACCTAGGTGGCCACATTCTGGAGAAAGTAGTCAATATTCGAGATCTTGGTGTAATAATGGACGGTAAACTTCATTTTGATGAGCATATTGAGGCCGTCACCACTAAAGCATACCAAATGATGGGATTTGTATTAAGGACAACAAAAAAATTTAAAAAGTCAAGTACCTACAGATTTCTTTATCAGGCCCTGGTTCGTTCACAACTAGAATATGTTTCTGCCGTTTGGAATCCTTATTATGCAAAATACTCACACAAAATAGAAATGATTCAGAGGAAGTACCTGCGTGCAATGCAGTTTCGTCTTACTCACTCAAAGGCATCATACGAAGTCTTGACTGTTAAGTACCACCTTCCCAAGCTAGACATCCGACGCAATATGCTGGACGCATCTGTATTGCGTAACATTTGTGTAAGCTCGTATGACTGTCCTGACCTACTAGGCCTTATTAATTTCCATGTGCCCGGAAAACCTACTCGCTCTGCAACTTTATTTCACGTGAACGTAGCCTCCACAAATGCCGGTATGCGAGCACCTATTCGCAGAATGTGTGACAGGTATAATAAAAAATTAAACTTGTCTGACATGTTCCACAAGTCGACGCTAGCCTACAAATTTAATGTCCGTAAGATGCTGGAAAACAGTGAAAACTAGATGTAAGTATATAGGTAGTTACATTACATACCGCGAAACACGCTCTCTCGCTACAGTATTGCAGTATTGTACATGTTTGTTTATCAAAATTTAAAATTGTGTCCTTTTGTTTCTTTTTTTTTTGTTATTGTATTAGTTGATTAGTCATTTTATTCACAAACTGTGTTTTGGAGGATTGTGTAGCGGAGGCAGGTCATAAATCACATTGTGTACTATTTTTTATATTAACTTTTTCCTGTCTCTGTATTAATCCCTGTTTAATAAAATAAAATAAAATAAAAATCACGTACAAAATCTGTGATGTCAGCCGTACCGGGTGAACTAGGTGCCATGTCAGTGCTTCCCTTCATTTCATGTCGGCTACACTGAACTGGACGGAAAACACGAACTATTTACTTAGCCGTTTCGATCGACGATTCATTCAGTGCGATGGTACCAACCCGGGCGGGATAAACCCTACCACCTAGTAAGGTAAGAGGGGAAGGGACCTACAGTTTTACGTGGAATCCGAACCACGGTCAGCCTCCAACGATCGAGCGGTCACCCATCTAATTACTGACCGCCCTCAGAGTTGCTTAATAAAAGTCGACCGACCGCATAACTGAGTTACCGAGGGTGACAAGAGCGTGAGCAGCTTTCACCCGACGTCCATTTTGCCTACTTCCATCCTAATTATTATTTTGCCATAATATCAAATTGAAATTTTGACTCATCATAGAAGTGTATTAATTATTTTCAGGCTTTTCAAACAACCGTTAATAGGAAAAAGTTCGGCGACAAAACTTCTGTTTTTTATCAACTTTATAATAAAATATTTATTAACGCAAACTTAGTGGTTATAGTTTGATTTATTTAATTTTCATATTATATTTTATTTTATTATATTATATTGATTGTTAAAGAATATGTGCCACTGGGAAGCTATAGTGCGAGGCGTAACCGCGGGAACTAGCGACACAATAGTATTTCAAAAAGCTCTCCGATCTCACTGACCTTCTGTGTCCAGTGAGTTCACAAAATGCGAAGAGTGAAGCTCGTTATCAGCCGCCTCCAGGCCGCGCCCAGGCGCCACAGCCTTCTCCGCCCGTCCCCGCCCAAGCCACCGACGACGATGTCTCTTGCCTTGCACAGCCCGCGCCTAGCGCCGTCGTGCTGGATGAACGAACACACAAGCTTGTGTTTGAATAGAGGGAGCATTTGAAACGCTCAAATTACATCCTTACTCACTTACAGCTCCGCTATGTCAAATTTGGGCAAGCAATTCTGAAATATTCTTACGAGATAACCCGAAGACACTTACCGGAATTTCTAGTCCGAATTCCCCGGCCGGAGCTGAATGGTATTGGTCTCTCGCGGTGATACGGCAAATTCTTCTTGCTTAGATGAATGTGTAAGAGAGTTTCAATACCGGCCCCACATAGGTACACTCCTCGCCTTCACTCCTCGCCTTCACTCCTCGCCTTATCAATAAAAAAAGCATTGATTGTGTTTCTTGTTCTTTAGGTTTCCGTACCCCGTATTAATAAGCCTACGCTGTCTGTCTGTCTGTCTGTCTGTCTGTCTGTCTCTCTGTCTGTCTGTATTCCTGCGGTATATTTGGAACCGTGATAGCTAGCCGGTTGAAATTATCACAGAGTATGTGTTATTATGGCGGATATAACAACAAATAAAAAATCTAAAAAGTAAACGTTAAAAGGGGCCTGTTTTATTGTATTTTATTCTATGTATGCTGTACCTATGGACAACTTGTCTAAATTGTATGTATTTAATTAATTTAGCCCCTACACAAAATCCTAATTCTGAGACGAATTTTGCTTGAAAAGCCTTAAAGCGTCCTCCAAACACATTCGCTGCAATTGTCTTTTCTCCACTTCGCGTAAGTGCAGCATAGAATGAACAGTCGATTGCTCACAGTGCATCAGAGAGCAAGATATCTGAAAACGCTGCTGGGTGAACTAATGCGGAACTCCGAACTCTACGCTCGGAGTCAGCTTCGCGTGGAGGAGTGCTGAGTTCCTTGCTGCCGCTTGTGTTGGCTAAATTGTTTTGTTTGAATCCTGTTTAGGAGTTGTTAGAGATTGGTACTCATCAGTTTAAATTTGGAATAGAACAATGTTGCGCTTTTGCTCCAAAATCTTCGTGCTGGGCCTAGATCCATTTATGCGTAGTTTTAAGAGATTATAAATTTTTGTTAACAAAAATGTTACTACTGTTCTGTCACATTTCAAGATCAGCCAACTCTCCAAAAAACTCTCCAAGCTACTACTTTCCTAAAAATACACAGAAAAAAGAAAAAAAAAATTACAAATACATACATACATATGCATATTATCACACACACTGAAGCCCGACAATCGGGGTAAGCAGAATAATCGGTGTTGTGCTGCAAGAACTCTGGTAAATTACAGCACAACACCGACCACGAAAAATTACAAAACAAACAATAAATTAAATTTAACATCTAGCTAACTCAAAATTTAGACAAATAATGACATAATAGACATACTGTAAGGAAACTTCAACAGTCAGGTAGCTAAAACTTTTTGCACACGGTTTTTCAAACGATCTACAGAGTAACGATATATATCCAGATCCGCGTCTTTGTCCGTAATAATTTCGTATGTACGACAAATGCGAAGAATAGGGCTAAACCCATTTTATCACAACCTCGGAAACGTCGAAAACATCCTCGAACGCCTAATCTGTTCATATATTTTGCGTTGATTAACTATAAAGTAGGTATATTTTATGTATGCAATTTGATTATGAAAAATATTCGAAATATTTGAATCGGTTATTTCGGAGATGATTGGGTGATGCTCGATTTTTTTATATTTTGTTATATTTTAATTTATGCATTGTAAGATTATAAATAAATATATCTGGATTCCGTATAAAGAACACATTTCATTAATAACTATGTCAGACGTTGCACTTAAAAAAAAAATAACTTTCAAATTGTTACCCCAAATTGGGGGTGACAAAATCAAAAGTCCTTCATTTACAAAAGTCCTTCATTTACATTTCCTTCATTATCAAAAGTCCTTCATTTGTCAGCCTCGTTAGCTCAGTGGTGCAGACAGTCAACTGTCGCTATTGAATGTTAAGCAACGCTGGGTGCGGTCAGTACTTGGATGGGTGACCGCTGACCGTTGGAGGCTGACCGAGGTTCGGATTCCTCGTAAAACTGTAGGTCCCTTCCCTCCTAATTAAGTTAACCCGCCCGGGTTGGTAATTAGTTTAACCCGCCCGGGTTGGTACCACCGCACTGAATGAAACGTCGGTCAAAACTGCTATGTAAATAGTTTGTGTTTTCCGACCAGTTCAGTGTAGCCGGCACGATCAAAGGGGGAAGCACTGACATGGCACCTAGTTCACCCGGTGTTATGGGCTGACATCACGGACGTTGTAGGTGATGTAGCCAACCGTGTCAGTTTCCATAAAAAAAAAAAAAAAATTTACGTGATTACTATACGTCCATGCTTGGTTCATAAAACTCTATACATATATATATACCAACTTTTTTTGTCCAGTAGATTCTGAGAAAATAAGCTGTGATGTACAGGACAGACAGACAGTGAGGCAGACAGACAGACATACAGGAGAGTGATTCTATAAGAAGTTCTTTTTTTTCTCTTTTGAAGTCCGGAACCCTAATTATGAGCGTGGATGAGGCGTAAAAGCAGTGTGAGAACTTTGGCAGCAGGAGACAACTTGCCTCTCCTACCCCATTGACAAACTGAGGTGATTTTAAGCGCGACGTCTGATAGGGATACTAGCTAGAATGCAGTGCTGTGAATATGCTACATAATATAATATTTCTTATAATTATGAAATTCGACATTAAAATGAATCATTTCATAGTTTTAATAAAACTGTATTTTGTATTACGAGTATCTAATAACAAGTTTTCGGTTATTCAGTTTTCAAAGCCAGGCGTACTCTATTCACTAATTATGATATTTTACATTTTAATAAAATTCCCTTTTACTCTTTTTCGTCTTTTGAAAACGCTACTCAAGGACAGATGCTAGACGAGTGTTCTGCGGGCAACGACTTTATGCTGGAGACGGGGGGGATGTTAGAGGGCGGGGAGAGGAAGGGGTGTTAAAGAAGGGAAGGAAGGACTGGAGGGAGGGGGTAGAAATCATAGAATTCAAAGATCATTATAAGTTTGAAAGTACGTGGCGCTTCGCAGCATCGAAGGCAAAGAAGATTTAACAGGAATCGGGCACCCGTAAAACGGAACGAGTTAATGAAGAGAGCAATTTGCGTTCGTTTCCCTTTGAAGTTGGAACTTTGTTTGAAAATAAAATCATAACCGGTATTAGTTGATTTTATTAAATAAATAGCTCATTTCTGAGCACTTGAAGTTAGGCCTTTCGAATAGTTTGCTTTGACTGAACTGTTGATACTTTAATTCACATATGATATTTTGTTTGTTCATTACAATCTCTTCTCCAGCACACTTACATTTGTTTGTTCATTACAATTTTCAGTGCTGTGATTTTTGTTCACAGTGATGTACGTACCTATGAACTTGTTAGATGTTTGTAATGAATTCTTAATAATAACTATTTATTTAATTTTGTGTATTTTTATAACTTTTAGTATGTATAATATAGGTATGTAAAATTAATATAAATTAAAATTATTGTACAAATGTGAAATAAAGAGCATAATCAACATATAATGAAGCTAAAATTAATATTATATAAAACATATTTCGTCAATCTCCGCCCATCGTACCCATAACACCTCAAATCAAAACAAACGTGCAGCTCGCACAACAAAATTTTATGGCTTAGTGAAGGGAGATTCCCTTCACTAAGCCATAAAACTTTATTATGCGAACTGCACGTTTGTTTTGATTTAAGAATAGCCACATGCAAAGCCAAGAAATTAAAAATACAATCTTATTGGCGTGTAAGTGACTAAAATAATTACTTGTTGTAATGCTAAGCTGTAAATTTTCTAAATAAATAAAATAATTACTGGCAGATAAAACATTTAGGCTTTAATTCCGCCCTTTGTCAAATTTTATTGTGCAATATTTTTCATTTAATTTTCATGTATGTATTAATTACACTATTCCTACAGTCACTGCACAACTGTGAGTGGCGTGCGTCAGACCAAATATAGGGGGCACATCTTCATAACATTTTTAAAATCTTCAACTAAACCACACTGGTGTCAGTGCATCGGCGCGGCGCGCGGCATCGAGCAGTGCGGTTTACTTTATTTCATACAAATAGTATTTTGACGAGCCGTGCAGTGCAGGTTGGTGCTGTCTCAACTTAAATTGACACATTTACTTTTAAATTTTAGGAAAGAAAGCGCAACTACCTAAAGTATCCAATTTATATATATGCGAACATAAAGTACGCACCCTAAACCTGCGATACGAGCCCTCAGCCCACCTATCTTTATGCGGAGTAGAGGACGCGGTTAAGGCCACCATATAAAACCGGATGGTGTTGCCGCTCACGCCCCGGAGCCCGCACGCGGATCTCCGTGCATTGTGTTGCCATGTTTATGCGGGCCTCGGAGGTGCGTAGATAATTATTTTTTATCGCACGAGCTCGAACAAGGGTCTGCCTGGGCCCATAATAAAATAAACCCCGAGTAGATGCGCCGCATAACCCGTGAAATTATTTGCTGCCCGTGTCATATTTGTCCGCGTAACGACTCGACGCGCGAGAAAGTTGATCCTGCGTCGGTAAAACAGGCACGCTCTATTTGCAGGTATTTCGGGAGGGACTTGCGGTGAGAGATATAGCTGTGGAACATAAAATATATGCGGAAGTAAAAATATATAATAATGTCTCTATGGAAGTATGCTGATTATTACGGAGCGGGAGAATAAAACAATTTATTTACTTCCCGAGACGCCATCAAATTTTAAATTTCGAATGCCCGTTCGAAAGTCTCAATCATGAATGTTGATCGCACGCAACTTGTCTACAGTGCCCGGCAGTAAGTATGTAATTAACATCGAGCTTTAGAAAGAGACAATCCGTTGTAGAGCGTCGTCTCTGTCGCACAGATATGTGCGAGTTCGTACGACAGAGACGACTCTCTACAACCGAATTGTCTCTTTCTAAAGCTCAATGGTCATTTCATTACGTAGGTACTCCCGGGTTACTTTTGTGGTGATAGCGACACCTATCCCACAACTGAATAATAAAGATCGATAATAACCTAAATCGCTTCGCGACGAAGAAACAGAAAGATTCACTAGCACACCAACAGGTGGCAAATAACGGCTAATTAAGAATTCCATACGCCACATAACACATTGCTGAAATATCAAATACGCCTCGCATAAATACAGATCGCTTGGGAGAACAACAGGGCACTAGCCCATACAACAACATCAGCTGCAGCTACACGTGGAGCCAGAGGACACGACACCGCTTCACCTTTTACCTCACAGCTCTACACTTTTATACCTACGGTTTTATTACGTGGATTGGCCTGCTATTTTAAATTCGAGAAGATGAATTTTGAGATCAAAATACCAATTTTACAGTGCTTGAATTTATAATTTGTAATCTCAATGGATTTTTTTATATATGTCTTTAAAAGTATAAATTCATCATTAAAAATGTTCTCTAAAAATATAAAATATTTCAACACGGCGCTTGAATAAGTAAAAATTTGTTCAATTCGTAGAAAAGGGGTTTTAGTATGAACATGAAATTTTACCTAACTTTAATAAACATCTCTTGCTACCTTATTTTCGTTTTTAATCAACTTTAACAACAAAATAAATCCCATCAAACTTTCTGATCTACCACGCGGGATACGTCCGCAGAGAATATCTGCTTCAACGGAATATCGAATTCATAACATTGTTAACATAATGTACGTTTTTCAATTCGGCCGGAGTCCCTCTTACCCTTATTTCAGAACCCTCACAAATTCACACGCCCACCTCCCAGAATTGTAGGGTCGATTCTAAGTGGAATAAAATGCGGGTTCTGTGAAACAAAATATCCCTTACCAACTATATCCTTGTCCAGACTTACGATAAACCTAAAACCGAACATTTAAATAGGATGGAACTCTGTTACACATCTGCACACAATACATTCCCTTTCCTTTAGTAGGACGTAGGCTCAAATTTTAGCCGACTGGTTTGATATCACCGCACTGAACGTAAGATGACCGCATAGCAGCCTCGGCTGTGTTCTCCTCTGGTCCAGTATAGCCAGCAATCCAAAGGGAAGTCTCCGGTATGGCACCTACTCGAAGGTGATATTGGCTTGTCAGAGCATGCGCTCTGGCCCCTCTGACTCAGTCCTATACTGAATTACACTTATACAATATCCTTACATAGATTATTACTATTTAAAAATATATATAGGTATATTTGATTGTATAAACAGTTATAGGTTGAAATATAAAAGGCAAATATTCGAAACCCATAACCCATAACACCTCGGTGGACTAAGTGCCATGTCTGTGCTTTCCTTTGGTCGTGCGAGTTATACTGAACAGGTTCAGCCTTTGATTTTTTTTTAATATTGAAAACGCGACATATGGCTCCGAACCACCCATAAGGTGTCTAACGACGCACAAGGACCTTCGATCGTATGCAGGGTTGCGAATGTCACGCCGCCCTTGCAGGTGCTCATTCACGCCCCTCTTGAAGGACGCGAGACTTTAATTGGGAGGAAATATATGGGCGGGGAGAGCGTTTCAGAGTTTACCGGCTCTGTAGAGGAAAGATCTGCAGAACCGATTTGTAAGCATTCGCGGTAATTCCAGCGTGTATGAATGTAATCCCTGCCCAGTACGCGTGGTGCGGAGGTGAAAAAGGGACGGCAGGATCTCTTTAAACAGCTACTCCGAGCACTCCCCATGGAATAAGCCATAGAACACACTTAGAATGTTTGAGAGTCGTATGTAGTGAGATATAAGTTGGTACCTAAGATCAAATATTTATTAGAATGTAAAATATAGGTATTGAAGAATATGCCTTACTTCACACAAAAAAAAACTTCATAATAATATTATTTATCATAAATCTTATAAAATAACAATCGTTCCTACTTCATAAACGTCGTAATCACGTTGACTTGTACATATTTCTTAATACCTCATTTTTAAATTAAATGACCACAGGGTCACTTCTCAGATATTAATATAGAGTGACTGATGAGTTTCACTTCCAAGTGAAAGTCATTAGAACAAATTTTATACACTTCACAGTAGGTAGTATAGAATGAAACGCAATCTACATAATGTATGTGTGAACGAATAAAAGTCCACCCTGTTTAAGCCCAGGCAGTACGAAACAGATCTCACTATTTTATGTTGGCCCGTCAACGTGGACCTCTACCAGAATACAAATGCTATGCTAATTCACTGCTGTACGATCAAACACTCTTCGGAAAAGGTCTATCTAGCTGTTGGAGCTGTGCGTACTTTGTTTTGCTGCGGGGTTACGTGGTGGTAATTTTTTTTTCTGAGTTCTTTTTTATTTTCATATAACTATTCTGCAAATGTTTTCATCTATGAACTGTGTCATAGTTTTTCAACCGACTTTAAAAGGGAGGAGGTTCTCAATTCGAATGTATGTTTTTTTTATGTTGGTTACTCGATTACTCCGTCAATCGTGGGCCGATTTTGAAAATTCCTTTTTTGTTTGGTAGTTCATACTTCCCATAGAGATGGTCCCAAATAAATTTTATCGAAATTTATTCAGCTGTTTTTTTTAATCTGAAAAAAAACTATGGTTTGTGGTTACCTTCAGGTTAATACTTTTGATGAGGAATTTTCAGCAATAATGAAAACATAAGCATGTCGATAACTCTGGTGCTGCACAAAATTTTGCAGTTTTGAGTTAAATATGCCACCTTATAGCTTGTAGGCTTATCCACCAGTTCAATAAAGCACTTAGTTCCAAAGGCACATACGGCGGACACATACCTTGACAAAGATGTGTCCCTCTGTTTCCAAAGCAATTTCCAGACATTTGTTCATTTCGGAGGTGTTGCAGTGTAGTATTGAGGTGTCGATGTACTTGACACATGGCCAACAATTCTGTACCACTCAACCGATTTCGATTTCGATTATTACCTTTTATGTAATATTACTAAAAAGAATGAAATAAAAACTGTTTAAAAAAAAATTAAACCGACTTGCAAAAAAAAAGAAAAACTAGAACTAAAAAGTATTAAATAATATTTTAAAATTTTCTCTGTCATTGTATTGAAATACATATATGAATCGATATTATTGTGATTCATATTCGGACCCTTGAGTTGAAGGCGGTACAAAAGTATAAATTTGGCGGTACACACCTGAAAATTGATAGATGGACCCCTTTTGTGCTTTTATACCTCCTTCTACTCAAGATCAAAATATTATTTAATACTTTTTAGGGTTTGAAGTCGGTTCAATGTTTTTTTAAAACAGTTTTCATACATACATATTATTACAAGTATTTTAGTGACTATCCACATAATAACATCGCTTACAGTCTATCGAAAACAGCCTGAGAGCAAGATTAACAATTTTGCTGAGAGTTCTGACTACAAAGACTTATTAATTAAGTGTGCCAGGTGTAAAGAGCCTTTGTCAAACTTTGATACGTAATTTGTATCAACTTAATTATGTTAGTATATTAAACATAGTATAGTATAACTGTAAAAAAAAATAAAAAAATATATAGATATAACATGCAATGCATTCTACAATAGAAAACCACAAACAAAATAATGTCTTATCACATTAAATTTATTTTAATACATAAAAAGTACGCTTAAAGCCGCTCACAGGTAGCGCGCGTGTCTCGTAGTCCTTGTGTAGTCCCCGTGTGCTCCCCGGGCTGTCTGGGCCTCCCTTTCCAGTTTTAATCAAAACGTTAATTAAAACCTAATGAGAAGATATTGTGTTTACAGCGGGTCGCCGTCCGTTGTGGAGGCCACCGCGTACGTGGAGTTAGGGATATATTTAGATCTTACATAAGGCCTAAGATTGGTGTACAGATCGATTAAGCAGTTTTGAAGTCCATAGATCGACTTATTGTAGAATGTATAATTGATTCCAGTTCAACCCTAACACTTACATTTACAGCTCACATCTAACTAAATAATTGTATGCTTCTTCAGTAAGAAGATACATTTTTCATAAGAGTGCATGTGAGTAAGTCATATCCTTGGGCAATTTTTAAGCCCAAATGGGCCAACAACTATGTTTTTTATGTAAACCAACATGGGTGGCTGTGCCGAAAGACCAATGGTGCATGTTTAGAAATGCATAATGGGCATTGCCTTTACCTTCAAATATTTTCAAACTTGTCTTCTGCGACCGACGGATGAGTGGTTACTACCCGCAATTCGTTGGCGCGGTTTTTTCTAATCGCTCGAAGCGAGGGCATTCGGATTCGAGCATTCGTTCGTGGCTCGTCGATTTTCTAAGATTCCTTGCGCTCTCGCTGCCGCTACCGCCGCAGTCGAGCCGTCTATCCTAGCCTCTCCATCGGGTGATCAAGTGCGTGTCGTGCTTCGTGAGTGTGAAGCCCAGGATCCTAGTGAAGAGCTGTGCCGCACGCATCCAGCGCCCGCGCGCGGAGAACCAGGTACGTGGCCCTCTTTCGTTCGGTCGCATCATCTATCCATTTTCACTCATTGCCATTTCATTCATACAGTCCACTCTATTTTTAAGAAAATTCCAGCTACCAAGTTCTGCTAGGTCACCAAGCCAGAACTTCCCTTCGGTGCATTCGACAGAGCCAAAAACACGTCTCCTTGCGAAACCACGCTCAGTTAGGTGCCATGCCAGATGTATAAAATATTAAATCGTTTACCTTAATCAATAAACCTGATGAAAATATAGTTAAATTTAAATGTACCCTAAATAAATGGATTTCTCAAAAAAATTTTTACGGCACGAACGTAAATTTTAAATTAAAAGTAGTGACGATTTATTAGAGTTTATTTTGATAAAAGTGTGTAAATTGTATGTTGTGTATTCTAATCGCCAGTTACACTAATTATAAGAAGAAGAACAATCCAGAATAAAAACAGATGCTGCTGATCATCTTCCGAAGAAAAAATAAAGTAGACATACATTTATCTGCATGGCTTCATGTCGCACCTGCCGCCGCCTCCGACGCTCAGCCTCCGGCCTCCTGCTATATTCTCCTGCGGCAAACGTATTTTTCCCCCCTTCACCCCCTCATCCTGCTTGTTATTACACACTTATTGTGTCGATGTTCGCCGCATGGACCGCCTTCAAATGTATGTACGTGCATTGTTCTCGGCCTAACCTCAAATTACTGGGCTTCTTTGTTGTAGGCCGGTGCGGCGCTCGGCCTCACTTAATAATAGTTCATTTGATTAGATGTCCGAAGAATGTAAGGAGAGGATAATGAAGTAGTCGTGATTTCAGTAAAAGCTCTCACGAAGTATTAGCTTTGTACAACTTTTAGTAAAATAAGTAGATTTCGATAAATATATTTTGTCTGCGTTTACGCTCGAGACCTTGCTGGATTTAGGTGAAGGTTTCTTAAGTAACTTGGTCATTATGAATGAATAAATAAATAAAATAAAAAAGCGGTCAGGAGCTAGTCGAACTCGCGTGGAGAGGGTTCACAGGTTAAGGCGCCCAAGCCCCGAGGGGGTGAATGCGCGTTTATCCCCGCGTGACGCATGCGTTTGTTCTTGCCATTGCGCACGCAATGCAATTCTTATGGTTCAATCATTTATAAAAATTGTTGCCAGTGGTATTTATAATAACTTGTAATATAATATATTCCGTCCAAATTTGTGTAGAAAATTTCCCAGAATAATACCAATCAAACAAATCAAATACCAAAGATTTTTTTATCTTATTATGTTGAGGAATAACTATTGAGGAATTTAATTATTTCTACATTATTTCTATAACAACTTTTTCAACTAATTTATTTTTCAAAAGGATTAACTCTAACAATAAAAGTTCATTCTGTTCACACCGGTTCACGGAATTCGGTATGTAAACGCTATTTTTTTTATGGAAAGCGCGACTTGTGGCATAGTTTCACTTACGAGTAGGCTTCGATCATACTAAAACTTCGAAGCGAGTAGGTGACTTACGATGCCCATTGACATTCTGTGATGCACGGGGATTGCCAATGCCATGCCGGCCTGACAGGAGCCTTTTCACGCCCTTTTTGAAAAACCCTAGGCTGTACTTGGGAGGAAATATATGAGCAGGGAGTGCGTTCCACATTTTTGCGGTTCTGTAAATAAAAGACCTACAGAACCGGTTGGTTGATCGGTAGGTAGATTGTATAGGGGTGCATCTCCCTGCCCAGTACGCGTAGTGCGGAGGTGGAATGGGGACGGTGGAATCGCGTTAAACAGTTTCTCCGAACACTCCCCATGAAATAGACGATAGAACACTAGGAGCCGACGTCCCTACGGAGTTGCAGTGGTTCTAAGTCGCGGGACACCGCAGGGTCACCCAGCAGTCGCACGGCAAGACGCTGGATTGAGTCTAGCGGCGCGGCGCAAGCTGGTATTTAGCTCATTATTTTCGATGAGTCATTGTCAACTCTGGTCGAACAGAGTATAGTATTATTTCATCATTTCGACTTTGTAAGTAGCTACGACAATAGGAAATACATAACTTTAACACAAATACCTAACTAAACAAAGCTCTTCGCAGGCACTCGGGTAAACTAGATTCTTCCCATTATTTGTGGCATAATAAAATTATTGCCGCCCATAAAAGGCCGAACTTTCGCGTCCATTATTCTGCCATCGTCGAGTCCATCAAAGGCGACGGGAGTCCTCACTCAAATAGTTGGTTATCGTGTCGCATGGCAACTTACAACATCGGGTCAAGCGGGGCTCCAACTCGTACCCGTGACGTAAGTGGGACGCGAGGGGGGAAGGGGCGTAACACGTCCGAAAAGTGCAAAACCATGTAACTCGCCAACGTACGCCGCGGAACGAAGGAGATGGAACTCTCTGCATTGCGCTCGTTTTGTTGGGAGATGTCACATTTTTCAACGTTTGAGTTGATCGACTTGGATTATATAAAATTACAAATTGAAAAAAATCCCCGACCTTAAAAAATCAAAAATAATTTCCGTTTACTAACTTAAAGAAGTCGGGGGACCGCAAAGTAAATTCCCGCGCAGCTTTTGAGTTTGTATATTTTATTTACTTAGCGGTCCCCCGACTCCTTTAAGTGAGTAATCGGAAATAATTGGAATTTTTAAAATTTGAATTTAACTCTTATTTCAAGATTTAAAAAAAAAACCGCATCCAACTCTGTCCATCAGATTGGGAGCTACGATGCCACAGACAGAAACACAGACAGACAGACAGATAGACGGAGGCGTCAAACTTATAACACCCTCCTTTGTCGATTCATGATGCATGACTTATAGTTTGTTTTATGTAAACCAACATGGGTTGCTGGGCCGTGGGTCCAATGGTGTAGTCGACAGAGCTAAAAACATCTCTCCTCGCAAAACCACGCTCAGTGAGGTGCCATGCCAGCAGATTTGCGGACTGTGGCTAGGCTGTCTAGCCTGATAATACGACGTTTGAAGACACCCAGGTTAAAGGATTCGGGAAACATCGGGAGTATGAAGGAATCATTATTGTAAGTTCTATCAATTTGTGAGTAGCAATCACGCGGTCGCACCGTGTCTCGCGCGCGGCGGCGCAGTCCACTAGAATGCTATTTTCTCAATAACCTTTTAAGATATTATAAACTTGAAAATAGTTCTTATGTCGTTAGGAATAATAGTGTACTTACTTGATTATTTTTTTTACATTTCTTGCATTTTACGTTTCGGAGTAATCACCTCAGGCAGCACGTGTGACAGACGGACGAAAGCACGGAAGGATGGACGGACAGACATCTTAGCGGTTGTATAAGGATCCCTGCCCGTGTCGCTGGCTACGGGATCCTAAAATAGTGATAATATTTTAGCTTAATATGTTTATTGATCATTCATATGGCAGTAAAACTGCACTCGAACTTGTCATAATTTGTTCTATCCGGTTCGATTACACCCACGAAGAAGAGCCGCCAGGAAACTTCGCATGGTATTTTTTATAGATCAATATTATTACAAGCATTTTAGTGACTAGCCAAATAATAACACCGCCTACAGTCTATCGAAAACACAGCTTGAGAGCAAGATTAACAATTTTACTGGCAGAGTTCTGACTACAAAGACTTATTAATTGTGTCAGGTGTAAAGAGCCTTTGTCGAACGTTAATACGTAATTTGTATCAAGTTAATTATGTTATTAAACATACTACAATGTAGTATAATTCTCAGAAAATACATGCGTACATAACGTCAGGCATGTTTCCCAATGCGGTAGGCAGGGACAATGTTTCTTGAAGTTCCACGGTCCTGACGATTCCTCCACACTCATGCTTTGCCTATTCCAGTGTAGTTGCGTCCCCGGTCGTCCGAACGTGGTGAGGGCGGCATGTGACTCGTGGATCGACTGATCGATCAAATCCATCATCCGTCTCTATACAGAGCTCGAGCTCTGCGCGCAGCTGCGGAACACTTTGCCCACCACGCCGTTGTTGTCTACCGTCCGCTGAATGAAAAAACGATAGTTTCAGTTCAACACCGGTTCTGCAAAAAAAGTCGGAATGCCGCGACTCGAACGACGAGTTACCAAATCTCAATTCCCTCCAGGTCCAAAAATCCGCGGGGTTCCGATATGGATGTTTACACGTCAATAAAAATTCCTTGACACAAATATCCCAAGATCGACTGGAACTATTTGTAAGGCATAAATTGAACTTTGCACCTAATGTAAATTTAATAAGTACGTATTGTGCTTCATTCTATAAAATTGTTTTGGAGCAATAAAGTCATTTCTGTCTATCGTGAATTGCGATTTAGTGACGTGTTAAGCGTCACATGCGGCACGCTTGTGAGTGATGCTAGCACATCAGCCGTGAGTTTCTATCTCCTTATATAATATAATTTCATATTAGTGTTAGAAGGTAATTGTTTTCTTTATCACATTTTAGGAATAATGAAACTTTTGAAAAATAGCAGAAGTAATTGTAGTTATCCGAATGTGACCATGGGCGTCGTGAGACACCTTATGGGTGGCTCGGCAACACTTGTCGCGCCTTCGATAAAAAAAGTACAAACCTGTATTGTACTTTTGTACAAGTACAAAAGTACAATACAGGTTTTTCATACTCCATACTATGGAGTACATTCTATGCTCCATAAATTGCTATGAGAGCTATGGAGTCCATAGCTCTCATAGCAATCCAATAATAATATTAAAATTCAGAAAAATTTATAACTCTCCAGAGATAAAACTGTAAAGACCTCGAAACACTCACTTGCAATAAGTCCAGTCTTCCACCGCAAGTTATCGACGAGTTTGATCCTGATATAACTTTTATATTTTTCTTAGTCGTTCAATCTCTTGGAATCGAGTCGTGGTATTTTTCGATAAATGTTTGAGTCCTGCGAGTATTATTGCAAATGAAATTTTCATTGCAAAAGTAAGTTGTTTTAAATCTAATTACCTACATTTTACAGCACAGAACACCATACGCATAATTAATTTAATTCCCGTTACACAAAATTTAACACTTTTGGAATATTTCGAATGATTGAATTTACATCAATGACATTTCTGGTAATTTGAGAAATTAATTAAATTTCAAAAAGAAACCTCTATTCAAGAGCTGTCATATTGTTGGAAATAGATTTTTTTTTGACCGAGAGTTAAAGAATCGATTTAGTGCAAAATTTCATCCTATTATCCTAAGTCTTGTTTCGAAATGTGCCAGGAAAGTTATAAGTCTAAGTATTTACATTTTACATACCATACGCTGTATACCCACAATCGGAGTAAGCATAGTAATCGATTTTGTGCTGCAAGTACTCTTGTAAATTACAGCGAAACACCAACCGCCACGTTTAGCAATGTAGTAGGACAACTGACAAGATCTGCATCCCTCCCAGTGCATATCGTAAAAGGTTACTAAGAGATAAGAACAACGTGCCGTGGTAAAGGGCGACAGACTAGCCACTCCTCACCTTGCCAAGGCCTTGATCCTCCTTGCCACAGCCCTTCCACTGAGTCATGTGGTGGGTGATCTTCGTGCCTTACTTGCTGCTTGATAGTTTATCTTGTAAATCAATACTATTAATAAATCTGTAAGGGATGGTCTTGGAGTAAGTTACTTTGTTTTATGAGATATTGCGTTTGTAGACTCTATCTATGATACTAAAACTAAATTGACGATTTTTAGAAACACACTTCATAACTTTTAAACCCATCATCCGAATTCTAACAAACTTAGTACAAGCACATTAAGCTATACGTGACACAGGATAGGCTAAATGAAATTCAGTTCCGGTTACACTAAGATGTGGCTCTCATACAAACTGAATTGTTCCGCGCGCCGAAATAAAGGTACGGTAGCGGGCTTACTTACGGGGCGCGCGCGGTAGGTATTTGATGCTCTGTGGTTCTTACGTACTTACTTCTTTTCAAATACGAATTTCACGCAAGCGAAGGCAAAAGCTAGTCCTAAAGAAGTTGCTAAACGTGGTGGTCTATTTATTTATTCATAGTTTACTGGAAAGCGTTCATCCGTCCCACGCCTTCTTTAAAATATTAAAAAGTTGCCGACGTCTTCCAAAAACCGAGTACAATAGGAGTGAAATAATCTATACTAATCCGCATTAATTTGCCAAACGATGATTGAATTCGGCTCCCGAGAGAGTGGTCCTGCCCTCTGTAATCAGGCTCGACATTTTCAGCTTATTAAAGACATTTTTCAGAGCCGAGGCGAGTCCCAATCTGCATTTACATAATGTCTTCTCAACCGCGGCTCTCGCCGGAGTCTCGTAAGATATTTCATTAGCTTACGACTGAGCCAGGGAAGCTGGGAAGTGGTCGGGAATGAGCCTTCCTCCAAGCAGGACGCCTTTTGATATGACGGAGGTATTATGCTGGGAAGTAATTTTAGATCAATAATATATTACTTATTTTTATTTATTTCGAACGACCTAACTGCCTAGGTCTACGGTTCGGTTTTTCCTCAGATGGCGCATGACGGAGACGTGACTCGTTCGTCCACTACGTCCGTTCGGTCCCGGTCTAACCAAATGTGCAAGCGCGTATCAACATATATGCATACATACCAAACGATATATCCCGACATCAGAGTAATCGGTGTTGTGCTGCAAGGACTCTTTTAAATTACCGCACCGACACCGACCACCAAGTTTAGCAAAGTACTCGGACAAAATAAGTATCAAGGAGTCTGTAAGGTACGAAGAACCCACCTGTGCGCAACGACGTCCGTCAAAATGGCTGATCCGGCGGCGGCGCACCGGATGTCGCGCGCGTTTTGTACAGCGGGCACTCCAGATTGAGTTTTTGATGGACAGATGTGTAGCGGTTCATCCGATCAAGCCGAATTCTCGGAGTCCGTCTTATCTGATCTCGGACGCTTCATATAAATCCCCTTGCCCCTTACTAGGTGCTAGGCTCAAATTGTAGCCGACTGGGTTGGTACCACCGTACTGGATGTAAGATGGCCGCATAGCAGCCTCGGTTGTGTTCTCCTCTAGTTCAGCATAGCCAGCAATCCAGGGAAGTCTCCGGTATGGCACCTACCTTCTCGGAGGTGATATTGGCTGGTCGGAGCATGTGCTTTGGCCCCTCCGACACAGCCACCCATACCGGATTACATAAAAAAAAATACACAGGTCGCTTAGGACCGTCCGTTACAATGGACGAATGCTGATCCGCCATGACGGACATCGTGGAAAAATGGTGTAAGGGAAGCTCCGACATGGGTTTAGCAGGTGAAGCCGTCACAGAAATAATGGGCTGGTAAAATAATTTATCAAGTGTTTTTTAGTTTTTGATTTCCTCAAGTACCCAATTATTGTAGATAAAAATTGTATATTTCTGTCTAAGTAATCATTTTTTCTACTACTTGACATTAAAGACCCCATCGTCAGTCAGCAGACTTTGATCTCTTCACACTAACCGGACATAAACGAATAATAATAGTTGGAAGCTGAGTGGGCGAGCTAAGGGCTCTGTCTACACCTCACGAAAGCGTCATCACAGCTCACACTAAACCGAACTAACCGGCGCGCTCCCCTAATTAGCTCGTTAGTCTGAGTACCGGAGTTTTCCTTTGATACACTTCAACTTTGACTCGAGTACCGACCTCCACACACACGCACACTTCACGCACACGCCCACATACCCTCACCGACGCACACACGCACAAACCCGTATCTCCGCAGCCTCGCCTTAGCACGTTGGACCAGTTTTACCGAGCCTCCTAGTAAAGTGGGCCCAATTTAATTTGTGTCGAAACCAACCCTCGCAACACAGTAAGAGGCCTCTTTGAAACGTTTTACAAATATTAAGGCTTTTAGGGAATACATAATGTAGAGCGAAGGAAAAATATTAACGAGAGAAAGTTCAGAGTGAAAGCGGCTTCACTATTTTCTGTCGGAAAGCCGGAGCTAGCGGAGAATGAAACTCAGCTATTCTCGTGCCTCCTAGGTAATGGATCGACATGGTTTTCCGATGGAGAGCATTGTAGGAAGGGCGTAGCAGGAAATCCCGCAATAGCGAATGAGATTTTGTTTTCGAATTGCGGCGTTATAACCGGGCCCGGTCCGCCGATACCGCTCGCTCCGGTCATCGCTCGTCATAAAGGGCGGCTTGACAATTCTATTTGGAGGCTATAAATTGATTTATTCACGGGTGATTACATGTGGAAATATCATTTGTTTTCCCGGTCGAGCCGCCCTCCGGCTGGAGACGTCGACAAACTGTTGCCTTCCACGACAGCCGCGCGGCCATCCATCACCGGCCGCGCCGCGCCGCCCGCCCTGAGACGCCGCCGCCCGCCCCGCATGACGTGTGTCCGCCCTCACTACACGCGGGCTTAATGTCCGTCCCCTCTCCGCTCGAGCAGCTCGATGCGACGCCCAACAATATAACGAATACAATATTGAAAGCAAGCTCTGCTATATCGAGAACTCTCGAAGCCGCCGCCGCCCGAAATCCGACAGCGCGGCAGAAATCGCGAAACAATAAAACTCTCGCAATCACGTATTTTGATTTACAGACCGGAGGATTTGTGAAATTAATGCGATTTACAAACACAAAGGACACGCAGAAATGAAAAATGGTTATAAATGTCACGTTTGCGCGTCGCGGAACCTAATAACAAATTCGACGCAAATCACTTCTTTGTAGCAATCTTGACGACGACGCGCGGTGACTCCGCGTCGCGCGCGGGAGGCGGGGGTGCGGCGCGGGCGGCGCGCGGGGGAAGGCACCGCGAGGGCGCGAATGATTTATGATGTCACACCATAATAATATTCAATTTGGCGGGAGCCGGCCGCCGCCGCTGCGCCCCCGCGCGCCGCCCCCGCACCTCCGCCGACGCGACCCGCAGGCCGCCCTCCCGCGCCGCCGCGGCCTATCCCGCTCCTATTGATATTTATTGTCGGCCGAAGTATCACGTAGCGAGGAAAAGCTTTAATGGGATTTATAAATTGAAAAAATATCGAAATGGGACACCGTCGCGAGAGGATATTCGAAGTCGTCCGAATTCGATGAAATATTGAAATGAGATACTGGGAAAAAGGTATTATGCGAACTGAGCTCGATAAATCTAAGCGCAAAAAGGTCAACTGGTCGGTAGGTACGTATATCTATACAATGCGAGGGCCCGCGCTCGGACACTCGATACTGTGCCCCAACCCGCCGCGCCGCGCCGCCGCAACCCCTTTCCTCGCCGCGCCGCACCGCCTTCTGTACGCTAGTCATTTAATTTAATTACTGGTTTCCATGGCTCACCCTGAAATATCACGTGGCAGAATTATTTTGGTATTAACCTCTATACAAATAGATAATATTATGAAACTCACCTTGAGAAGCCCTTCATGTATTTTGGGAGATCTTTGTTAATTATTTAGTAAGAGTTCATAATCTATGTTCATGGCACTATGGTTTCATTATCGACTACTTCAACCACTTGTAAATATTTCATAACTATTCGTTATAGCAATAAAATATTAGAATAAAATATCTACTAACAACATGAGAGTGATCATATTCTATTCTAGCTTAATTTAGTAGTATGCCGAGTAGATTTTATATGCACTCAAGTGGTATCGCGATTTTAATAATAAACCCTGCTGAATTGCAAGATACGGATTCGATATTTCGTCAACAGGAGCTCGAATGGACGAACAGACAAAACAGTCTTGCTATAAGGGTTCAAATAAACAAAGTTCTCGCAACCCACACTTTTAGTCCTCGTTTTGTACCAGGAAAATTTATTAAATAATGACTACAAAATCTTATGTCTAAAATAAAGTGAAATGTTTGTATAATTAGGAATCTGAAATAATCTGACGCGTATCTCGCCCGTAAAATTAATATTTGCAATTAGCTGCTTTGTTTACGGCAGCTATATGAGGCAGTAGGTACTCGAACGTTTTCATACATTTAATTTCATTTCATTTCATTTCTGTCCGTCTGTCCGTCCGTTCGTTCGTCCGTCCGTCCGATGTGTGTATGTTTTGAAATCTAGCGGGTTGAAATTTTCACAGAATATGTGTTATTATTATAGCGGGTATAACAATAAATAATAAAACATTGACCAATACAAGAGGGCAGTACAAACCTAAACCAAGGCACTGCAAAACTAAATTTGCACAAAATTATAGGTTATTCCTGGCACCATACCTATATAATAAAGTTAGTCTAGCGTGTGGTTACAACGAAGAGACTGTACCCAAATATAAGAGAAAATTTCTACTTAAGAGGTGGCTAAATAACTTAGACTACGGCAAAACTGAGAATCTATTCATAGTTCCAACCTAAGGTGGCAAAAGGAAATATAAGAAAAAGAAAATATAATCATAGAAGTTAAATTACACATACAACTATACATACACGCTTATATACATATATACCTATACATTCATATATATATATATATATACTTATATACATAAATAACTGATATCTTTCAACACTAGATTATTATGTATGCTACAAATCTATAAATTACACTTAATTAGAACCTAAGTCTTAGATCTAAGTATAATTTTCATGTTTTTCAATTTTTTTTAACTGTTTAACAAAAACGAAACTGAACTAAAACTGTTAAGATGAGCGCAAAACTGATAATGTCACAATGTATATGAAACGGCTCCTTCGAGACAGATTAACATCTAGTGACGGAGCCAATGTTTGTTATGTGCCGTTTGTAGTACTGAATAAATAAAATTTCATTAATTTCATTTCATTTCATTTCATTTCATTGAAAAGATTTAAAAAATCTAAGTGGTAGGGGGCCCCTTTTTTGATGCGGAAATCTCGGTGCGCGAGTCCGACTCGCACTTGGCCTTTTTTTTCTATTCTCCTCACATTTAACCATACTGTGGTCAGCCTGTACTCGTGTATGTGTAATGGCGTCTTTATTCATCATTTAATTTTATAATAAATTTTCACACGAATTTACGTTCCTTCTATGTGTTTTAGTTTTATCTGTGCAACTATTTCAAGCATTATCGCGCCTAAAATCACGCAACATCTTTAACCTAGGCAGTAAAGAAACGCGAATGTACTCGTAAAGGACCTTCAGGAAGGACCTTCCGGAGGCTTCTCGGGTCTCAAGGGCTGTAAACGACTGAACGAGCAGCAGTAAAGCATCATCACCAGGCAATACCGCTGCTTATCTTCTGATTTCGCCTCTCGAGCAATGTAAAATATGGGATTGAAAACAGAAAACATGTTCTCCTTGCAGAAGGCAATAACCCTATTCTGAAATATTCGGTTGAAATAACTATTTTCAGCTTCGGCTATATTCAGAAATAGAAAAATTCGACGGCTCTGGTTCGTCTGAAGTTTCCACAGCTCATTATAGACGTGAAATATTTTTCTTGGTTTTCAAAGCAAAACTCTAAATAAATTAATCCTGTTTTAATTATTTGGTTAGCTGGTGTAGCATTTAATTTTTCTAAAACCAGCCGTATGGATTCTGACGTGCCTACCTACTCAAAAATACGCAATAAGCTAGTAAAGAAATTATTATCGTAATGTTTTCGGTTATACTCAAAGGTGTTAACGCAAAGGTAGGGAACGGGCTCCCAGGGAATATCTTTCCCTACTCCTACAATACAAGGATCTTCAAATCGCGGGTTAATAGCCTTTCCCCAGGCAACATCAGTCCACCTCCAAGCCGGACTGGCACCTCCTCGGCGGCGGTGAAATTGGCTGCGCCTGAGGCTTCGACCTCGGGCAGAGCCACCCTGTTCGGGGGCAATAAAAAAAATACTAGGTACATCAGAAAAACTTATATGTTTTGTCAACGCGTCGCGTCTGATGTACCGCGTAACTGTGGCGTCATCTATTATTCAGTAGCGTGAACATGTACTAATCGATTCTTAGCACGTTTATTGTATGGGGAACTCCGTTATTTTTTTTTTTACTTTTTTGCCTTATTTTATTATTTGTTGGCGCATATTCAGCTACCATTACAGTATAAACAGCCCTAGGACGGACGAACGAACGGACAGACAGACAGACGGTACAGTCTTAGTAATAAGCTTCCGTATGGATACGGAACCCTAAAAATTCAATGCGAAATAGGCTTGGTTTGATGGTACCTACAGCTAACCCCGCCCAAACCTCCTCCGTCCGGTCGTCAAAGGGCGATGACTGTCAAAATATGAGTTCATCAAATACAAAACATTTCTAAAAACAGGCCGCGATCCCTTCCTGCGCCGCCGCTCGCCGTATCCTTTACAAAATTACGCCAATATGAATAGCTATAAATCAAGGGACATCGTAATGCGCCTTGTGCGTCCACGCGCGTGCCGGCAAAAAGTCGGGTCTCGTACCCTCATTAGAGGGAGCCGAATATGAAATTCAATAAGTCCGTCACATACATTTTGTATCGTAATATTTCGCGGGCCAACTGCCCCGCCGACGTTATCGCCTACGTGCAGATACTAGGGGCATTTCTCACGCCGACTGTTATTGGGTACAGATTTATCTGAGTAGTCATTTCGGTGCCTCGCAAACGTATTGGTTATTCATGGGATTGCTTCGCCGCCGTCGACGCCGCCGCCGCCGTCGTGGGTTTCTTTTCGCTTTTTCTTGTGGTCGTCGCCCACAATGAAGTTGTCCATTTTATCACATTCAGTCGAAATGTATCTGCCGGTTAACCCCTGCAAACTGTACGAGAAATATTACTTTAATTGACAAATAAACGACTTAGCCGGAGTTCGTGAAATCGACCCTGGGTTTATGTCTCAAAATAAAAAGTTTTTATAACCCCGAGCCACCCAAAAGGTGTCTAATGACGCCCATGGACTTTCGATAGTATGCGAGGGTTGCGAATGCCATACCGGCCTGACAGGTGCCTATTCACGCCCCTCTTAAAGGACCTGAGACTGTACTTGGTGGGAGGGGTATCACGTATCATCTCTTTCAGTATTCCACACCGCACTACTACTGACAGCCGTGTTTAAATACAGTTCTATTAACACGCGCGATACGAGCCGTGTGAGGTCAATTGTGTGCATTTATATGCATTGCGGACGATACAAATAGTATGCAAATATTATGACTATAACAGTTCTATTCTCTTTAATCTTTTATTGCAACCCCTCCTTGTATTCTTTTACCAAAGCGCGAAGTGACGAGTTTTATGCATTGTTGTCAATGTACGAAGTCTTAACAGTAAGTAGGTATTTTGAGAAAAAATTACATTTGGTTGTTGTTGTTTTTGTAAAATAATACATTTTTTTTTATGGAAACTGACACTGTTGGCTACATCACCTACTACATCCGTGATGTCAGCCCACAACACCTTGGTAAACTAGGTACCATGTCAGTGCTTCCTTTCACAGGGAACACAAACACGAACTATTTACATAGCCGTTTCAATCGACCTTTCCTACCTATTACGGTTCAAGAGATACAGCCCTCGGACAGACAGACGGATGGACGGACGGACGGACGGACGGACGGACAGAAAGACAGACGGCGTAGGCTTAGTAATAGGGTCCCATACTGGATACGGCACCCTAAAAAAAGTTAAATTAAAAATTGTCGTACAAAAGTTGGCCAGTTTCATGTGTAGGTAGAATGACCCTCTTTCGGGCACTACCACCAGGTGGTACCAACCCGGGTGGGTTAAACCGTACCACCTTGTAAGGTAACAAGAGAAGGGACCTACAGTTTTACGTGGAATTCGAACCATGGTCAACCGCCAACCCATTTATTAGTTCTTTCCCGAACATAGCACAGATTCACAAAATATTCCATAACATAAATGCGATACGCAAAATGTGCTTTCGCATACTACGTGCACAAATCCCCGCGTTACGAACTCGATAACTGTGCTAAAATGTTAAAATATTTTTCTTATTACATTATTTAAGGTCAAAAGTTCGCGTAAGGTTAAGAGGGATAAAGTTTTACGCTTACACGGAGGCTAACGAGCCGGGGGAAATGGAAAAGTCCTGTTCTGGGCGGAGTGGGGGGAGGGACGGAGGCTGTATGGGACACGCACGTGTCGTGATCGTGGGCCGAAAAGCCTGGAGCATGTTGGACTAGGACCTGGTTATGTTGAGAGCTTGTAGACCAATCTATTTATACAGACTTTGCATAGGTCTTGTAGAGACTCCGTTCATGTTTCACTGAAAACGGTTTTGACGGCATTTAAACGGAATGAATGAAGGGGGAATTTACTTGAGAAACATGAAATACACCTTATTATTTAGTGTAAATGAGAAAATCGACGAAAAACATATTTTTTCACGTGAAAGCTGCTAATATTATTATTGTTTATTTGATATAGGTATGTACAAGGCAAACAAAATTTGAATATTATACCTAATACTTTCTAAACAATATAATATTCAGGAGTAAACGGGTCTTACACTGGCGGCCGTGGACAGGAAACGGAGTATGGTAGGAAAGCACTGACGTGGCACCAAGTTCATCCGGTGTTATGGGCTGACATCACGGATGTTGTAGGTGATGTGGCCAACCGTGTCAGTTTACATAAAAAAAACCCCCGGAACTGAATTTTATTTAGTCTATCCTGTGTCACGTATAGTTAAATGTGTTTTACTAAGTTTGATCTAATTCGGATGATCGGTTTAAGAGTTATGGAGGAACATACATACATACAGAAAATATTGCTAAAAATCAACAATTTAGTTTTAGTATCACACATAGAGACTACAACCGCAGTATCTCACAAAACAAAGTAACTTACTCCATGACCACCCCTTCAAGATTTATTTTTTTATTTAGTATTGATATTGAAAATTAAATATTGTTTTTTATTATTAACAATTTTTTGGATTTTATTTTTTTATATACTTAAATTTGAAATATACATATATTACAAAACGCACATTCAAATTTTCTAATCTAATATATTTCGACTTTTGTAGTCATCAGTTATAGGTATTTAAAAAATTATCGATAGGTACTCAATTATTGAACCCACGAATTTTTATAGACGTGTAAATTGTTTGTATGTAGGTAGTATTAATAAGTGAATTGAGAAATGAACACATTTGATTTGATTTTAATTAAAATATTTTCAAAAATAAAAAAATATTTACGCTTCCAAAAAGCGTATGAATTGACAATCGATCGCCACAAACCGACCGTCTAATGGAAATTAGACCAATGAAACGTTCACAGGCAGCTCGATCGTCCGACTCTACTTATCAGGTTTGCACAGGCGCTCGCGTTGACATTCTAGTGAGTTTACACTCGCAACATTACCCACAATCTACCGCACGGCAATTCAAACCTTAATACCAACCGCAATAAGACGCAAACTCCCACACAAACGGTTGCCATTTAGCAGAATATCACGCACTCGGATTACCGAAACAAAATGGACTCACTTATCGCCAGTTCTGAGTGGTTAAATATAATTGGGAAAAAATAAAAGTTTGCTTCTACATTTGGGCTGTTAAACGCGACAGTTGAAAGCTTTTAAGCGGCAGAAAATCTGAAAAATTACGGCGCTTTTCGAATTATTTTAAAATAAAGCATACACGGACTCAACAAACTGGACCGCTTGACGGGCGGGCCGTTTCGATAGAATTAAAGATTTAATATTTTATAGAAATATATTTTTAACCCGAACTTTGAATTGTGCCCGAATTGTGAATAGGCGAGGAAGTGCACATTTTTGTGTATTATTAATGATCCAAAAACAAATTTCCAATTTCTTCACACAGAAGCAATGACGTAAGTGAGCTTCACCATATTCACCCTTTTAAACCCCAGATGAAAAAGGAGGAGTGTAATTAGTTTAACGCCCCCATCTGTATGTCTTTCTGTGTGTCTGCCTGTGGCATCATAGCTCTCAAACAGATGGGCCGATTTGGATGCGGTTTTTTTATTAGTAAGCTAGTTTAACCAGGGTGGTCCTTAGCTATGTTTGATGAAGATCGGGTCAGCCGATTCGAAGATCATCGACACTTTTCCTAATTGGTGAAGGGATCTCTGCTATAAAATGCAAATAAACTTTTTTCACTCGTCGTCTTTGACTAAATAAACGGAAATTAATACAAAACTAATTTATGTACTTGTAACCTTACCTACCTAACCTAACATAACCTAACAAAATTATGACAAGTTCATTAAGTCTCTTAAAAAGCTGGAAATAAAAGTTTAATTACAAATTATTTTAAAAAATCACCGACACATCGAATACCCCTTAAAAATTATTTTCTATCTTCCTATCCTTTTCTATTCTATTTGTATTTGTATTTGTTCAAAAATCATTCGTGGGCAAAACATATTGCACTTGAACTCGTAACAATTTATAAATTAAATTCGAAACACCTACTCAGTCCCAATCACGACAAGGGACAATATTGGATAAATAGGTATCCAAAATTAGCCCAAATTTATATATTATTTCCCCTACATAAAATCTATTTCAATTTTCTAATGGTCACAATTAAAAAAAATATTAAAATAAATAACAGTTTACAATCTTAGATTAAAATCAATTAAAAATTCATTACAATCATCAAGCATCAATTCAATTCAATAGATATGTCAATTTTTTTTTTTAATCTAAACCAAATTACATTATAATTAAATCAATAAAATAAAAATAAAATAAAATAAAATAAAAATATAAAGTAAAAATACTACTCTATTCTATTACATTCCATTCCACAATATTATATTATATATTATATTACTAGCTTTTGCCCGCGGCTTCGCTCGCGTGAAATTTGTATTTAAAAAGAAGAAAGTAAGTAAGCCCGCTACCATACCTTTATTTCGACGGGCGGAACAATTCGGTTTGTGTGAGAGCTACATCTCAGCGTAACCGGAAGTGAATTTTATCGACTATCCTGTTACCCGTGTGGGTAAATGTGCTTGTACGAAGTTTCATCGAATTCAGATGATCGGTTTAAGAGTTATGGTTGAACATACATACATACAGAAATGATTTCTAAAAATCGTAAATTTAGTTTTAGTATCATACACAGAGTCTACAAACCCAATATCACATAAAACAAAGTAACTTACTCCATGACCATCTCTTACAGATCTGATATGTTAGGCTTTTACCGCTGTTGTACCTTATAATAAAGTTTTCGGTTACTCCCTAACTCACCGCGTTAACCGAAACCTTTATTATACTATTCTGTTCTATTATGTTATATTTTTTTTTTTTATGGAAACTGACACGGTTGGCTCCATCACCTACAACGTCCGTGATGTCAGCCCATAACACCGGGTGAACTAGGTGCCATGTCAGTGCTTCCCCCTTTGATCGTGCCGGCTACACTGAACTGGTCGGAAAACACAAACTATTTACATAGCCGTTTAGACCGACGTTTCATTCAATGCGGTGGTACCAACCCGGGCGGGTTAAACCCTACCACCAAGTAAGATTAGGAGGGAAAAGACCTACAGTTTTACGAGGAATCCGAACCTCGGTCAGCCTCCAACAGTCAGCGGTCACCCATCCCATCCCCATCTTACCCACTACGTTACACGTCGTTCAATTCTTCACTACCACCGCACGGGTATATAGTGAATAAACCGAAAATTCACTCGAGGGTGACACGCGCCAACAGTTTCTAACAAATCACAAAACGGGCAACTAATTCGTCATCATAATATTGACAATGCTATAAAAAGCTCCTTTCCTCGCTGTAGAACTAATTCTGGGGTCTCGATCCGACGCGCTGCGGTCCGCTCGTCCCTTGTCAATATTTGTAATGAGGGGTCGAGGGACTGAGCCGTAAGATATTGCGAGGAATATATTGCCACCCCCTCCGCCCTCCACGCGCTTACACCCTCCGCCCCTGAACCACCCCCCGTGTGTAACTTCACCTATTGTGAGTGCTGTGACTTGAACGTGGGTAGTACGGGTTGAGTATTGCAGTACTAGACGAAATAACAGTAACTATTATATTTTAATCTCTGTTAGTATGTACTCTGGAGCTCTGACACTTTTGAAAAATGTTCGTCGTTGTTCGTCGTTCAAACAGGTTAGAACTAGATACGAAGATACGAAGAGTTATTGTTGATGTTGCAAGATAAGAAATTATCCTGATTGTGTGTAAGGAAAGGAAATACCATAATTTGTAACAGTTTGTGCCTCTAAATACTTCCCGTAACTGACAAAATATTAAATAGAAAATGGCGAATGCGCTAATCAAAATATTATAGCAGTCATACGGTGGTAACGTCGATTGTATGGAGGGTCGATCTGAAGGGCCATCTATAAAATTTAGGTGAAATCGTTAGTTGTAGGTACATAATTTAGATGTGCTCTCTTCTTAAATTAGAAAAAATATTTAGTGAACGGTTGAGAATCAATAAAACATGATTTGCGACACGAACTATAAGCATGCATCCCAAGCACTCAGAGTTTGATTGAAGAAAAAATTTTTTTTAAGGATTGAACTGTAATCCTTGTGCAAATTTTCGGTATTGTGAGATTTCCATTGAGTTTTAATAAATTAATAAATGTATCTTTCGGAGAAAAACTATTTTATTCTAGAACCAAATATGATATGTAGCTAAAATCCAATAGACAAATTTAATTTCATCGAAGTTTCACGAACAACACAATATTTCGAATTATCTAGCTTTCTACCTAAAATGTTATTATTCCTAATTATATTGTTCGTCAGTATTTTATCATTACTATATTCTCTATTTCTATTTTCATCCCATTTTACTACCACAGTATCTAAATTTAATGTTATAGATCTTACGAAGGCGCTTGCCTTTTATCGTAGGTTCAATACGATGGCGATGAGAATAAGACTCTTATTGACACCACCACGGCTTCACTTTATATGAGATCTGTCCACCGTTCGTTTGACCCGGATAGTGGCTGCGTGTGCGGGGAAGAAAAAGAGGATGCTGAGCACATACTGTGGGAATGCATTGAGTATGAAACTGAGAGAACGCAGATGACGGACGAAATTCGCGAGCTGGTGGGGGGTCCAGTCTATTACGACGGGCGGACCTTTGCGGCCTTTCTACGATTCTGTGGGAAGTGGCATGTGGCGAAAATGGCTCAGACACCGCTGCGAGGAAATGCCTCCAATTAATCGGGGTCTCCTGTGTCATGCTAATCGCCCAGTGTAAACTGAGTGCGCACATTTTAATTTTTTCTATTTCTCTTTCTAATTGTTTTTTTTTCTCTTGATTAACTGCTGCTGTTTCCTGTCCTTCCATAAAAAAATGTGTCTGTATTATATGTAAAGATTTTGTATATTGTTCACCATCTGTGAAGAAGAGAGGGAGGAATGGGTTGACTGACGACTGGCGCACGACCGACGGACTATGACGCTCAAATGCCGAAAAGACGCCCAGGTGGTCAACAAAAGATGCTCGAAACCCAAAGTCACGAAAAGAAGCCACCGGGCGCCACCAAAAGAAGCGGAGCACGATGTTCGAACCAAGTAGTCATAGCTGGGGAATATGTGAGGTTTAGGTTAGAGGACAACGGGGAGTCAAGTCGCCATTTGTGACGTGACTGGCCAATAGGGCCATTATGATTATGACAGACAGACAGATAGATGGGGACACCTTCCGGAGCCGGTGTGCTCTAAGGGGGGGGGGGGGGGGGGGGGGGGGGCGCAGAACGCCTCGTTGGGTCCCCTCGTGTGGGATTGTACCGCTGTACTCGCGTGTCTTCGTTAACGCGACCGCTCAAATGCAACCCCTGTGCGTGCATTGGACTCGGATGATACTTCCTCTGACGAGCGATGACAACACGATGCGAGCGCTACATCCGCAAGGATGGTGCGCTCGGGAGGCGGTGGGTTTTAAGTTTGAAGGTGTTCGCTTGACCCATATTGAGAGCAGTCGTCGAACACATCTATTATCGATCTTATCACGTGAAACACGACCTTGCTCACGTGCCGTCATGAGCTGAAACAATTATACCGCTAAACTACTGGCCAATTTTTAGAAGGACTACACGATTACGTACCCAAATACATGAAATTCAACTCTTTGACGTGGAGTAACTTTGCAAAGTATTTTGAGGAACCTTTAACTTTACAATTGTGGCGAGGCGACGACAAGAGGTTTCCCGCCCTGCGACGCTAGACCGCCCACGCCGCGCCGCGCCGCCCAAGCCGCTCCGCCGCCCAAGCCGCTCCGCCCGCCCGGAGCGGCGGATTTGGCAAGCCGCCCGGACATCCGGCTTGCTCTCGACTCGTGTGGTCATACTTTTTCCCTTTCCGCGCGCCACTTGTAACAATACATTCCGACTTGAATACGTACTCAATTGTGTTGCGAAAATTTTAAATGGGACCGACGCATTTGCATACTAAGCCGGGGCACGAAGTTGCATTTTTATGTAGCTAATTAGGGGATCCTCGGCCGGAATTTATTGCGGTTGCGGCGACGTTTGTGATTTTTTTACACCCTTTATTTTCGCACGCCGCGGTCTCAGTTAGCTTTACTGCACGCTAGAGTCGTATTGTGTGTTTACTTTAACCTTGTAATTTTCTTATTTTTACCCATCTGCGCATGTTTTTCGACTGTACGAGTATGTACTGTTAGCGCGCACGTTCGTTGCCTCTGCGGGCGGAGGCCGATAGATCTTTAAACGATTATCCCTGTTTTGTCTTCGTACTTCAACCACGCAATAAAACCTTATTAGATAAATAGTTTAATGTCATAAATAAAAAAGAGGTTTCGTAAATGTCGTTACTTTCAGAGATTGATTCACAACACTATACATTACATTCTTGCTTTCCTGCCGGAGGCCACGAACGTACGCGCTGACTGTACTTATGTCAGTCTATTTCTATGACACTCCCTGTAAGCCTAAACGGCTTGATGAATTTCAACATATTATGGAGGTGCGTTCGTCGTGTCATAGGTAAAAAATTCTTTCAGGTGTTTAAAAAGGCGCCAAACTTGTAAAATTTTGAAAATAGGTTTCTTCACACCCCATCGCGTGGGTTATCATTGTCAAGAGCTCGTCTGTTAGAGTGTGTGTGCGCTTGCGTGTGTGTGTCACACAGTGCGCGTGAAGATGCGTTTGATTACTTCAAGCCTACAGTTGGTTGGGCTTAATCCCGTACGATTTCCGATAATCCAGACGACTTCTCCAGTCCAACACTTCCCGGTAGCGTGAGTCGAGTTCGCCTCACTACGCTTGCAGTTGCGCTGCTGCGGGACTCTGTTTCTCAGCGCGCTACGATAGCGCCACAATCGTTAATAAATGCATCAAATTGCATGTGACGGCTATACCTCATATTGGGCGCGCGCAATTGCAAATTTTGTACAAAAAAATTTATTCGGTCCATGCAATTATTATTTCTATAGCCTAAAGCATACAAAGTTACGAGCGTGTAATCGCGCAAGTTTGCCCTATTTTTCTACAATTTCAAGAGATTGAAATATGGCAACCCATAAAAGTAGTGAATAACATAATATGAAATTATATTTCTATAAGTATTATGCCTTTTAGGCTTAAATGTGCCTTTTTCCAATTTTTTAATTGTGGGATAAAGAATAATATTTTCATTTCCATTCGTGCCTTCAAAGAGAGAATTCAAGGGATGAAAAGATACGTCGTTAATTTGAAAAAAAAAAAAACTCTTTTAGAGATCATATCTCAAACATTAAATCGATGACACCACGTTTTATTGTTTCTATTTACTTCTCTTGAATCGTTTCCCAGAACCAGAACAAATTTATACTATCTACTAAAATGTAAGAAAATAGCGACAGTAGTAATATTATTTCTACACTAAAGCAGGCCTCAGACACTCCTTCATACCTACCGCGATAATCACCTACAGCGCGCGATATTCGGAGAATACAAAACAGTCCGGGCAGCCCCGCGCTTGCGAGCGCACGCACACAGTCGATCGCCTGGATGGAACAAACTATTTTATTCAGTACCTATGAAGTATTCTGTGCCTATTCTTCGATAATTGGAGCATCGTAATACTAATAATGACTAATTTAATTTAATGATTAATTTTAGGTATATATTTGTATTTTTATACTTTGTATATGTGAAATTAATGTAAATATTGTACATGTGTTAATAAAGAATTAATAATGACTACTAATACTAATAATACTATCTCGGTAATGAACGAATGATGATAATAATAATATGATAATTTTGTGTATTTTTATAAGTTTTTGTCAAAGAGTTTGTCGTAATACAAACTCTTTGGTTTTTGTATAATATAAAATATGTAAAATTAATGTAAATGCTTATTAAAAATGTGAAAATAAAGAAATGATAATAATAATATGTCAAATCAAATAATTTATTCATTTCATTATTTCATGTACGTATTTACAAAGAGAGGCTCTGTAATAGAAGAATCTGTCTCGCAGAGGCAGTTCCTGATTCATAGGCATTTTGCGCTTATCTAATATACAACAATTAAAATAAGAAACTAATTAAATAAATGAATCAATAAAATTAGCATGTCATCATCATTATACTTCCGAGAAGCCACAGAGTTTTGTCAAAAAAAACTGCTAAGTAATTAATTATTAACAGTACTTTATTCGTCACACAAGACGACAACCCCAACACGATCCGAATCGCGCCAAAAGAGATAGAGTTATGCGATAGAAAGAGAAGCGTGATGTAGGTTATTATTCGAGTTAGGCATGCAGCGCTTTGCGAGCTGAATTGCACTTTATTGCGTCTCAGCAAGAGTAGCTATTCCTTTATGTGGCCTTGTGGAGTGTCGCTTCTGGTACTCTTTTCTATTCTGTGACTAAAGCGCGTCATACACGATGAAGATACAATAATATTTTATGAAGATGTCCTAAGACAAAATGTTATAATATCTTCAAGTACTACTCACGGCTAAGTTACGATAATAATATAAAACCTGTACATTATCCTGTCTATACTCCACACTCATTCATGATGATAACGCAAAGGTTGGCTGGAGTAGAACGCCTACGGCGTTAAGTTGTACCTTTTGCAAAATTTTAAAAGGCAATAAACATATTTTGATTTTGATTTGATTTTTTCTTGAGTCTGCTTTTTGGTGTCACACGTATATATATATTTTCACATCGCTTAGTATCTTTCGATATCGCTCGATATCTTGAAACTATAATAATAATAAACTTTAGCCGCTTAATTTGTGGCAAAGGCCTATTGCCTTAGGTAATTTCCTCCAGTCAACCCGGTGGACGTATATTTTTAAATAATATGTAAATTAAAAATAAAAATTAAGTGCATATTATGCACGTAATTTTTTTTTTTCAAATCAGAAAACTCATTTGTACACGCCGGTTGGATTCAAACCTCGGACCTCTTGCAAGAGAAACCGACGCCTAGACCACTCATCTTCGTCGCGTTTGATGGTTCAAAATGTTTTATGTGAGCGATATCGTGAAATATTCCCTAACTCCATCGTGTGTGACGCTATAATGTAACCTAGAAAATATAACTATGGCTAATTTCTTTGTTTTCGCACTTAACACCTGGAAACAGAATGTGGCGTTTGCTCTCTGCTAGAACGCGACATCGCACTTCGCCTCAAAGTCGTTCACAGTTGCATTAGTCGACACTGAAATATCATTTCTTCTCAAAGAAATACTTTAAAGAAATATTATAGAAAAATAGCGTCATCTCAGTGGTTGAAGCGTTGATTCACACGAAAAAGGTGAATTCGAAATTCAAGGAAATCGAGGATTTTTAATGTATTCGACGAAGGAACTCTAAAAATGTTAGAATTCCTTCTTCAGTTTTCAGTCAGACTTCAGTTCCTTAGCGTGAGCCCGACTGACATTTGGTCGGTTTTTATTATTAGTTGGTTTACTGTAGGATTTGTACTATAATCACACTAAGTCTGACGCTTGTACACAGATTACTTAATAGTTACTTGTAGCGTCGTTTTTACGATAGAGCAAAAAAGCCTATTTTTTTTTTAATTATCTTTGAATTTTTTTTTTTTATTATTTTGATATCCGCCAATAAAACATATTTTGTGAAAATTTCAACCGACTACCATTTAAAACGGATTTAAAGGCACATTATAATTACGGTTCAAAAATACAGTCCTTTGAAGGTAGAACAGACGGACAGACAGACGGATTAGTAATAGGGTCCCGTACGGAACCCTCATAAAGTAGTTAATTTAGACCTCAAGGCAAGATAACTGATTTGAAATTTATTTTTAATAGAGATATTGAGAAAATAACATTCTAGTGGAAAGGCACGGTGCGACCGCGTGATCGCTGCGCACACTCAAAATGCGTGAAAAAAGAAAATGGCTACGGAACCCTATGTGTGTGATCAAGGTTCGCACAACACGTTTTTTTCATAATTATTCAGATTCACTCAAGGAAACCAAAAATGTGTGTTTAAATAAATGTACACGCTAAACGTTAAAAAAAAGTTTACCTTATGCATTTTCCACAGAGGAAGATTTTGTGCCCAGAGCTAGATTTTGGTAGAAATTTTAGTAACCCTTCAATTATGTATGAAACATTTATCATATTTATATTTATGAAATTGAATTTGAAACGGCGATGTAAATAGTTCGTGTTTTCCGTCCAGTTCAGTGTAGCCGACACGAAATGAAGGGAAGCACTGACATTGCACCTAGTTCACCCGGTGTTATGGGCTGATATCACGGATTTTGTAGGTGATATAGCCAACCGTGTCAGTTTCCATAAAAAAAATACCAAAAAATAAGTAACATCACGTCAACAACTTCCTATTTTCAAAAGATGATACATACTACCTACATAACAAGAGCAAAGTAAATTCCAATTAATTTGTCGCCCACTAACCAAACAGCTTGAGCATGTGCACATTGGATTTAATATCCCACAAAACCGAACAAGTAACTCCTCCTAAATGGAACTAGCGAATTACTCAAACTTTAAGGTTCCTAGAGGACCCATCGTCGGTTGTAACTTAATCCGGATTAATCCACTGAGGACGCTCACACTCGCTGGATGATTTTATCAAAGAGGATCCCAGCTATCCGATCGTCCGTGTAAAGCAAAAGCCAGGTTAGAAGGTACTACTATACCAAAACTTAAACCAACACATCTGGAATCATGTCACAATGTATTTGTTCGATTCTGAAAGTTTTCTAAAGGACAAAGAGAGCGCGATTTAATCTGACAAGGTCTTACACGCGTATCGACACATTTTCAATTCAAAATGGCGTCGCTTTGACCGCCGCGCCGCTCCCTGATCCAGTGGCGAAAGCGTGAACTATACTCACTTGACTAGCCAAGCGTGATGGCAACTCTATAATGTACAGGTGGTGAGTTGTAAATGCATTTGAGGAATTTTTCATGAGATGAATTTACGATTTAAAAGTTTGAAAAAAAAAACTTGAATAAAAATTTGTAGGAAAACTATCTGTCATCTTTTTTTTTATGTAATCCGATATGGGTGGCTGAGTCGGAGGGGCCAAAGGGCATGCTCCGACCAGCCAAATCACCTCCGAGAAGGTAGGTGCCATACCGGAGACTTCCCTGGACTGCTGGCTATACTGGACTAGAGGAGAACACAACCGAGGCTGCTATGCGGCCATCTTATTACTTGTTATTACCGATCTGTTTACATTAAGTGTATGTAGGTAAACTTCGGTCACAGAAACGTTGAACTTTTTAGAGAATATAATGTTCTAAATTCGCACGCAGAGGGTTCCGTAGCTATTCCCTACGAAACGTAGCTATTCCCTACAAATCTACCAATTAACCGACCAGAGTCAGAGGGGCCAGAGCATTGCTCCGACCAGCCAATATCACCTCCAAAAAGTGCCGTACCGGAGACTTCTCTTTGGATTGCTGGCTATACTGGACTAGAGGAGAATACAGCCGAGGCTGCTATGCGGCCATCTTACATCCAGTACAGTGGTATCGAAGCGACACGATCTACAGACATCTTTACTTTATGTAGAACACGTTGTAATTATCATAAGAATATTTTGAAGATTTTATTTTTTCATACATTTCGTCTCCATTTTGGCAGCTGTGACGTGTCGTGACGTTACCGCCATCGCTGCACCATTTTTTTTTTTAAATATAAAGCACGAAATTTTGCGTCGAGCCACCCATAAGTGTCTAATGACGCCCATGGACATTCGGTCGTACGCAGGGGTTGCGAATGCCATGCCGGCCTGACAGGTGTCTATTCACGCCTCTCTTGAAGGACCCGAGACTATACTTGGGGGAAAATTTGTGGGCAGGGAGAGCGTTCCGTCCAAGATCTGCAGAACCGATTGGTATACTAACCATCCCGTGCTTTTTATAACTTATAACGCATCCGCGATTATTATACGAGTACTCTAGTACGCAAGCAGCCTATGTAGTAGTGAAATCTAACACCCACTAACCAAACAAGCCGTGGTTCGAGTGTGGGCGGGAAGGGCGACAGCAGAACCTTGCGATATCCTTTTAGCTAAACAAACTACTCGCAAGTACTCGCACCATATTGGCCCCCCATTAAGAGGCCTTGTAAAAACGGGCAATGAAAGCCTGCTTGGGGATTAAGAGGGGAAGTTTGATCCTGGTAAAACTCGGGGGGCGTAATAGGTAGAGTTCAATTTAAATTGAATATTAATGAAGCGGAAATTTAATAAGTAAAGGTTGGGTGAAGGAAATACTTGCGTGAATTATTAAAACTAAGTCGTGAAATAACTTTGTTTATATATAAAAAGCACGGGATGGTTAGTATTTATGTTATTTTTAGCGTACCGTACCAAAATTGTAAAAAAGAAAGGCCTTTATTATTACTTCGTTGTCCGTTATCTGTATGTCGTATTCCCTTAACGCCTAAACGGTTAGTGATAGAAATTTAAAACTTAGATTACTTAATATAAAGTAATTTTATAAAAATGTGCAAAAATATGAATTTAGATATTAAACGAATAAATAAATATCGAAAACATTTATGAGTACCGCGTGGGGTCGGTACTTATAAAGAATAGCTCCACGGCATCTCTCCCCGCGCATGTCGTAAAAGGCGAATAAAGGATAAAGGACAAGATGCTGTGCATAAGGGCGAAAGGCTAGCCACCTCTCACCTTGGCACGGTCCTTTCACCGAGTAATGCAGCAGGTGAATCTTTTACTCGCCGCTAGATAGTTATCTTGTCGGAATACTTTGCGCAACATGTTGGCCGGTGTTGTGTTGTAATTTACCAGAGTCCTTGCAGCACAACACCGATTACTCCGCTTACCCCGATTGTCGGGATACAGTGTATGTTCTAAATATAGACGGTAAACAGATAAGGTAGGTACTCTATTATTGTACTCTATTATAGTACCGTGTGGGCCCGGTACTTAAAAAGAATAGCCCCACTGCATCTCTCCCCGTGCATGTCGTAAAAGGCGACTAAGGGATAAGGACAAGATGCCGTGCTAAAGGGCGACGGGATCGCCACCTCTCACCTTGGCACGGTACTTCCACCGAGTCATGCAGCAGGTGGGTCTTCGTGCCTTACTTGCTGCTTGATCGATTGAATCTTGTTCGAATACTTTGCGAAACGTGGTGGTCGGTGTTGTGCTGTAATTTACCAGAGTTCTTGCTGCACAACACCGATTACTCTGCTTACCCCGATTGTCGGGATTCAGCGTGTGCGATATGTATGTATGTCTATTATTAAAGTTCGATTACTATTTACTCACGTTGACAATTGATATATCTGGCTCACGAACGCATGACTGTAGGGAAAAAGTCGTTCAGTCGTGGGTCATCGAAGTGAATATCTATGTACGTGTAGTGTATGCATCATTCTTACGCTAACCGTCTCGGTCTGTGTGTTCGGTTGTTGGTTACATAATAACACAAGCTGTGCCCGCGGCTCCGCCCGCTCTCATATTTCACTTCACTGCTAACCTCATAAGCTATTTAGCGTGATAGTAAGTAGCCTATAGTTGATGGGAAGAATCAAGCTATCCGTAGAATTTTGTTTTATTAAAATCGGTTCAGTGGTTCTCGAGTTATAAGCGGACAGACAGACAGACAGACAGAAAGCAGACGTTGGATTTTATTATAGGTAAGGAAAGGATAACATCTTGATGTAACCTCACACTTTTTTGGTTAAATAATATCAGTTCCTGTACCCTAATCACGAGATTTAACCTACTACGCTACGCTACGCTACGCCGTGTTCTCCGCATCATTTTGTATGGAGAAACCGAGCAGCGCCTCTAGTGATAGATTTGCGAACTTCGTTTCTCCATACAAAATTATTCGGAGAACACGGCGTATAGCGTAGCGTAGCGTAGTAGGTTAAATCTCGTGATTAGGGTATTGATATCTTTCTGGGTTTGAAACTGATTGATAGGTACACGTTAACACGATCAATGTAAATTTGAAGCATGGTGGTTTAGTTTGCGAGCCGTTAACGAAATTCAGAAAAAAAGGCTTCATGCTTTCACCAAACAATATGTTTCTCCACGAGAAAGGAGCAAAATAAAGCAATGAGTTCTCCGAAATATATCGAGTGCTTTTGACGCGGCGGCGTCCGCTCGCAAGACAAAAGGGCTCCATTATGTTTAGTCAATCTTTGTTTTCCCATTGTTCTCGCTTGACCTTAGGCGAATGACCATTGATTTGTACCTACCTGAATATTTACTTTGAAAATTATTTTTAAATGTAGAAATCTAGAAAGAAAGAGATTTATTGAGCCACCCAGGTATCTAACGACGCCCATGGACATCCGGCCGTATGCGGGGATTGCGAATGCCATGCCAGCCTGACATGTGCCCATTCACGCCCCTCTTGAAGGTCCCGAATCTGTACTTGGGGGGAAATATATGAGCAGGGAGAGCGTTCCAGAGTTAATAGATTATGTAGAGGAAAGATCTGCAGAACCGATTGGTACGCATCCGCGGTAAGTCCAGCATGTAGGGATGCAATCCCTGCCTTGTGCGCGTGGTGGAAAGGGCACGGTGGGATCGCGTTAAACAGCTCCTCAGAGCCTCCCCATATAATAAGCGATGTAACACACTTAGGGAGCCGACATCCATGCACGCATGCCGAACACATGTATGCAATAAATACATTTCATTTCATTTCATTCCTACGGAGTTGCAATGGTTTATTATTGAAAACGCAGCAAGCGAAATACCACGAATTAAAAAAAAATTGAATAACTTTCTGGATTTTTATTTCTTTGGTCGGTTTAATTACTTGGTCAAAACCTTTTTACATCGATTATTTTGTGTTCGCGTTCTGAATGTACAATTATTGATAGATTCTTTTCAACAACAAAAAAAAACAAATTTACCATAAATGTAAATCTTCCACATAAATGAAATCAAACGATGCTTAACCATGTTGGTCGCAAGTAAACATTTCCGTCACCACCTGTGTCCATAATGTATTCGGGCGTATTAAACTAGAATCAATACCGAAAATATTTGCCGGAGCGACCGCAATACGGTTGCGGTGGCGGGGGAAAAAGAAATTCATCCGATAATAAACAAGTCGGCAGCGGTTTATTTGCGGAGCGCGGTCGGCGGGCGACGCGCCAATTGAGCGTCGAAGCGGGGGCGGAGGCGGGGGCGGAGGCGGGGGCGGCAGCGGTCCGCCCCTCGGCGCCACGACCTGCCAATGGCGGCCACCGGCTTCCAGCAGATAAGATATCGGCCGATACTCATGTGTGCCAGAAAAAGAATGCTGAGAAATCCAGACAAGGATATCAGTGGGGTTACTTGTTTATTTCATCCATTGGTGCATAAGCCACGTGTGGCATCGTGAAGCTGGACGAATCTCAGAGACGCAGCTACCGATTGTTTTCGTGGAATCATTTTCCTCTGTGCGTATTTTCGTCGCTTTTTATTGAAATAATAATAAGTAAACACCCTTCGTGTTAATACGTGTACAAATAGTTACCGATTCAACTTCAAATAAACTTGAAATAAGAGTCCAGATTCAAATTAAAATAATCTGAAATGTATCTCCGTTCACCATTTACTCAATATTTATTGACGATTATAATAATGAAATTTCCTAATTAATGATTTTTTTACTTCACGCACGTGCGTGATTAAACATTTTTGTATTATTAAAAAATACAAAATAAAGGAAGAAACGTTAAGAAGTATTATACACAAAATGCTAATTATGAAGAAGAAATTAAATTCAGGCTTAAATTTAATCTCGAGGCAGTAATTTCCGAAGCCACAGTAACAGGATTAATAAAGCACTGACATTGAGAACGCCATGTAATTAAAATTCGTTTCAGTCACGATGCTTTTAACTTGAACAACAAATATGTTCAGTTCAGGTTTAAATTAATTTTGTAATTACATCACATCATGTTAATTATAGTGACTGTAACAGTACTTTATTAATAACGAAAAGAATTTTATTTACTTACTAGCTTTTGCCGGCGGCTTCGCTCGCGGTAGACTCGGTTTAATAGCAAATCCGATTTAAACACAAATATGATAATAATCTATCGCTTCTCTTATTTATTTATTTCTCTTATCCCTTCCCCTCCCTCCCTCCCTCGCCTACTCCCCTCCGTCCTTCTCTCTCCTCTCCATCCGGCACTACCATTCGACATAAAATTCCGTTCATACTATACTTTCTATGACAGTACTCATCCCTATTGTTGCTATTTAGCGTGATGGTATATTTACATTGGTGCAAACCGCATCAATATCTGTTCAGTTGTATGGCGAATGACGCAAGACTATGTTGAATTTCTCAGAAAGTCTTAGCCTGAATTGGGTACAATGTGTCTGAATGAAAGGTCTGGCGAAGCGCCTTTGTAGATAGTTCGTGTTTTCCGCCCGTCACGACCAAAGGGAAACACTGATGTGGCACCTAGTTCACCAAAGTGTTAGGAACTGACATCACGGGCAATGGGTGGAAGCTTATGTGGTTGACCCACTTCAGTTTCTATTAAAAACCGGTCTATTAAGAGTCGGACTCGCGCACCGAGGTTTCCGCACCACAAAAACCGGTCAAGTACGAGTCGAACTCGCGTACCGAGGGTTCCGTATCGCCACGTCATGGTTAGTTCCACTCGCGCCATCTATGGCGTGTTATGAAATGCTTCATATTAGTTAAATGTCATGATTAGTTAAAATGCTTCACCCTCTATTCGGTAGATGGCTCGCGCGCATACACTTTTTTGGTTTCTTCTACCCATTACGGTTCTAGAGATACAGCCCTCGGACGGACGGACAGACGGACGGACGGACGGACCGACTGACAGACAGACAGACGGCGTAGGCTTAGTAATAGGCTTCCGTACGGGATAGGGAAACCTAAAAATCAAATTTAAAAAAAAACACATAATTTGACTATGCTTTTTCATACGCCAGTTTCGTTTCTCGAATCTCTAGTGCTGCCACTCTCATATAAGCCTAAATCGAAGACGTTATTCTACCTCAACAATTATTTTACAAAAGCACCCCCGACGACGGCGCGGCGCGGGGTCGGGGTCTGTCATGCGTACGGAACGCGCATCGAAATGTTATTCCAGACAAATTACTTTATATTATACTCCACGCGAATGACGCGTGAATTTGCAATCTGGCTTGATAACGAAAGTATTTGCCGCACAAATTGGATTTTGCGCTTGCTCGACCAAATTGTACGTTATCGTGTAACTGAAATGTTTTACATCGTATGAGGAGGGCGAAAATGTTAAGTATTTTAAGGGCCCCAGCCATAGAGTTATAATGTACGGACCTATAGATAGAACAAAAATGTCATACAAGTTCAATTACACTCAGCTCCATCCCCAGGCAAAATTTCAGTGAAATATTTTATATTGTTAGTTTGTTTAGCATTTTAATTTTGTAATCATTTTATATCAAATAAATCTTCTTTATTACAAATTTAAAAAAACCCCGACCCTTAAAAATTCAAAAAATAATTTCCGTTTACTTACTCAAAAGGAGTCGGGGACCGCTAAGTAAATAACCGCGCAGCTCAGAGTTTTTATATTTTATTTACTTATTTACCTTGTACGTTATTTACTTGCTTACTTTATCTACCTTATCTTTATCCCTTAGTAGCCTTTTACGACATACGCGGGGAGAGATGCAGTGGAACTTTTTTTTTAGTATCGGCCCCACACAGTACTACTGTACATATCTCATTATGGTGTATTTTTATTTCCGCCACACACATAGCAGTTATTATCATACCCCAAAAGTATGCTGCTAGAAAATACTTCCCCATAATTTTATTTGCAGTAAATATAATTCAGTACTACATATTTATACAAAAATAAGGGTAAGGACAAGATGGCGTGCGTAAAGGCGACGGGCTGGCCATCTCTCACCTTGCCACGTTCCTTCCACCGAGTTATATAGCAGGTGGGTTTTCGTGCCTTACTTGCTGCTTGATAGTTATCTTGTCCTAATACTTTGCTAAGTGTGGTGCTCGGTGTTGTGCTGTAATTTACAAGAGTACTTGGAGCGCAAAACTGACCTACTGCTTACACTGACGGTTGGGATACAGCGTGTGACATATAATATCATCCATGCATGACACATCTATCGCCTCTTCCGAGAGGACAGGGCTATTCGTAGGCAAGCCAAACAGAAATTATTAACTAAGAACTGGGAGCACGATGGGAGTGTCCTATTTGATTTCCTGCGAATAGACCTACTAGGCGGGACAGTGCTATTCGCAGGTAAATGAACGTGTATATGAATGTAAAAACAGGAAAGTGGTATGGATGAATGTTTTGATGGTTTAAAAAAAATTAACCCTAACCTAATGTTGAGGCGGCGCATGTCGTTTTGCAGGTATATGTACCTACGAGTAGACACTTACGTACGAATAGACACTTCCCTTCCGAGATGAAAATTATTTAGTTTTGTATGGAAAAAAAAAGTTCACCGTAGAACAAAATGTCATCTAACTTTTTTGCTCCAAATAGGCTCAGGAGTACCTGGTTTGCTTTATGACCTATAGTCATCAAACACCCTGTACAGTGTTTGGTGTCCTAAAGTTACTCTGATCACAGTCAGTCTCACGGATCAGTAAAGCGTAGTCCCCGGCCCGGGGCGGCGGCGGCGGAGAGGGCGCGATATTCGACGCTCTGCGCTCGGAACACTATACGAGCCTGTGCTGTATCAGTACACGAAGCGAGGGTGTATCGCCGCCGTCGCCTCCACCGCCGCCGCTGTCCGCAGGCTCGTGAGAAAATGAAAAGATGGCAGCTGCTGCTCATTTAAATTCATGCGATTTCTCTTCTGCGTATTTTGAAAAGGGAAATAATTCAGCGTGAAATTAATTTTGTAATTAACCTAGGTACTCCTGCTGTAGGACGCCTCTATATACGCTCTCGGTAATGGAGACTGTAAAATTGCTTTATATTCTGCAAATTCGTATTATTTTATGCAGAGTATAATAAAACGAGTGGCGAGATGCTCACTCATCACCCTCCGCTTCCTGTACAATTAACTGTCGTGTGAATGTATTATTTGGAGGCCGAGCAATTTGTTTTCGTAAATGTAAATTGTTTTCCTTACACTTACTAAATAATTGTAAAGATAAGAAGAAGCGCCAGATCCCTGAAAAGATAGAAAAGAAAAGAATAAAAAAACTGTTTAAAAAAACATTGAACCGACTTCAAACCCTAAAAGTATAAATAGTATTTAATACTTTTTAGGGTTTGAAGTCGGTTCAATGTTTTTTAAAACATTTTTTTTTATTTTACTCTTTTTAGTAATATCACATAATATTACAATCGATTGACGGGAAGTGGGTGATTGAAAAATTCCTTATTGTGAAAGGGTTCATCCCTTAATTTTCCAACCAATTCAAACCTCCCAAGGACCGCCCCCCCCCCCCCCCCCCTGAGATATACCCTACTCACGAAAAAAAGAATCATTAAAATCGTTTGAGATTTGGCGGAGAAATCGAGTAACATACAAAAAAAAAAACATACAGACGAATTGAGAACCTCCTCCTTTTTGGTCAACATTTTTAGGGTTTTGTGCCCCGTACGGGACCCTATTACTAAGCTTACTCCGTCTGTCCGTCTGTCTGTCCGCCCATCTGTCCTACCATTAAACGGCTGTATCTTTTGAATCTTGTAGCACAGCACAGATTACTTTACTTGCCCCAATGGTCAGGTGACTGTATGATGGTATGTACGTATGTATTTTTATTTCTAATTGGTGTGCAAACACATATAGTTTTTCGACATCTATAATAAATACGTACACGAGTTTATGTAGTGGACTGGCAACACAGTTTAGAATTTTCCGCTTCAACAGCACGCTGCAAATCTCTTCATCGGCAAAGTTCTAACGACACAGGAGCAGCAACACTAAATTCCTCCTCAACAACAACAGTTGTTGTGTTCCCTGAGATGTGTCCGCCTTACAGCTGAGGGGAGAAACGGTTAGGGTGCGAATTCGGACAATATTTCAATGAATCACTTACAAGTGAGGTGATTCGGGAAAAACACATGTCGCCGAAGTTGGCTGGAACTAGACGGAGTTAAGAAATATGAGCCGCATTCGGAATATGAAGTTGCTAGTTGGCTTCGTCTCCAGAAAACTTGGATATATTTTTTGGCTCTTGGAAAAAATTGTCCATGTTTTTCAGGACAAGACTTTCAATAGGCGTATTTATAGCGAAGTTAAGCTAAAAGCATTAGGAATTTTTCTAAGGAAAATATTTTGTTACCTTTCATAAAGTTGTATATTTTTTGAAGATAACTTAGGCAGGTACGTAGTTTGAGATTAAGGTTACTGTGGGTAAACCAACGAGCACAGAAATGGACTGTGTGCTCGGTGGGGTAAACTATGGGAATAAATTGCTGCGATGGACTTTCAATGTGTTTTATCAGCCTGAGTAGCTCGATGATACGATTGATCGACCTCCGTTCGTGATCTTAAGCACAGCTGTGCTAGGGCACGGTCAGTACTTGGATGCCTGACCGTTCGACCGTTGAGGCAGACCGTGGTTCGGATTTTACGATACAGTAATAACAAAACAAAAGCGTTGAATAAACACGTTTCTTGTATGAGGACCCCCTTTAATTTGCTAGTAATTTTATGAAAACATCAACCGGCTACCTACCTATTGTGCTTCAAAAGATACAGCCATTCAAACGGACAAATTCGATGAATTATCAGTTAAAATTAGTGTAAATATAAACGACCTACCAGATAAAATAGAAGAAAAGAAATACACAGTAGAACAAAAAATAAGTATGCAATATACATCGATTTCTAAAAAGATATCGAGAGATCGGCTCAAAGATTATACAATTTTAAGATCAATCCACAGCCCATACAAAAAGGTGCGACCTCCATCATATTCGTATATTAGCACCTGCGCCCACTCCTATATTCTCCCGCTTTATATTTCTTTCTTTCCCGACCCCTCGGGCTTTATAACTTCATATTCTTCTCTCTTACAGGAACATTTTAGCTTCGTGTGGAAAGATAGAAGGAAAAAACCTCGAGCATAAGGTACAAAGTGAAATATTCTGGCATAATATAAATCAAATATTAATAAATTAAATATTAATAAACTCACGGCAGTAACACAAGTTTCTTTTGAACATTGTATCATCTTTGAAAATTTGTAGATGCCAGTCATAGTGAATCAAATCGCTGAATCGAACATAAAGTGAATTATCAGCGTATTAAAGATTTAACTTCAAGATACCCGAGATGTGGGTAAATGTAATTTTACTGAGTTCTTGCAACACAACGTCGATTACTCTGCTCACTTCAATATAGAAATGTTTATTTATTTACCCTATGTATTTACCGCAGATTAAATAAATAGTTACTTCGCTAATGTTAAGGGCCGGTCTCACATTTTTATTGTTGTTGCTATTTGCTATTTTGTTCAGTTCCAAATAAAGTAACGAGATTTTGTCATCGATTTTTTTTTTCAATATATTTTTCCGATTATATTTATCGCATGACTCGTAGAGAAAGCTCGCCTTTGAACAGACAGTGGAGAGCTAAACATAAACATTTAATAAGACAAACATTTTAGTTTTCGAGTTGAAGGCGGTGCTAAAGCGAGCAAAAATCACCGACCGCCTTCAACTCTAGGGTTCGATTTTTTTTTATTTCATAAATTTTTTTTACAAATGTATTCCGAAACATGTGTTTTATTGCTTGATATTTTTCTTAATACCCGTAAATGAACGGAAAATTAGAGAGAAGTTGAAGCAGTTTCGACCGACCTTCATTTAGTGCGGTCACACCAATCTTTAGGAATAAAATGTTACGCAGCCAGCTAGTAAGGTAAGGAAAGGGACCTTCAGTTTTACATGGCATTCAAATCTGATCGCGGTGTTTTCTAAGAAAAGTGTTGAAAGTCAAGCTTCACTCATGGTCGCAACACATCCAATCGAGTTTCTTACCCCAATAAGCTTTTTTAGGGTTCTGTATCCGTCGTACGGGACCCTATTACTAAGCCTACGCTGTGCACTGGATCGATGATGTACTAGTCGCTGGACGTATAGTTGAAAATGATTTTTTTTTTGTAATTTTGATATTTAAAGTATGCAATCGTCTTGTTTTGTCATTATATATTTATGCTTTAAACATTGTAGTTTAAGAGCTATCTTGGTTTGAATATTTTTTTAGTATGGGAATATACATTCAAATTTTTTTTATTCAAATCGCCCGTAAATGCACGTGTTCTAGTAAGGATAAATGGTTTCTCATACAGCTAGGGCACATTTTCTTAGAACATACTTGCTACACCTAGCGACCACTTTCCATGTTACTCATCGAATTTTTTATCATTTGAAAATAGGGTCGTTCTATGTGCCCCCATATCAAGTTAATACGGGCATACTTTTTTGGTTATTCTCGTTTTCACAGTATTTGGCACATTATATCCTATAGATAAACTTTCAACCCTTAGAAAATCAAAACTTGGAAATCCCACCCACAGTTCTTATTTAACCTTTGTGTTGAGTTGAGAATAGAACAGAATAGAATAAAAACTCTTTATTGCATACAAATTGAAGGAAGAACAGTACACGACAAGAAACAAGAAATACAGGAGTGCGCAAAGGCGGACTTATCACTACAAGTTATCTATTAAATCTACGGCTGAATCCACAATTTTTTTCAACATAGGCAAGGCCTAGTCCAGGATCCGTTTAAAAGGATTCAGGAGAGAGCATAATGACGCAGAAAACGCTCTTCACACGCCTTCGCACATTTCACTGCCAGCTGTTGCGAAAGTTCTGAGCCACAGTTGTTTTTAGAGCGAGGAGAAAATGTACACATGTGGTCGAAATAGTCCATTTGGCGTCCGGTAACTAAGTTTGAAGCATCTGGCATATATACGGAGAGAGTTGCGCAGGTCCGCGGTATCGAAGCGAAAACTGTCTGCCAATGTGAACGCTCTCGCCTCTTCGTTTTTTTTTATGAACAAACATGGGTGGCTGTGCCGAGAGACCAATGGTGGAGTCGACATAGCCAAACATCACCCCTTCTCGCGAAACAACGCTCAGTTAGGTGCCATGCCAGCACATTTGCGGACTGTTGCTAGGCTGCTAGCCTGTTAATACGACGTTTGACCATAAGTGCCCCTCGTGAGTATTGAGCGTGAGACTTTGTTTACTTTGCGTACAATAGAAGAATTTATCTATCGCGACCCCCGGCTGCGGGCGGAGCGGGGCAGTCCCGCGCGAGCCGGCCAAGCCGCCCACAATAACCATATCAGCGCTTTATTTCAGGGTTTTCCGATGAAATTTTCACCTGCGGCAAAATAATCACAATTTACGATAAGGCAAATTGAATTCGCAAACCCTCCTGCATTATTTATACACCTACAGAGCGCCGATAAGGAATCAAGACTTTTTACGGCGGCGGCGGCGCGGCGGGGCGTTGTCATTCCTATATTAATTTCAGAACGCGTCCGAATCGGCGAAGGAGAAATTAATACATTTTTCATTACAACGATTTTCCTCGCAAATTGAATCGGAGTGGGAGCGCTTTTCTTTTTTTGTTTGCTGTATGAATCACAAATCGTTTCCGGAAAATGAATTACGAAATTTGTGTCTTCGCTGAGATGCGATAATCTTTCCCGCTGAATAATTTTACACGACCAGGTTAATTGTGTTTCGATAAATTTAATCGGCACTAATCATACTAATGCAATTTCTAAAAATAAACACACCTATGAAAATAAAATATGACACCATATTCCTGAATTTAGCAATAAACAAGTCGATCGATCGACAGCCGTTTGTGAATTAAGGCACACCCAGATGCTGTCTGAACTTACATGGGCGTTGAGGCCGACCGTGGCTCGGATAAACTTGTAGAAATTCCCTTCCCTTCTTACCCTACTAGGTGGTAGTTTAACACGTCCTGTTTGGTACCACCACCGCACTGAATTAAGAATCGGTCGAAGGGGCTATGTGAATTTGTGCTTTTCGTCAGTTCAGTGTAGCCGACACAACCGACGGAAAGCAATAACATGGCACCCAGAACACTAAGGTATTATGGGTTTTCATCAAGCGTGTAATAGGATATACAGCCAACGACGTCAGGTTCCTTAAAAATCGGCTGGCTTTACGTAAAAAACGCACGTTTAGATACTTAAACTCACAGGCAGGTAACTTTGCCAAAAAGTTCTTTCACACAGGCGAAGGCAGAACTCTCGTGAGGAACGGCAACATTGCCCTCGAGAGCCGGTCTAAAGAGTGGCAGTTGGCAGAGGACGAATAGCTCGCCTCGGACATTCGAGACCTGGATAATAGTACTGGGTGGCTAGGAATAAAATATATGCGCAATTTATTTACTTAGGTACCGAAGTACATGCTCAACAAGGACTACTTACATGAAAACACATCTTTATAATATTTTTACCTGGTGATCGTGCTGGTGGTGCTGGTGGGGTTGTTGAATTTTAAGCTGTCAGCCCAAGAACATTTAAATGTTCTTATGTCAGCCTATATGCCATTCCAGATTAAAAATTTCATCAAAAATCTAATAAAAAGGGCCTCTTGGTAATATTTATATTCCTGTAACTATCCTGTAAGTAGGCTATGTAAATAGTTTGTGTTTTCCGTCCAGTTCAGTGTAGCCGGCACGACCGAAGGGAAGCGCTGACGTGGCACCAAGTTCATCCGGTGGTATGGGCTGACATCACGGATGTTGTAGGTGATGTAGCCACCCGTGTCAGTTTCCATAAAAAAAAAAACCTGTAAATCCGAAAACATGTTAATTTACATTGGTAAAACTGTATGGAAATCGTCTGAGTCGTTCTCGAGTTAAAGACGAATAAACAAATAGACTTACGTTTGACCATATTTTATTGAGTGTTATGTAGAGATAGATAAAGAAGAGAGTAGATGTACGGAACACACGCTGTACACTCCTGATGAATGATGCTGGTCGATCTACAACTGTGCGCTCATCTTTATATTGTATATACTATATGGTATATTTATCTATTTATTCGTATTTGTGTTTTACTATCTTTTTAAAAACCATGTCTATATTTTATTATAATCTGTTTATTTGTTCTCTGCCACTTCACACTCTTTCAAGATCACCCAAAAGTTGGCTGGAGGAGAACGCCTACGGTGTTAAGCTGTACCTTTTGCAAATAATTTTTCAAGTGGAATAAATATATTTTGATTTGATTTTATTTGATCTAAACAGAGCCGATTCAAATGCTGAACTACGAGCTAAATAAGGAGGCACAGTTCCATGATTTTAATAATAGCTTAGGTGAATTTAAGAATCCAGATTATATGTATTGTCATAACAAAATACATACAGGACTTATACCAGTAAGTCAGTCAGCGTATATGCGTCCACTGATGGACATATGCCTCTACAATTTTCCTCCAGTCATCCCGGCCTTCAGCGGTACGGAACCACAACTTTCCGCCGAACGTACTTGATGTCGCCGTCCCACCTGGCGGGTGGTCTTCCTACACTTCGTTTTCCTGTCCACGGCCGCCAGTGTAGGACACGGTTACTTCAACAATCGTCGTCTCTTCAGCTAACGTGCCCAGCCCACTGCGACTTGAGCTTAGCCCCCCGATGTCCAATATCGACTACTTTGGTGTGTCGGCGGATTGCCTCGTTACGCACCATATCACGTAGTGATATCCTCAGCATGGCTCTCGCTCCATTGCTCGCTGGGCCACTTTCAACCTTTGGACAACAGCGACCGTCAGAGTCGACGATTCACACTCGTACGTCATGACCGGGAGGACGCACTGATCATTAATATTATACGGGTCTTTAAATTTTGGGAACCAGTAAGGTTAAGGCTACGTATGAGGCTAGATGACGCTAGGTTATGTCGGTCGACATTATTATTTGTCTTAACCTGAACAAGGTAAAAATTCATGGATATCAGGTATATCCGCAACATAATTACTATTTTTGGTTGAATAGAATTAACTTTGCTCCGGTAAAAATGTCTTAAAAAGACAATCGCCAAAAAAAATACTTTGCTCGATAGAAAAACAATCAAATCAAAAGATGTTTAGTTATTTCTGCTAATTCGCCTGCAATACAAAGCCAAGAAATACATATTATATTCGCATCGTGCTTAAACATTTATAGCATCATTATTGTTACAAATTGTACACATTTTTTTATACAAAACACCGAAAAATCAACAAAATTTGGACTACAATAAAATTACCGAGTAAGTCTGTAGAATAGACGGCACATAACTTGGCCTCTGTGCGAGAGGGACGGCGTTATACGCATGCGATCGTTGGTATAACGCTGTCCCGCTCGCACATAGGCCAAGTTACGTGCCGGGCAGTATACCGCTTTCGTTCTCTCATAGATCTCTCATCTCTCTCTCATCTCTATCGCTCTATCGTGCCATTACGTCATTTCGTACATCTTACGTCATTCGCAGCCCTAACTAGATAAGAATAGATAACACAATACAGATAAATCTGATTACCCCGATTTTCGGAATATAGCGTCATGGTATACATATGTATGTACCTATGACTCCTACTACATCCAGACCCCTACCTTCGTCTAGGTATACCTTAAATTACTCCGAAGTAGGAACTTTTCCAACGAGTGTACACAGCGCGTCCGAACTCTTCGTCATACACAACAAGAGTCATCAATCACTCCACTAATCTTATAATGCAAAGGAAATAAGTTTCCCTTAAGGCGCAGCAGTACCAAAAATCGCTTTCCCTTTATTGATATTTCTCGTAAACCACTTTGTTCGATAAGTCTGGTGACCGACGGGCCAAGTCTTTCTACTTTCAGCGGATAGGGCTGGCGATTCAAAGGGACAAGCTGCCAGCGTATTGGGCACTGTGGGAGAGTCGGCTGAAATGGATGAAATATTTTACTTACAGTAGCGAACCCCCTCTTTCTCTATCCGTCAACGGCACAGTGTCAGCACACATCCCGGTTCCTCCTTCTTTCCACCTTACATTTATTTAGTTTTTGTATATTTTTAATATGTTCTTCATTATGTTAAATTTCATTCTAATTCGTTTTACTTAATATGTGTAAGTCAGTTATGAAAATAAAAAAATATTATCTATACGAATTCACTAATAAAAAAAAATATTTAAAAAACTGAGTTTGATTTGAGAAAAAATATGTGGATTTCTACAAGATACTTAGCATACCACCTAACATAAATGCAATTTAATTTACTTGACTTCACAGAAAAAAATATCGCTAAGTATGATCTCGAAAATTCGGAAATGCCTTAGTTCTGTGCCTTTCATCATGTTATAGTCGTGTGATTTTACATAGTTGATCCTTCCCGTCAAAAAAGAGTTATATTGCCGTTATCAAATATTACGACTATAATTAAATAATTATTTAGTCTGGACTTATGTACGTACGTCCTCCAAACTCACAGTGGTTTACGAGAAACATCGATTGAGAGAAACATATTTTTGGTATTGCCGGGTCGTAAGTGAGATATGTGCACGCGGCTAAGCGGCGGGTGGCCGAGTGGTTTGGGCATCGGCTTCTCATGCGGGAGGTCCGAGGTTCGAATCCGGTCGGCGTGTACCAATGAGTTTTTTCTGACGAAAAAATTTACGTGCATACCTACACCCGCTGCTTCACCGTTCGGAACCGGTGTAAAACTGTAGGTCCCTTCCCTTGCCCCGTTGCTAGGTGGTAGGCTCAAATTGTAGCCGACTGGGTTGGTACCACCGTACTGGATGTAAGATGGCCGCAAGCAACCTCGGTTGTGTTCTCCTTTAGTCCAGTATAGCCAGCAATCCAGGGAAGTCTCCGGTATGGCACCTACCTTCTCGGAGGTGATATTGGCTGGTTAGAGCATGTGCTTTGGCCCCTCCGACTCAGCCACCCATATCGGATTACATAAAAAAAAAAAAAAAAAAAAACAGAAAATCAACCGGCCAATATCAGCCACCAACTGTCAACACGTTTTTAATAATTTGTAAATTATTAGGTAAACTCCCTATTCAACCGTCCCTGCCCGGCCTACTTACATTTCACTATATTAATCGACACTCAAGCATCCAAATGTTAACTGAAATAAATCTATGTAAGGGATAAGCCCGTCTTTGCAGCTCCGATCGCCTTCGAACAATAAATTATTTTCTATCGGTTCTATCTATCTAAGTTCAACATTGATCCAAAGTTACTTAAATTCAAAGTTTTCTACACCTACCTATTGTGTATTATATTGTATAGCGGCTACACTCTGGAAAAGGTCCTCCAAACCTACCAAAAGTGGACGAGGCCTGCGTATAATACGCCCAGTAAACTCATTATCCCCAAATTCATTAACCCGAATCGTTACCGACTTTACAAGTTCAGTCGAGATTACATTCACGAAGTACAGTCGCGAAAATGTATGCTCTTGAAATAAAGCCTTAGTTGTTTGGAAACATCTCTTGAAGATACAACGAAGAAGATGATGCTCCTGAACTACTGTCTCGGTGAAATTATTAGCTGCATTCCAGCTACCCTCCGCCCTTGCCCCTCTCGCACCCCTCTGAACACTGTTTTTAACGGGTTTATAACGACGCCCATGGACATTCGGTCGTATTAGAGGGTTGCGAATGCCATGCTTGCCAGAAAGGAGCCCATTCACGCCCCTCTTGAAGGACCCGAGACTGTACTTGAGGGAAAATATATGGGCAGGGAGAGCGTTCCAGAGTGTACCGAGTATACCGATTGGTACGCATCCGCGGTAAGTGCAGCGTGTTGGGATACAGTTCCTGCCCAGTGCGCGTTGTGCGGAGGTGGAAAGGGGACGGTGGGATCGCGTCAAATAGCTCCCCCGAGTACTCCCCGTGGAATAAGCGATAGAACAGACTCAGGACGCCGACATCCCTACGAAGTCGGTTCTTGATCGCGGGACACGTCGGGGTCACCCACTAGCCGCACGGCTCGAAGCTGGATCGAGTCCAAAGGCGCAAGCTGAGCGATCCCACAAGTGCGAGCCGTACTCCAAGCAGGACCCAATCTGAGATATAAACAAAAGCAGTCTTTGGCCCGGCGGCGTGAAGTACCGTCGCACCTTATTGAGTACGCCTAGCTTTTTAGAAGCCCGCTTGGCCTTGCCCTCGATATGGCGCCAGAAATTTAGGTTGTGCGACACTTCTACTCCGAGGACCTCGAGGTGGTCGCTTAATTTTAGCGACGTGCCTTGGAAGGAAGGAGCTCGTGTGAACGCCGCTCTCTTCACACTAAACGCGCAAACTTGTGTTTTTGAAGCGTTGAACTCGACCAAATTACTACGGCCCCATTCGGAAATAGACCGAAGCATTTGTTTGAGTTCAGACACAAGTCTTCACCTCTTTTCATCCACAACATCCCGTCTGTCTGAAGGGTGACTGGTATAGGATCCGTGTGCCGTACTGTCATTCGCATAAAAAAGGGATGGATTCATAATTGACCAGCAATTCAATGGGAAGTCTCCGGTGTGGCGCCTTCTCGGAGGTCGTATTGTACGGCCGGAGCATGTGCTCTGACCCCTCTGACTCAGCCATCCGTACCGGATTACATAAGAATATGTGTTTCACGACGACGACCAGTCCCGTTTAGCTCTCCACGAAAGTATAGAGCGGGATGAGCACTACGTAGTCACATTCGTTTTGACGTCATAATTTGACAATTCATAAGTGCGCGTGACAAAGTTCTGGTGCAACTTCATCTGAAAACGGCAATATAAGTAAGTAATCAAACTAAAAAAACACAGATATGCGGATATGCGTGCTCGTTAGACTGAGAAGAATGTCACTTCTACATTCAGAATTTAGTACCCAAATGTTTTCGTGTAATTTATGAAGTCCAAATAAGCAATTTTTTTTTTCATTTGAACTCCAGAATCACCCCATTACTTTTTTGGTAATCATTACTGAATCAATTATTTTTATTTTGCATCAATGAAAGTGTCGCCGAGGCAAATCTTTTTTTCAACTTAACCAAAGCTCGAAAATATATCAATTACAGAAAGTACGAAAATATATTGAGAGATAGCGTCGCGACGAATTATCACAAATATAATCTCGGTCCTAGGCCAGTGCGTCGAGTCGACACCATAATGCGACTCGCTAAGAGATTTGCTCGCTCAAGCGTTCGCCTTTCCGTCCTCTGCGAATTACTTCATGGGAGAGACTATAATCAGAGAGCTAGCATACATACCAGAAAAGGCATTCATTCGTTCATTCATTCGAAGGCATACCAAAAATGAGGATAATAACCAAAACCCAAAGAGACAGTCTTCGCTTCGCGGTTTGGGTGGCGAATAATTTCTTAATGGAACCGGGCCGAATGCGAAGTGCATTCATGATGAAACCGCCCATTATAGACACATTTACATAATTTAAGAATGTGGGTTTTCAAAATACTCTTTGGGTTTTTTTTTACATTAAAACAACCGAGCGTACTTTCATCAAGTTCACCCAAGGTGGATAGATAGATAGATAGAAAATTCTTTATTGCTCCAGTAAACATTAAACAGTAACAAATACATTGGAAAATTTACATAAGGTGCAAAGGCGGACTTATCCCTTACAGAGATTTCTTACAGTCAACCTTTGGATGTTTGAGATTCGATAATATAGTGGAATAGCTGAGCCCGCGGCTCCGCTCGCGTGAAATTCGTATTTCAAAGAAGACATTAAGTAACTGAGGGCGAGGCCGAAGGCCGAGCTGCGTTCAGGAAGACTATAAACCTTCTCGAAGAAAGTAAGTAACTAAGGGCGAGGCCGAAGGCCGAGCTGCGTTCAGGAAGACTATAAACCTTCTCGAAGAAAGTAAGTAATTAAGGGCGAGACCGAAGGCCGAGCTGCGTTCAGGAAGACTATAAACCTTCTCGAAGAAAGTAAGTAATTAAGGGCGAGGCCGAAGGCCGAGCTGCGTTCAGGAAGACTATAAACCTTCTCGAAGAAAGTAAGTAATTAAGGGCGAGGCCGAAGGCCGAGCTGCGTTCAGGAAGACTATAAACCTTCTCGAAGAAAGTAAGTAACTAAAGGCGAGGCCGAAGGCCGAGCTGCGTTCAGGAAGACGATAAACCTTATCTAAGAAAGTAAGTAATTAAGGGCGAGGCCGAAGGCCGAGCTGCGTTCAGGAAAACTATAAACCTTCCCGAAGAAAGTAAGTAACAAAGAGCGAGGCCGAAGGCCGAGCTTCGTTCAGGAAGACTATAAACCTTCTCGAAGAAAGCAAGTAACAAACGGCGAAGCCGAAGGCCGAGCTGCGTTCAGGAAGACGATAAACATTCTCGAAGAAAGTAAGTAACAAACGGCGAGACCGAAGGCCGAGCTGCGTTCAGGAAGACTATAAACCTTCTCGAAGAAAGCAAGTAACAAACGGCGAGACCGAAGGCCGAGCTGCGTTCAGGAAGACTATAAACCTTCTCGAAGAAAGCAAGTAACAAACGGCGAAGCCGAAGGCCGAGCTGCGTTCAGGAAGACGATAAACATTCTCGAAGAAAGTAAGTAACTGAGGGCGAGGCCCAAGGCCGAGCTGCGTTAAGGAAGACCATAAACCTTCTCGAAGAAAGTAAGTAACTGAGGGCGAGGCCGAAGGCCGAGCTGTGTTCAGGAAGACGATAAACCATCTCTAAGAAAGAAAGTAATTAAGGGCGAGGCCGAAGGCCTAGCTGCGTTCAGGAAGAGGATAAACTTTTTCGATGAAAGTAAGTAACAAAGAGCGAGGCCGAAGGCCGAGCTGCCTTTAGGAAGACTATAAACCTTCTCGAAGAAAGTAAGTAACTGAGGGCGAGGCCGAAGGCCGAGCTGTATTCTGGAAGACGATAAACCTTCTCGATTTCTCGATGAAAGTAATGGCGTGTAGATAAACGATAAAACTTCTTAAATAAAGTAAGTAACTAACGGCGAGGCTTCAGGCTAAGCTGCATTCTGGAATACAATAAACCTCCACGAAGAAAGTAAGTAACTAAGGGCGAGGCCACCGTCACACCCATCCCCCCTCCCCCCCCCCCCCCCCCCCCCCCCCCCCATTTATTTGTTTTGAGTAGCTATAATTATGATTTTCCTTTAAAAAAAAACGATATTCCCATACAATCTTTAACACTCCGTTTCCTCCCCTTATATGTGAAAATCCAACAATCCTGGACCACTTCGTTATTTTATATATGATGAATAGCTATACTTATGAGTTTCAAGTTCCTACCTTTAAGAAACCGATACTCCCATACAAACTTTCGCATCTCCTATTTCACCCCCTTAAGGTTTGTTTTTGAGACTATGTCCTTCCTCAGGATGCAATTCATCTCTGTACAAAATTTTATAAACTCCTAAAATCTAATTTTGAAATCATTCCCTATTTTAATCTCCCTCTCCCTCTCCCTCTCCCTCTCCCTCTCCCTCTCCCTCTCCCTCTCCCTCTCCCTCTCCCTCTCCCTCTCCCTCTCCCTCTCCCTCTCCCTCTCCCTCTCCCTCTCCCTCTCCCTCTCCCTCTCCCTCTCCCTCTCCCTCTCCCTCTCCCTCTCCCTCTCCCTCTCCCTCTCCCTCTCCCTCTCCCTCTCCCTCTCCCTCTCCCTCTCCCTCTCCCTCTCCCTCTCCCTCTCCCTCCATCTCCCTGCCTCTCCCCTTCCGTTGAGTCTCGCCATCATCGATACTTCGAGTAAATATGGCAACCCCAAAGATGGTAAACAGACAGACATACATACAGACAGACAGAAAGCAGACGTTGGATTTTATTAGAGGTAAGGAAGAAAGGAAAGGATAAGGATAAGGGGGATTCCATCGCTCTACCTCCACCTCCCCTCCCGCCCCTCCCTCACCCCCCTCCCTATATGCCTCTACTTATCCCCCCCCCCCCCCTTCAGGATATTGTAATGTCATCGGTTCTTACTCGGGTGAATGATTCCGTGTCCGTTACATACAAATATTGCCAAGTGCTCTCATATTTCACTTCACTGCTAACCTCATAAGCCATTTAGCGTGATAGTAAGTAGCCTATAGTTGATGGGAAGAATCAAGCTATCCGTAAAATTTTGTTTTATTAAAATCGGTTCAGTGGTTCTCGAGTTATAAGCGGACAGACAGACACTCAGACATACAGAAAGCAGACGTTGGATTTTATTATAGGTAAGGATGTAAGTAGGTAGTAGCAAAAGAGTTGCGTGACAATTGGAGATAAAAATAATAATAAGAATACTTATTAATACATACATATAATTACATGCTAGTAAAATATAGGCCATACATGTTTAATACATATAAATTACTAAATATATATTACTAAGTGGACTGTTGTGTGATGAAATGATGATGAAACCAACCAAGTTTCAAATAACCTCATATAATAAAATAAACACTTTCAAATAAATAGGTTTATTGTAACCTATATAATATTATTATGTGCAGTTCCCGGCAGCAAATACTGCTTGTCGAGCTTTAGAAAAAAACAATTCGGTTGGAGAGCCTCTACAACCGGATTGTCTCTTTCGCCGTCGTCCCTGTCGCACATAGGCGTGCGAGTTGGTGCGACAGGGACGACGCTCTATAACCAGATGGTATCTTTCTAAAGTTCGACACGCTTTGTACATACTGTCGGTAACTTTTTTTTTATGGAAACTGATATTGTTGGCTACATCAACTACAACATCCGTGATGTCAGCCCATAACACCGGGTGAACTAGGTGCCATGTCAGTGCTTCCCTTAGTTTCATGTCGGCTACACTGAGCTGGACGGAGAAACGCGAACTATTTACATAGCCGTTTCGACCGACGACGCGTCGGTTCGGAACGAAACGTCGCGACGTTTCGTTCAGTGCGGTGGTACCAACCCGGGCGGGATAAACCAATACCACCTAGTAAAGTAAGAAGGGAAGGGACCTACAGGGTAACGTGAATCCGAACCACGGTCAGTCTCCAACGGTCGAGCGGTCACCCATCCAACAAGTACCGCGCCGCACCACAGAGCTACCGAGGCTGACTGCACATACATTTACGAACTTTTGAAGGGAGGGTGTTAGGTTGTCTGTCAAATGAAACGCAGCCCGGGCGCCGCTCTCCGTCACGCCCGCGAAAATCATAACTTTCTCGCAAGGTACACGTTCCATGTATAATTTGACGCCGCGAGCCGCTAAATCTGTTTTTACACAAGGTTTTACGCCGTCGTTCAACCCCACGCGCCGTAAACGGGGCGAGAGTGCATGGAACACGTAAAAATGTACCCCGGTGTAAAATAAGTTTCATTTTTGGTAAGGCGAGCGGACATAAAATGCGTTATTACGGGTGTTAGATGAAGGCCGACGGAGTGACCTATAAAAACGTTGTATAGGTACGTCTTGTCAATTTAGAAAGATCGTTATGGCAAAAAAAATTGTGTCATAAATTTTACGGTTCTTTATTCAAAGCAAAGGGATATTTGATACTTACTGCATTTAGTGTTCAATCATTTTGGCACCATATTATGTAATCATAATCAAGCAAGTCGCGTCAACGAATCACAATATTATTATGATTTGTGATTCGTGCCACACTTGCACGAACGAATAGAAGCTTCACGAAGGTGTTGTGGGCTGACATCACGGAAGTAGGTGATGTAGCCAAACGTGTCAGTTTCCATAAGAAAAAACTTGTACTTAATTATCAATTTTAGAATCATTCTATCTATTTTCCATTAAATCAGACTTGAGCGTGGATGGAGCAGCGAAGTAAACAAAGTATCTCGAGATCATCAGCGGTCCGATAGTCCCACTGTTGAGCAGAATCCTCATTCATTGATTTGATTTTCGTAATAAACTGGTAAAAGTTTGTTACGAAAATCAAATCATTTACGAACATCAGTCAGCAACAGTCATATTGGCGTAAATATTTAATTAAAATCAGTAAACATGTTACGTAAACGTGAAAGAATTGAGCTCGGCAGTCTGAACCGTTATTAATATCCGCCACATAATCCCCACAGAGCGGCGGCGAAAATTGAAAAATCTCGAAACCTCCTCACGCGCCCAGAGAATGACATCCGATTTTTTACCCATAACTCTGAGCGGCGGGTGGTAAAAATATCCCACGTAAATCTGATAAGAGAAAATACATTACAAATTTCGGTAGGGAGTAGAGCGGGTTCTCTAAACTCGTTAGGGCCGCAGTAAAAACTTTGCGGCCGCCGAGATTCGTCTCGGGGAGAAATTGGCTTTGTTCTTCCGCCGCCGCCGCCGCCGCCACCCCCGCTTCGTACATGAGATTAACTCATGTGTTGGTCTCGATTTACTGGTGTTATATTTTTCACACTGCATGTTTAGTATAGGAGTTATTTTAATAGTTAATTTTGTTTCAAGTAATCTGGTGGCTGAGTCTGGGACCAGAGCTCATGCTCCGACCAGGCAATATCACTTCAGAGAATGTGACTTACCGGGGACAGCCCTTTGGGGTTTTAAAGTGTTTGGAGTTTACCCGTTTTTTTTTCTCTTAACGAGTTTATCGAAAAAATTAAGACGATAGAAGCCAAATACAAGCATATAACTTTTCATCCAGGAATATAAATTATTTTACAAGTTTACAGACATTTCATGTGTGATGTAAAAAAATTAGTTTAATTTATTGCTTTTCCTAATCCAGCGACGACGCTGGAGAGTCCCTATAAAATGGATCAGGTGTCTGTCTGTCCGTCCGTCTGTCTGTTACAGCCTGTACCTTCTAAGCGGTTCGAGCTATCTTCTGGAAATTTATAATATTGCATAGCATCCCGGGAGGTAACGATAATATTCATGTGTAAACCAAGGATGAAGCTTTTATTTAATGCGATGGCTCTTGGTCACCGCCCCGCACATAAACATAATCTTCATCAACAGAATCAGACATTGTCGGTATGTTGCCGCGGAACTCTCAACACAACCGTCGGCCCATCACTCCGTCTTGCTCCTCGTGCTCCCGAAGTCCCGACGCTGTCACACCCCCGCGCCGCTGCCGCCATCTACTCCGACCTGGTGGATCGCGGCGTGAAGTGTCGTGGCTCACCGCAGTTGAAACAAATCACGGTAAGTCTTCTTCGCTGGAGCTTCGATAGTTGAAGTCTTCTATGTTCGTAGACGTCTGCCTTCAGCTTTTTATGTCCGATAGCACCGCAATTGGAACATTTCACAGAATGATGACATTTTCTCTTGCATGCATGCATTCCGATCCCACTTCTGATGAAGGCTTGATCTTCATCATCTGAGGAACCCTTAATTAACATTCTTCGTTTAATTTACACAAAGGAAAACATCTTTTTTTTTATGTAATCCGGTATGGGTGGCTGAGTCGGAGGGGCCAAAGCGCATGCTCCGACCAGCCAATATCACCTCCGAGAAGGTAGGTGCCATACCGGAGACTTCCCTGGACTGCTGGCTATACTGGACTAGAGGAGAACACAACCGAGGCTGCTATGAGGCCATCTTACATCCAGTGCGGTGGTATCAACCCAGTCGGCTACAATTTGAGCCTACCACCTAGTAAGGGGCAAGGAAAGGGACCTACAGTTTTACACCGGTTCCGAACATTTAAATAGTGATTGTATTACAATTAACACTCCAAGTCGTAAGATCACGCAGAAGGTCAGCGATTTCGGCGTTCTTCCAAAAGTGTTACTTCCATCATGGCCGCCGCACGACCACCACCACGAGGACGCTCCGCTAGATTGACAACCTCGCCATTTTGTCAGCCTCGGTAGCTCAGTAGTGCGGTCGGTACATGGGTGACCGCTCGACCGTTGGTGGACCGTGGTTCGGATTCCACTTAAAACTGTAGGTCCCTTCCCTTTTACCTTATTAGGTGGTAATGTTTATCCCGCCCGGGTTGATACCGCACTTAATGAAAAGTCGGTCGAAACGGCTACCTATATAAATAGTTCGTGTCTTCTGTCCAGTTAAGTGTAGCCGATATGAAATAAAGAGAAGCACTGACATGGCACCAACTTCACCCGGTGTTATGGGCTGACATCACGGATGTTGTAGGTGATGTAGCCAACCGTGTCAATTCACATTAAAAAAAAAAAGAAAACCAATCCGAGGTGTCAGTCTCGTTCTGACGTATCTCACTAGGTTATGGCGCTTATCGATGTATTTACAATATGTGGTTTGAAGGGACAGAAAAATCATTTTAAACACAATGCTGGAAGACATTCCGAAGCAAAAAATTTAGTATTCAATAGTGGTCGCGAACTTAATTTAATTTTTACGCCATTTAAAGCCTGCGTTCAACGCGCCCATGGTCAATTGAGACAGAATTGAGCGTTGCGTTCGCGTCACCGATAATCAAATAGCGGGTTAACTGTTCCGAGTAATTGCATTGATGTGCACCGCAGCGTGGAGTTGTAGCGCGGTTCAGTCTGCGCACGCAATTGAGAAAAATATGACTGTGCGGAAAGGGCACGCCGCGCGTCGACGGCTATTTTGAGTACTGTACTGCATAGGGTGAACATTTTTATTTTCATGTTGTATATATGTAAGCCTAAACCGTCTGTCTGTCTGTATATTTTGTCATACATATATTTTGTCAGCCTCGATAGCTCAGTGGTGCAGACAGTCAACTGTCGCTATTGAATGTTAAGCAACGCTGGGTGCGGTGATGCGGTCGTAAAACTGTAGGTCCCTTCCCTCCTAATCTTACTTGGTGGTAGGGTTTAACCCGCCCGGGTTGGTACCACCGCACTGAATGAAACGTCGGTCTAAACGGCTATGTAAATAGTTTGTGTTTTCCGACCAGTTCAGTGTAGCCGGCACGATCAAAGGGGGAAGCACTGACATGGCACCTAGTTCACCCGGTGTTATGGGCTGACATCACGGACGTTGTAGGTGATGTAGCCAACCGTGTCAGTATAAAAAAAAATATATATATGTACGTGTCCCAAAACTCAACGTCAAGCGGGAACCAGGGAGTAGGCCAGTTTATGACTATCCAGGGAAAAATAAGAAAAAAAATTTCATTTGTTTTTTATATGAGAATTTTTTTTAAAACGATGAAAATTGACATCTCGTACATCATTTTTATATATTTTCTCCACTGATGACGACAACAAACACGGCGAAATATATGAAAAATGTGTAATATTTTTAATAACTATATTGTATAATTAATAAAATAATATAATAAACCATACTATTGGTATTACTTAATAAAAATATATTTCAATCACAACATTTTTAGGTACTACGACTACAAATTTGCCAATTTATTTGTTAATTTTTTTTATTGGTAGCCTAAACAAATTTTCTATTCATCAGTGTCCCAAATAAAACCATAATGACCATAATTTTATCACAAAAAAATATTAAGTAAAATTTTCAACGTTTTTCAAAAAATGCTCATATAAAAACAAATGACTCCTTTTTTTTCTTACTTTTCCCTGGGTAGTCATAAACTGGCCTACTCCCTGGTTCCCGCTAGACGTTGAGTTTTGGGACACGTTGTATGTATCTCGGCCCTACTGCTGTATCTTTTGAACCATAATACTAGCCGGTTGAATGTTTCACAGTATTTGTGTTATTTTGGCGGATGATGTACCAAGAAAAAATAAAAATAGCTAAAAGTAAAAAAATTAAGGAGGGTACTTATACAAGAATCGTGCTAAGAATCTATTAGTACATATTCACGCTGCTAAATAATAGATGGCGCCACAGGTCGTTTGCATCGCAGACAGTCAAAAGATAGACGGATATGGTTTTTTGGCAGTTAATATACCATTATAGTATAGCGGATCTAACGTAGCCCTCCGTGCGTCTTGATATTATGGGATATTAGATTAGATTAGATTAAAAAACTAATTGTTCTTGTTTTTGGTCTTTTTTTTTTATGGAAACTGACACGGTTGGCTACATCACCTACAACATCCGTGATGTCAGCCCATAACACCGGGTGAACTTGGTGCCACGTCAGTGCTTCCCTTCGGTCGTGCCGGCTACACTGAACTGGACGGGAAACACAAACTATTTACATAGCCGTTTCGACCGACCTTCCATTCAGTGCGGTGGTACCAACCCGGGCGGGTTAAACCCTACCACCTAGTAATATAAGAAGGGAGTCATATCCCTTAGTCGCCTTTTACGACATACACGGGGAGAGATGCAGTGGGGCTATTCTTTTAAAGTACCGGCCCCACACGGTACACACACATGGTCTAAATAAATATGCTAAAATGTTGTTTTAGTTTTGGACTAATAACTATGAGCTACTGAGGAACATTCTGATAAAGAAAGCTGACGACAAAATCTGCACCTTTGTTTCACAGTAGGTGCATCAGCATGTTTACTATTTGGGCATATGTCGGAGTTAGGGAAAAGTGGCACGGCTTCATTAGATATTTCTATTTCATTGTGATTTGATGTTCTATGCGTCCACTGACGCGTTGGTCGCCCTTCCCGCCCTCGCCGCCGGCGCCGAATTCGCTGTGCGGACGCCCTGAACAAAACGTTTCAGAATACCGAGGCATATTATATGCAGCTAGGGTTGACCGGTACAAAGGAATTCAAAAGTATATAAGGGGCATTTTAGTCTACCACGGATGTTTAATATAATTTACCCAATAATGTAGGTATACTGGCTAAAGACTTACCATGTTCATAGCGGTCTTTTTGGTCTACGTTTCTGACTGTCGCATGTAGTTGCCGTGAAGATGGTCTACATGAACAGTAATTAAGGCGCCGCAGAATGATCTTGTACTACCGTGAATTTCTTCCTCCACCCTTGTCAGACGGAGAGAGCGCAGAAGCAAGAGCGCGTGTATGAAAAAAACTATTTAACAAAATAAAAAACCGCCTTCAAAAATGTATGAAATAAAAAAAAATCGAACCCAAAAGTTGAAGACGGTCGGTGATTTTTTCTTGCTTTAGAAATCTAGGGTCCTTCAAATCTAGGGTTGGATTTTTTTTATTTCATACATTTTTGAAGGCGGTTTTTTTATTTTGTTAAATAGTTTTTTATTTCACAGTTTTTTTAGTAATTTTTTGCTATTAATGTAGGTACTCGGCGGAATCGCTCGGTCTTCGGCCTCGCGATTCCGCCTCGCTTTCCAATCCGACCTTGACCAAAAGTGGGACCACACGGGAAGCACCAGCTTTCAAATAAAAAAAGAATTTTCAAAATCGGTTCACCCAGTCGAAAGTTATGAAGGGGACAAACATAAAAAAATACAGTCGAATTGAGAACCTCCTCCTTTTTTTGAAGTCGGTTAAAAAGGACAACAAATGCGGTAGCTCAACGACGCAGTGGCGCTTGCGTCGACATATATGCTGATTTGCTCATTTAAATTAAAAAGTACCTGGGCGACCGAGCTTCCCTCGGCGTCTACACCTATGTAGGTATAGGATAATTTATAAAAATCCATATCTATGAGGAAACACCAATATATTAATTATATATTGTGTGTAATTTTTGTTGATTGCATAATTTCATCCATCACCTATGCGTGGACATTTCGAAAATTCCTCCAGTTCTATTTCAGTGTGATGAAGAACTACATTATATAATATAACCTATTAATAATACGCACAAAGGGTCCAAACAGAGTGAACTACAGCGGAAAATGTCCATCAAGAAGAAGAATATATTATTAATAAAAAAATCTAACTGTAATTCAAACAACAAAACTATTATCTAGATAAAATGTTTTAGATTATTTTATTTCATGAAACCATTTGCGTGTCTTCAACAGTTTTCCTGCAAAATCACAACAAAATACGTAGGTATACTGAAGTCTGCTGGTGTGGTACCACGCTGAGGGTTGTTTCGCGAGGCGATGTGCAATTGGCTGTCGAGCACCTTTCACCTATATTTTGTGCCTCGGTTCCACTACCCATTCTCATCATTCGTCATAATAAAAGTTAAATTACAAATTAAACAAAAAGCCCGACACATCAAAAATCCTCTTATAGGAAAAACAAATAATTTCCGCTTAGTCTTCGTTCCGTTTTAAAGACGTCGGGGGAAAAAGTTGAATTTTTATTACTTAGCTGTCCCCCGATGCCTTTAATTAACTAAGCGGAAATAATTTGTTACTTCTTTGAGGATTTTTGATGTGTCCGGAGTTTTTTTAAATTGGTAATTTAAATTTTATTTCAAGCTTTTGATGTAATTTGATCTTGTATTAAATTTGTTATATTAGCTTTGGTTAGGTTAGGTTAGGTAAGTAAGGTTACAAGTAAGTACATACATTAGTTTCCGTTTATTTATTTAAAGGCGACGAGTGAAAGTGTAATAAATTTCCACTATGCGTTTGTATTGACAAAAGCATTTCTATGCTTTTGGTTGTTTTTGCTCGGTACCTAACGGGCGGGCGAATGAACCGCGCTCAACAAACTCAGCGTCGCTCACACAATTCAATCAACCCGTTATTCTCGGAGAGCAGCCATCCTCACTGATTCACTACGTCGACGTGATAACAGAGTGTCAATCACTTCACGGAAAAATTCAACAAAACGAAATTCTACAGAGGCTGAAAGGAAAACTTAGGTGTTCGACATAACTTATAAACATGTAAGAATAGCATAGAAAAGAGCTCACGCAGTCACATTTGTTATTATTCGTAAAACGTTGTGTTTAAAAGAAACTTATTACTTGTCTATTGCTGGTTTGCTGCTACCTCAGCCCGCGCTTCCGCACATCGCGCCTCACGCCACACCCGCTGACGCCTAGCTCAGTAGCGTTAGTATCGCTGTCGCGTAGCCAAAGAATATAATACCGCGTAGCCACGCCCGTATTATATGTGTAATTGAGCTACCTACCCCTCGCGCGTGTACGAATTTTGTTTTTTTTTGGTGTTATTTGTTTTATTACTAACATTTGTTGTGTTCAAATGCCAATACGAGTAAAAAAAGGAATAGTAATATGACTATGACGTGTGCGCTAGCTTCACTAGTCATGTCACTTAATTACGTAGAATTATTATTACATGGTAGTACATATTAATTCTACGCCTGAAATACGAAGTAACGACAGTTCAGTTTAACACCTGGTGGCGGGAGTATTCGTCTATCCGACTTTTTTGTCGACGGTACCGATAGCTGTTACGTCATAACCGTCAGCGGTGGCATACTGGAACCAGACGACTAATATACACATTTTAGATTTAGGGAAAACAACGCAAAAACACAAAACAATATGTTTGCCGAAAAAGGTGACGCCGCGTGCCTTTTTTTGGAAAGCGCGGCATCGTTACATCTACAAGTTGCTAACGATGCCCATGGACATTCTGTGATGCACGAGGATTGCGAATAACATGCCGGCCACACATGAGTCTTTTCACGGCCCTTTTGAAAAACCCCAGGCTGTACTTGATAAGAAACGTGAAGTACCGCCGCACCTCGTTGAGTACGCTCAGCTACAGGGTGGTCCTGGCCCGCGACGCATCTTCTAACCAAACCTATATAATATTTTTATATTTGATATTTATTAATTTGTTACTTTAGTTAGTTAGATCTGTTAATTTGTTTGGTTATAAGTATGTTAATATTTAATTAAGAAGACAAATCGTTAAACAAACTTATTAATTGTGAGTACTTAATTCTATCTTATAATTTTATGTGTACCTAATAAAAATAATTATTTTGTTTCTTTATTATATAATATATAATAAAGAAAATTAATATATAATAAATATTATTTACGAAACGTTTACCCAATACAGTAAAATTCATACAATTATACTTTTGAATGTATTATACCGGTAATAGTTGAAAATATTTGCACTTCACCGGCCAATAAAATATGTACTAGTAGTGTAACTTTGCAGGTATTTTATAATGTACTAATTATATTTTAGGTTAATTATTCGAATTTAAAAAAATCATTTACTAGGAACATATGCAACCGTCCTTTTGCAGGACGCTGGCAAAAGTGACAAGGAAAAGTATGTATCCTGCGCCAGGATGCTGGCACTTGAAGGGAGTTTTGCCTATGTTAATTTTCAATGTACCCGAAGGTCGTGAGAGGCACGAGATCTGTGGATGATTCTTTGGACATTTTTAAAAACAAAATCAACCCGGGTATGAAAAAGGGGTTGGAGGATCGAATCCTGTGAGTTCCAAGAGGACAGTTTGTTTTTATTTTCGAGAACCAAAAAAAAAAAACAAATCTAAAACCATTTCAATGTTTTTTTTTTTTTTTTAAACCAACATAGGTGGCTGTGTCGAGGGACCAATGGTACAGTTGACAGATCCAAAAACATATCTCCTCGCGAAACCACGCTCAGTGAGGGCCATGCCAGCAGATAGTTTGTTAATTACCAACCTTGTTTGGAAGTAATTAATTTAAAAGCTTCCACGCTATATGTACGTACACATCCGACCGCGACTCGGTTGCGGTCGCTAGCTTGACAGATCGCCCCTATGTATATTGGTGTAAGAGCTATCAGTCAAAATGGCGGATCCCACAAAATAGCGGTGCGCAAGAGCCGTATCTATTTGGTCAGCGGGGCTTATAGTTTCAGTTTCAGCAATCCATCATCTAGAGCGGTGACGTCGCGTCGCCGTCTCGTGTATGTCGCTTATCTTCTTCCCTCCCCTCCCCTCCGTTCTGTACTCCGTGTGTATCTTTCCTATATAAGTTCCACTAAGTATGTTACATATGTAGGTAATATGAGATTATGAGGAAGTTTGAAGTTTGGATAATTTTGAAACTTTTTTAAGCGTACTTATGTGTTTGTTATTGTCACCATCGGTAGCACGGTGGTGGTTTTTTGTTTATGGAAAAAGACATGGGTGGCTGTGCCGAGAGACCAATGGTGCAGTCGAAAGAGCCAAAATCACCTCTCCTCGCGAAAACACGCTTAGTTAAGCGGTATGGATCTACGTCCGATCACGGAATCAAGCACACCCGCGCGCGGTCTGAACTTGAATGGGTGAACGTTCAGCCGTCGAGGCTGACCGTGGTCGGATTCCATTTAAAACTGTAGGACCTTCCCTTACCTTAACCAGGCGGTAGAGTTTAACGCGTCCGGGTTGAAACCACCGCCCTGAATGAAAGGTCGGTCGAAGCGGCTGTGTAAATAGTTCACATTTTCCGTCCAATTCAGTGTAGCCGACAGGATCAAAGGGAAGCACTGACATGGCATCTAGTTCACCGACATAGGTGTTACGGCCTGACATCACGGGTGTAACCAACGTCAGACTCCATAAAAAAAAATTACTTTTTCTGTTATGCAGAAAATGGACTTATTGCATAGTGAAATTTCTTTCAGCCTAATAATAATAACATTTAGCAGACCTCAGCATTGTTAGTATACATAGAAACATTATGATCTTTGATTTAAGCAGAGTTACAGCAGATAATGCACGAATTCGCAAAGAGAGCGACGCTTAACGATTTACCAACAAAGACCGGATCCACTAAAAAAAAAGCGGTAAAGTGCGAGTCGAACTCGCGTGGGGAGGGTTCCGTTCCATTTCGTTTTCCGTGAGAACTTTAAGACTTAGGTTTTCCTGTAAACTATAAGAGAGGTCCTATATTCCATATTTTATTTTTAAAAATTTTACTCCTTAGTTTTGGAGAGATAATAATTTCCGTATACCTATTTTCATTAATATCTTTTAATTTATGAAATTGAAAATATATAAAATATATAATGTATTCCTAATTATCTATTGATTTAATCTTGAAAACCTAGTAATACTAATTAAATAAAATTAACCTAATAAATTAATAAAAACTAAATACTAACTAAATATATTCCTTAAAATGAGCCCTTTCCAATGAGCATTGATGTCACATGATGCACTTAAAAAGAAAGTACTTTCTAATTTGTCTCCCAAAATCGAAATTCGTTCATTTACGCTATACGTCCGTGATTGGGTCATCAAACCAATAAAATTAAGCATAATTTTTTTTTTCAATTTCTACCAGTAGACTCAGAGAAAATAAACTGTGACAGACGGACAGACAGATAAACACGAGAGTGATCCTAAAATGGTTCCTTTTTTTTTCATCTTTTGAGGTACGGAATCCTAAAACACAAAAAAATACAACACGATACAGGGTTCATACTTCAGTATTAGTACTATTCTCCTTTGATGGTAGGTTTAATTTTACGTCCACATCTTAGGCCCACTTGCACCAACACGAATTTAACTATAAACCAGTTTAACTCGTTAAACTAGCACCCGTTGTATGTGGGAACCGCGTTTGAACCGCGTTTAAATCCATAACTCGCTATTTAACTCTAAACTCGTGTTGGTGCAAGACGCGCTTAGGCCCACACGAATTTAACGATATAAACCAGTTTAACTCGTTAAGCTAGCACCCGTTGACTGTGGGAACCGCGTTTAAATCCATAACTCGCTACTTAACTCTAAACTCGTGTTGGTGCAAGTGGGCCTTAGTCTCAGAGCTTTAAGCTACAGCTAACAGCTTGACCTACAGCAGACAGCTACATCAGAAACCTACCCTACCCTACAGCTTAAGTAATTACAGAACTTCTCGTCACAATACATAGGTACTACATCAACTACTTGCAGAGCTCGCACGGCCTTCAAACGTTTACTACAGTCTCCGAGACGCAACTAACTCAGGTGCACTAACAAAGGAACCACAACTTGGTTAGGGCAGTCCCTACGTTCCACTCCGGAGCTTTCCTAGCAGTGTAATGTCCCTTGTGTACTCGGGAACATTGTATGTGTGCGCAGGGACACACTGGACTATGTTAAACAAAGAGTGTTCATGTTTGAGACGTTTCGTGACGCATGTTTAATTTGTGAACCAAACGTACGTTAATTCTAACGCATTAACGCAACGTAATTTACAATTCGAATGAATGTCGTGTACTATGCGTGTAATTAATCTGCTAACTTGGGAGATATAGGTATCCTTCAATAGTATTTCTTACGTACAACTGCAACAATATTAAACATAAAATGATATATTATTATAATAAATAATTGTTTATTTTATATTTTATGTAAAGTCTGTCTGTCTGTCTGTCGGTCCGAGGGCTTTATCTCTTGAACCGTAATAGGTAGCCCGTTGAATTTTTCACAGAATATGTGTAATTATGGCCGATATAACAACAAATAATAAAAATAAGAAAAAGTCAAAAATTCACGGGGGCTCCCATAGAAGAAACCAAAAAAGTGTATGCGCGCGCGCCATCTACCGAATAAAGTGTGACGCATTTTAACTAATCATGACATTTAACTAATATGAAGCATTTCATAACACGCCATAGATGGCGTGAGTGGCGCTAACCATGACATGGCGATAAGGAACCCTCGGTGCGCGAGTTCGACTCGCACTTAGCCGGTTTTTTTAACGTGCGTTTATCGGGTTCTCTCATTTAGCAGTAGCGAAACAGCAGCTACCACAAGACAGCAGTGGAATTTGGAAATTGAAACACAGTAGGCCGTTTGATGGTTCGCTCTTTGTTTACTCTTGTCATTCGGCGTGGCATCGGCACGCAAACCTTATGCCATATTATATCAAGAGCCTGAATTTGTCCTGACGAATCCACGACGTGGCTCGATCAAGCAATGAATCATTCGATAGCACTCGGAGTAGAATTGCATCTAGGGCGTTTGGAACAATTTAATTTAAAAGATAAAACATTATGTAATGATTTTAGCCTTTACCTGCTGCTTCACAATTTAACAACTGGAAATGTTCATCATAAACGTTTCTAAACAATTATATGTGACTAGCTTTTACCCGCGGCTTCGCTCGCGTGAAATTCGTATTTATAAAGAAAAAAGTAAGTAAGCCCGCTACCGTACCATTATTTCGGCGCGCGGAACAATTCGAGATCGGATATGAGAGCCACATCTTAGTCACAGCATATATATGGCTAAAGCAGTATGGAAACTAAGCCTATTTCTTAAAATAAGTACCTACGCTCCATTGGAGCGTTAGGGATGTCAATCAAATTTTTTTGTAAAATTGTAAAATTATTATTTATTAAAACATTTATTTAGGTTCTGTAATGTAATGATCAAATAATCAATATAATCAATCATCAATAATAAGTTCAAAACGTGGTTGCTATAAATATGAATTGATATAACTTTTCTCGACTTTTGTCAACTTTTATTAACTTTTGTAAATTGTTTACAACTGTTGTCAGCTCTTGTCAACCATTGTAAATGTTTGTCAACTTTTCTCATGTTTTGCCAATTTCAGTCATCTTTTGTCAACTTTTATCGACTGTTGTCAAGTCTTGTCAATGTTTGTCAACCTTGGTAAACTTTTGTCAGCTTTCGTCAACATTTGTCAACTTTTGTCATCTTTTGTCAACTTTCATCGACTGTTGTCAACTCTTGTAAATTTTTGTCAACCTTGGTCAACTTTTGTCAACTTTCGTCAATATTTGTCATCTTTTGTCATCTTTTGTCAACTTTTATCGACTGTTGTCAACTCTTGTCAATCTTTGTCAACCTTGGTCAACTTTTGTTAACTTTCGTCAACATTTGTCGACTTTTGTCATCTTTTGTCAACGTTTGTCAACTTTTGTCTATTTTTCTCGATTTTTGTGAAATTATAGCCACTTTCGTCATCTTTTATCAACTTTTCTCATCTTTTGCCTACTTCTGTCACCTTTTGTCAACTTTTATCGACTGTTGTCAACTCTTGTCAAGTTTTGTAAACTTTTGAGAACTTTTATCAACTCTCGGTAACTTATGTCAACTCTTGTCAACTTTTGTCAACATTTGTCAACTTTTGTCAACTTTCGTCAACTTTTGTGAACTTTTGTCAACTTTCGTTAACGTTTGTCTACTTTTATGGCTTTTGTCGACTTTTGTTAACTTTCGTCATCTTTTGTCAATTTTTGCCAACTTCTATCAGCTTTTGTAAAATTTTAACGACTGTTGTCAACTTTCGGAAATTTTTGTCAACTTTTGCCAACTTCTGTCACTTTTATGAACTTAGGCCAGCTTCCGTCAACTTTTGTCAACTTTCGTCATCTTTTGTCAACTTTTACTAACTTCTGTCAACTTTTAACCACTATTGTCAACTTTTGCCAAGTTCTGTCACTTTTATGAACTTTTGTCAACTTTCGTCAACTATTGTTAATTAATGTCAACTAAGTATCGTCAACTTTTTTTCATATTTTGTCAACGTTTGTCAACTTATGTCAGCTGTTTGTCAACTTTCGTCAAATTTTTCCATCTTTTGTCCAGTTTGTCAACTTTCGTTAACTCTTGTCAACTTTAGTCAACTTATGTAAACTCTTGTCAACTTTTGTCAACTCCTTGTTAACGAAAGCTGACAAAAGTTCATAAAAGTGACAAAAGTTGACAATAGTGGTTAAAATATGATAAAAGCTGACAAAAGCTGAGAGAAGTTGGCAAAAGTTGACAAAAGATGACGAAAGTGGCTATAAGTTCACAAAAGTCGAGAAAAGTATACAAAAGTTGACAAATGTTGACAAAAGATGACAAAATGTTGACGAAAGTTGACTAAGGTTGACAAACAACCACAAGAGTTGACAACAGTCGATAAAAGTTGACAAAGATGACAAATGTTGACGAAAGTTGACAAAAGTTGACCAAGGTTAGGTTTACATTGACACGAGTTGACAACAGTCGATAAAAGTTGACACAGGTCGATAAAAGTTGACACAGGTCAATAAAAGTTGATAAAAGATGACAAAAGTAGACAAAAGCCGACAAAGGTTAACAAACATTGACAAGAGTTGACAACAGTCGATAAAAGTTGATAAAAGATGACAAAAGTTGACAAATGTTCACGAAAGTTGACAAAAGTTAACCAAGGTTGACAAACATTGATAAGAGTTGACAACAGTCGATAAAAGTTGACAAAAGTTGACAAATATTGACGAAAGTTGACAAAAGTTTACCAAGGTTGACAAACATTGACAAGAGTTGACAACAGTCGATAAAAGTTGACAAAAGGTGACAGAAGTGGGCAAAGATAAGAAAAGTTGACAAAAGTTGACAAGAGTTGACATAAGTTACCGAGAGTGGGCAAAAGTTCTCAAAAGTTTACAAAACTTGACAACAGTCGATAAAAGTTGACAAAAGGTGACAGAATTTGGCAAAAGATGAGAAAAGTTGACAAGAGTTGACATAAGTTACCGACAGTTGACAAAAGTTTACAAACTTGACAAGAGTTGACAACAGTCGATAAAAGTTGACAAAAGGTGACAGAAGTTGGCAAAAGATAAGAAAACTTGACAAAAGTTGACAAGAGTTGACATAAGTTACCGAGAGTTGACAAAAGTTCTCAAAAGTTTACAAAACTTGACAAGAGTTGACAACAGTCGATAAAAGTTTACAAAAGGTGGCAAAAGATGAGAAAAGTTGACAAAACTTGACAAGAGTTGACAACAGTCGATAAAAGTTGACAAAAGGTGACAGAAGTTGGCAAAAGATAAGAAACGTTGGCAAGAGTTGACAACAGTCGATAAAAGTTGACAAAATGTGACAGAAGTTGGCAAAAGATGAGAAAAGTTGAACAAAAGTTGTCAACATTTGTCAAAAGTTAATATAAAGTGACAGCCGTCGAAAAACTTTTGTAAACATTTTTTTGCATTCTAAAAGATCGTGGACTGTCCGTGGCGCATGCAACAAAAACAAACACGACCACTCGGACGCGGCACCCGCGACTGATTGTTTGCGACATTCGCTTCGGGGCCTTGTTGAGGTGTGCGTGTGTGTGAGTGCGTCGTTTCGATCGTTTTGTACGTAGTTTCCATACTGCTTTAGCCATATATATGCTGTGTCTTAGTGGTACCGTAACTGATTTTGTATTATGTAGCCTATCCTGTGTCACGTATAGATAAATGTGCTTTTACAAAGTTTCAAGGAATTCGGATGACCGGTTTAAGAGTTATGGATACATACATACTGAAAATATTTCTAAAAATCGTTAATTTAGTTTTAGTATCATACGTAGAGTCTAAAACAGCAGTATCTCATAAAACAAAGTAACTTACTCCATGACCATCCCTTACAGATGTATTATTAGTATTGGTGTTATAGCACGTACATAGAAAGCACGTCTAATTATATCCTTAAATACTGCAGGGCTCGTGCAAAACAAATCCACATCTCGCTTTTATTATAATTTTGTAAATGCCACAACACAAAAAATATATATTATGTTGCCTGTAATTGCACCTTCCCTCGGGGAAGGGAAAATGCAATATAATGACATTACTCGTAGTCACTAGTCTCATACAAATTATATTGTATAGTTAAAGTTTGTTAGTTGAGGTCTGTACCCAAGAATATGAATTTAAACAAGTTCGTCAATACATTTCTGTTCAACCATTTATTTGCTCTATTTCAGACAAAAGAAAATCTTCTTGTCATCGCCAGAACAATGTTTTACTTGTTGAGGAATCCACAAAAGTGACGAAACCTTTTTATTTAGGAAAGTGCTTCAAAGCCTTTTTGTTTGTTTGCCAAAGACACGCTGTCACGTTTAATGGAATATAATTGTTTAGAAAAAGAAAATACAGGTTTTAATATAATTCATAAACGCTCACCAATGTTATCTCGACGCTCGATCGCAATAAAAGCGTGAATTTGAAACTGAGCGGTACTATACTAAAATTACAAATGAAATGTCAAGGAGGAAAAACTCATGATAAAATATTTTAAAATGTCTCTAAGAATTCTTGCATTCGCAAATAGCTCTAGCAATTCTACATTTATCTAAATGGCTGATTAGTGATTACCTTCGAAAGGCCAAAGTCCATTTTGTACGCCGAAAAAGATATTTATGTATTACAAACGCACTTACAGATATGACGTCACTGTTTTACCCTTCAGCTTGAAGATCAAAGGATTCAAGGTTATATTACCTACATATTGTCATACGTTGCATACAATTCCGCCACCAACACAGAGCAAGGAAGACGCACGGACGGAAAAATTTCGCGACATATTTTTTATAACCTAGTTTCTATGCCTAATTTCTATAACCTAGCATTTGGCATTTAAATATCCTAACGAAAACATAAACTTGTTGGAACGAAGTACCTTATCGCACGTTACACTCCAGACTCTAGACACTTGGCGAATGAGAGCTAGGTCGAAAAAAGTGTAAGATTTCGACCGTCACGACACTTTTGCTGTAGTATGTGTGTTTGTGTGTTTACAAGCGTATGTATATGTGTATGTTACTGCAGTATAGACGTCATTTTTATTTTTTTATTTTTCATTTATTTACTCTCAAACCACAGAGCATGAAATGCGCGCGCCCGCCCCTACTAGAGGCGCCGTGAGCGCGATTTCTCTACAACGGCGTTGAAGCCTGTGGGCGTGGCCTATGACTTACATTGTGTGTGTTGTGCGTGTGCCTAACTTGCTCCTCTTTGTGTGTAGTGTCGATACTAGCACACACACACACATACGAAGCGCTAGCAGCTCAGCGTACGGTTATTGGGTTTCAAATATCATCGCTTAGGGCGCCTCTAGTAGGGGGCGCGGGCGGTAGGTATTTGATGCTCTGTGTCTCAAACGTTGTTAATTTATTTAATTGTTCTTGTGCCTGTTATTTAATGCATAATATACAGCGAAAGAAACTTTGTTTCAACCGGGTGTCCCATGACACCTCTCGTCTTTTTTTATATTCGTTTTAGTACATAACTTAAATAAAAGTACCTTAGTACCGTGTGTGGCCGGTACTTTAAAAGAATAGCCCCACTGAATCTCTCCCCGAGTATGTCGTAAAAGGCGACTAAGGGATATGACTCCCTTCTTATAGGTATTACTAGGTGGTAGGGTTTAACCCGCCCGGGATGGTACCACCGCACTGAATGAAAGGTCGGTCGAAACGGCTATGTAAATAGTTTGTGTTTTCCGTCCAGTTCAGTGTAGCCGGCACGACCGAAGGGAAGCACTGACGTGGCACCAAGTTCACCCGGTGTTATGGGCTGACATCACGGATGTTGTAGGTGATGAAGCCAAACGTGTCAGTTTCCATAATTTTTTTTTTTTTTTTTTTAATTTTACATAATATTTTATTTAACTTCGTTTGTGACCTACACCGATCACTGAGGCTAGGGAAGCAACAAAGAGTCTTTGTAATATTGAAACCGACTGCGAATAAACCGACTGCGACTAAAACTGAGAATGTGTAAAATGAAGCGAGGACAAACTTTCTTTTCTATCATTTTATTGATTTACGTTTTTGTTTATAGACGTCCGGAGATACCAGCCTTTCGGCTACAAAATCCAGACGTCTACTACCTGCACTCTTGCGAGTACAGTGATCATGTATGCCAGATCGAGGCCCCATAGCTGCTCTGTCGAACTTTCGTTCTTCCGAAAAAATCCCATGGGAAACACAGGCTGCGACCTTTCCCCAGCCGATCCGAGCCACCACCCGTCCACCCGAAGGAACCCCCGACCGAAGTCGAGAGCCGGGGGTGAAGCCTTCACTGCCACTGGGGTCAGCACCCTATCCAACCACAACCTGTGCCCAGGGCCTCAGCGTTTTGTACTAGCCTTAAGGCTTTTGTTTTCACCAGCTATGTATATGCGTGGAAGTGCATATGACCACCACCTAATGTGTACCGGGGATCCACCGGTCTCGAATGACAGACTTACGTCAGCGTCATTAGCTCGTGAGAAATCCATCCCACATCCACATATAAGTGTGTGTTGCACCGACATACTGATCTACATTATTCGCATGTCTACCAATTCTCCACATTGGTTACGGAGCTCTAAGTGGCTCACCACTCGCAGCTTTCGCTACTTATTCCCGTATTAGGTGCTTTAACTACACAAGTACGGAAGCACCAGGGAATCAACGCTAAACCACAACCCCTGCGAGACCAACTCCAGTGTTCCGTGCAGAAGCACGAAGCATTCTGGGGCTTTTAACGGAACCCCGCAGTACTCAACCCAGCGTTTAGGGTAGTATCTCATTTGACCCACCGACCTGAGTGGAATCGGCAGCGTGAGCTAAGAGGAGGCCGAAGCCCCAACTTAGTACTCATGTTAGACTAGCAACGTTTAATGAGTAATCGTCGAGAACAAGTTCTCTACCACACATTATTTCTAACAGTGACGCCCGTTACACCGCCCAGTTGCGGGATAGGGTAGCCAGCTGCTAGTTTTAAGGGTAGCCACCGTGTGGTCTGCATAGGGGAACGTCACGGATACTAGTACCCAACTCCGACACCTTGGACGACTGAACGCCTCTGCGACCCCGTACAAAGGTCACTAATACGGGTCTATGGATCCTGGTGGCCGGGCCCGACTGGCCAATCTAAAGCGGCGCTCAGCGGCGCCGGCGCGCCTGCGCTGCTGAGCGCGGCAGGCGGTGTCGGCTGCCAAGGTCATCCAAGGTTACTTTGCTTTTTACACGCTTTTACCGCATAAAAGTACTTGAAAGGAGGCGCGACGACGTGTGGTCCCTAGGTTCAGTGGTCGATGGTGTCACATCATTAATCATATTCATCCCTTCCATACTTTTGAATTACCTGCTGAAGCCTACTTATATATACTTATGGCACTTGTTTAGTACTGTCCGGGTGAAACAATGGTACAGTCTTCCCCTTTACTTAGGGATTTTCCCGTAAGGGATTTTCCCGAGTATCAACTTTCCGGGTCTCCTCTGTCATGCGCATTCACTCGCTATGTTTTCTGCCTTTGTATATCAAATTCTTCTATAGCTCCATTTCATTGCGCATTTAATGTCGTCTTCGTTGTCACTCCGGTGTCTCGTTACGTTAGATCTCTGTCCTTAAGAAATATCTGGGGTACGCAGGGCCTCCTGTTCTTTATCTTTATCTTTATCTGTTAAAATGTAGAGCTTTATGTTCGACTCGGGTTATATGAATTAGAAATGTCAGAGTTTACTAATCTCTTTTTTTCACCCACACCAATGCTATTAGTCATCAATTTGAAGTATGTGTAGGTACCCCAATGTTTAAATTTCCAAGAACTGAACAAGAAAGGTTGGCTGTAAGAAATATCTGTAAGGGATAAGTCCGCCTTTGCACCTTATGTAAATTTTCGAATGTACTTTGTAATGCACTGTTTACTGGAGCAATAAAGCATTTTCTATCTATCTATCTATATAACAATTTTCTTTTTATTATTAGACAGGGGCTAGTATCTTTGGTTGCCATATTAATGAAAAAACCGGCCAAGTGCGAGTCGGACTCGCGCACCAAGGTGTCCGCACCACAAAAAACAATTGTTGAAAAACATGTTTATTCTATAGGAACCCGTATAAATTTTTGACTTTTTCTATTTTTATTATTTGCTGGTACTCGTATATCCTCCATAATAACAAATACTATGTGACTATTTCAACCGGCTAGCTATTACGGTTCCAAAGTTACCGCAGCCACATATTACTTAATAGTTACTTCGTAACATATAAATCACTACATAGAAAAAGTTCTATACCTTCGGCTTTAATAGCCTACTGTTTCACGTCGCCAATCGCTGCGTGCGAAAATGTACCTAAACGATGGAGTGTAAAGTGGTTATTGCTTTGCAGCTGCGCGCAGTTGCGTGGAGAGCGTGTAGGTATGCTTCGCGCGGCTGACGAATTACCACTGAATTAGACCGCCCCGCGGTGGCGGCCCGCCGGGCGGTAGGTAGTTAGCGCGCGCAAGTACACGAGTGCGTGAGGCCTGCCGCAGCAGGACAGGCAGGCAGACAGGCGGCATAGGGTTAGTAATAGGCTTCCGTACGGGGTCCAGAAACCTACAAATTTGGAAATCGACCTACAACTTTAATAGCAATGAGACTTTTTGTGTTGCACTCAGGTTTGCATTTTATATTGTGAATTGATATTGGTTGATGATGACGATTATTTAAAAAAAAAATCGGAAAAAGAAGATTTACTTGGATGAGTCGTCGCTTTTTTATCGTAAACGAAAAATGTGTCATTGTTCCACTCGCGAGCAGGTGTCTAAGGATGTTCTACGTTGCGCGAATGTCATGCCGGCCTGACAGAAACTTTACACGCCCCGTTTGAAAAACCATCGGCAGCTCGTGGTATGAAATAATTGTTTCCCCATCTATGCAGTTTCACGTTCACGTCGGCCCATGTATCCACCACAAGCCCGAAGTATTATGATTATTTTTTTTTTAATGGAAACTGACACGTTTACGGCTACATCACCTACAACATCCGTGATGTCACCCCATAACACCGGATGAGCTTGGTGCCACGTCAGTGCTTCCCTTCGGTCGTGCCGGCTACACTGAACTGGACGGAAAACACAAACTATTTACATAGCCGTTTCGATCGACCTTTCATCCAGTGCGGTGGTACCATCCCGGGCGGGTGAAACCCTACCACCTAGTAATATAGGAAGGGAGTCACATCCCTTAGTCGCCTTTTACGACATACATGGGGAGATATTATTATAGTTTATTTAATATAGTTAAATTTCAAAAACCCGAACATTGGCGACCGCCTAAGAAAGTAATCTGTAATAATTCGATGAGAATCGACATCCGCCGCTGCGGGGCGGACAAGGACGCGCTACAACTTTAGGGTCCGCTTAGCATAGTTGCGTAGGCAATTAAGCAAGCCCACATATTTGTTTATTCGCAAAGGAAATTTACATAGGACCGGTCTCCCTATTGTTTCAAATAAGTTAATCAAGGCAAGATTTGGGACAAAGCTATTTATGCCCTCGGAAAGTCGTTTGGGCGTCGGACCCGCTCCGGACCGCCCGACCGACCGTCCAGAGGTAGAATTGTTTCGAATAACACAATAAAAGACGCGCCCCCGAAAGCCTGAAAGTCCTCGTCGCATAAATCTGTTTATCCATTTGAATATACATAAGGGCGAGGGACACAAAGCGTGTACTCGCATTACACTATTAGGGGCCTTTTCAAGGAGCGAACCCTTCTTACCCTCCCGCTGATTTTCTCTTACGTTGCTCTGTAAACACACCAGCAGCATAGCTTCTGTCTCTGCCCAAGAGAGCCGCTCTGTGTTTTTGTAGTAGTTGAAACGTTATTTCGCCATTAGTAGGAAAAATAAGTTCTTTCACAGCTCGTGTCTGAGAAAGAAAAGCAGCAATGTATTTTTATTAATCTAATATTTTATTAAGGCTTAAGTCCATATTATGTCAGCCAAATGGAGTGAGAATGGACTAATAATTTGAAAGTGTAGATTTTTATTATATGTATGTACTAGCTGTGCCCGCGGCTCCGCCCGCTCTCATATTTCACTTCACTGCTAACCTCAAAAGCCATTTAGCGTGATAGTAAGTAGCCTATAGTTGATGGGAAGAATCAAGCTATCCGTAGAATTTTGTTGGTTCTCGAGTTATAAGCGGACAGACAGACACTCAGACAGACAGAAAGCAGACGTTGGATTTTATTATAGGTAAGGATATCGTCGCAGAGAGGCTCTGTACCCTTTTTTTGTGGATATTTTGGGAACCTTTTGCGAACCTATCGCTTCTCTAAATCGTTTCTTTGTTGCACCGCTAGGGTGTGGAACTGTCTTCCGTGCGAGTGTGTTTCCCGTATCCTTTAACCTGGGTGTCTTCAAAGCAGACAACAGTCCGCAAATCTACTGGCATTGCGCCTAACTAAGTAGCGTAACTGAGCGTGGTTTCGCGAGGAGAGGTGATTTTGGCTATGCCGACTGCACTATTTGTCTATAGGCACAGTCACCCATGTTGGTTTACATAAAAATAAATATGTAAGCTAAGAAGAATGTGGATTAAGGAATTTGACAATTGTTTTATAAATGAAATAGATTAAAAACTCTTTCACACACATTTTAAAATAAAACATTACCTAAATATTAAAATATTTGGACGATGTCATGCTCGCTCGTGAAAGTAGTCGATATTGGACACAGGGTGACTAAGCTCAAGTGGCAGTGGGCTGGGCACGTTATCCGAAGAGACGACGACCGTTGAAGTAACCGTGTCCTACACTGGCAGCCGTGGACAGGAAAACGATGTGTGGGATGACCACCCGCCAGGTGGGCTGACTGACTGACTGACATGCTCGCTCATGTCACATTTAACTACACATAAATATTAGGATAAATTATTTTCATATGCACGGCGGCACTGTCCATGGTCATGGGCTGGTGTTAAATGTAAAAAACCGGCCAAGTGCGAGTCGAACTCGCACACCGAGGGTTCCGTATTGCCATGCGAGTGGCGATAACCATGGTTAGCGCCACTCACGCCATCTATGGCGTGTTTATGAAATGCTTCATATTAGTTCAAATTCATGATTAGTAAAAATGCTTCATACTCCTTTCGGTAGATGGCGCGCGCGCATACACTTTTTAGTTTCTTCTCTGGGAACCCCCGTGAATTTTTTACTTTTTTCTTATTTTTATTATTTGTTGTAATATCGGCCATAATAACACATTCTGTGAAAATTTCAACGAGACACCTATTACGGTTCAAGAGTACAGCCCTCGGACAGAGAGACAGACGGACAGACAGACAGACGGTGTAGGCTTATTAATAGGGTGCCGTACCTAATACGGAACCCTAAAAATATATAAAAAAAAAAAACACTCTGTACTGTTATGTTATTACCACGTAGTTATTACTGAGGCTCTGTGGCACGCTCTGGGGCACAGTGGGATGTATACTCATTCTTATAAGGCAAAATAAATATTTCCCCGCAAATTGGGTTCACTTACACTTCATCCGCCAACTGCTATGAAGTGCCCGTTGAAGAACGAAATGACCTACTCGGCCGTACTCGTATTTCGTTTAGCATTGCGTAATAATGCAAATATACAAGCAATAAAATCCGCGAACGCAAAGCCTCGTTTACACGTCCGACATATCTGTTCGCGATTTATACCGCCCTCCACACAATGGAGAACATTTTATGGAAAGGGCATTATGAGTGTCTTAGTACGGAGTCAGGCCTTTGAATTGTTGTATGATTATGATTTCCTCACTTCTAAAATCGACACAATGTGATATATCGTGTAAATAAATTTCAATAATAAACTTTTTGTAAAACTGAAATCGTTTGAATCCAAAACTAAATAAACGCAGAAATGCTATTTGACCAAATATTTTGATTCATATCAATCCTTCTTTTCTCGTTATAAGCGGCGGGTGGCCAAATGGTTTGGGCATTGGCTTCTCATGCGAGAGGTCCGAGGTTCGAATCCGGTCGGCGAGCACGAATGAGTTTTTTCTGACGAAAAAATGTACGTGCAAACCTACACCTGCTGCATCACCGTTCAGAACCGGCTTAAAACTGTAGGTCCCTTCCCTTACCCCTTACTAGGTGGTAGGCTCAAATTGTAGCTGACTGGGTTAGTACCACCTTACTGGATGTAAGATGGCCGCATAGCAGCCTCGGTTGTGTTCTACTCTAGTCCAGTATAGCCAGCAATCCAGGTAGGTCTCCGGTATGGCACCTTCCTTCTCGGAGGTGATATTGGCTGGTCAGAGCATGTGCTTTGGCCCCTGCGACTCAGCCACTCATACCGGATTACATAAAAAATAATACATTGCTCCATTCGGTAGAAATATGTAAGTAGTTTTATTCCATAGGTACGTTTGCATGATATTTTTTTTTAATATTGTATGTGCATGTGCACTTCATGTACGGGTTACACTATTATACTGATTGCATTAAGGCTAGATGGGCGAGGTGCCTTGTTAAAGGGCGACAGGATAGCGACCTTGGCACGGTCCTTCCACCGAGTCATGCAGCAGGTGGGGCTTCGTGCCTTACTTACTTTTAATACTTTGCTAAACGTGGTCGTCGGTGTTGTGCTGTAATTTACAAGACTACTTTCAGAATAATATAGTTTACTCTGCTTCAACCCAATTGTCGGGATACAGCGTGTGGTATGTATGTATGTCATTATTTTACAGTTCATTCGACACTTCTATTACGTGTATGTACCTACTCGTACTCGATTCAATATTCTGTGCCCCTCCGTTATTTATGCGTATGATAAGCGTCATCGGGGTGGGGGGTGAGATCCGGACTGCGGGGGCAATTATTCCGACTTATGGCACTAATCTTCCTGCCGATCTGGGCGAACATAAAAAGGAGTGTATTTAATGTTTTCATATCTACGTTCTGGAACTGGGCTTTTCAAAATGTACTTGAGCTCAATATGCTATCCATGTTAATATTTTAGATATTTTAGAATGACATCTTATTAAGCAATGAATTTTTTATATTTTTATATTATAAGAAAATATACATATCACTTTTTAGTGCTTCTATTATTTATTGAAAAAGAACACGTTTTTTTTATACACATTTTATATATTTCGGCGAATGCCGTCTTCAGTAATTATTTATTATGATATGAATAAAATATTGTTTATTTACAAAAGTTTGTCATGGTAACAATGTCATTGGTTAATGACACTGTTACCATGACATGACAAACACAGATCTATAGATTAAAAAAAAAAAAAAAAATAAAAATAAAAAAAAATGGACGTTTGTAACCTTAGTGTTGAGCGTTGAGACCAGGGGAGTGCTGGTAGGCTCCCAGCTTCCAAATATATGCTGCTTCCCATGTGCGAAGGTCGATTTGTCTTAGTGGAGGCGTAAAAGATCTGATTATGCGTACCGTATAGCAGTTGTTGAAGGATAGTTGATGTGTTTTTGCATGGATTGGGATTGGCAAAGGAGAGTTTATGATTGAATCTACCGTGTGTCTATGGTGGTTCATCCTTATGTGAAGTGGAGTATTGGTCATTCCAATATAATATGAATTACACAGTCGGCACTCTATCTTCTACATCTTATTAAGCAGGTTTAATAATGACATAATTATTGTAAAGTATATTTTTATACGTACACCTTCGTGAAATAAATTTCATATGAGTTTCTTAATTGCCTACCTAGAAATTAAAATTGTAATAATTTCTATTGCATTGTATTGTTGTATTGTACATATATTGATTGTTCATATGGCAGTTAGACTGCACTCGAACTTATTACAATTTTCTATTCCTTTCGATTAAACCACTTTAAGTAATACGTCGCGAGATTCATTCAATTGTAATCCGTTGTTGTGCATAACTCACTGAAAAAAAACTTCACTGTGCTTCCGTATCGCAGATAAGTGTACCTATTAGAAATTGCATGCTTCCTAAATAATGTGATAAGTTTGAAAACCGCTGTTATTCCACATCAAAGCACGGTTTTACGAGTAGGCGGCCTCTCGCAAGTAGTAGCTTTTTCCTGTTAGCACCGTTTGATTGTGTAGATAGGACATGACGAATTGCACTATTATTGGGATATCGGACGAGGAATAAGTGGATCTTTATGGGGAATATGCCGCATCATTCATTCTGCGGTATGGCTATCTTTCTGTCTGTCTATCATGTAGGAATGACAAATTGAATGTGTCGTTTCCTATCTTAATCGCTTTTCATTGTGGCTTTGTTTCAGGCGATAGCAAATGCTGAGATGGGATCAGTCATTTTTTTTTTTTTTTATTTATGAAAGGAAACAGTGCACATAAATAAATGAATATAACATATAAATTACAAATTACCGAATGGCTTCGGTTGGAAGGACGGATCAAAGCTCGGACGTCAGCAAAAACTGCGTGACCCTATTTTTGTGCGTTGGGCGTTTTGATGACGGGTACGGCTGACGCGTTTTACTATATGCTAAAAATATGCATACATACATAGCGTCACACCTATTTCCCGGTGGGGTAGGCAGAGACAACGGATCTCCACGTGCTACGATACTGACACACCTCTGCCGCCTCTTCCACTCCCACAATAAAAATATAATACTTTTATTTTGCATGTTTTGCTTAACGTGTTTATTAGAATGATGGGTATGTGTCCCTTTCAAAAAATTTGCAGTTAGTATGGAAATACCTTATATATAAGGTGCTTCGTGAGTCATGTCAAAAATTTCGGGAGGGTTACGTACACACTCAAATAAACACGTTATGCAAAAAAAAAAAAATTATACATTTTTAGCATTACTTTTCGAGAAATTTAACAGAACATGTTTGCTACCTAAACATTAACCTGTGTGTAACAGTAGGTAACTTGCATGGTACGGGGTCAATGACCGTACTATGTTCGAACGCAGAACAGCTGTTTGTTGTAAGTAAGTCACAAGGTCACTATGATTGGTTTTTACAGCTACTTATTAGATTTTATTTTTTTGTTAGGAGAAAAAATGCTCTCATAAAGATATGTTTTTTTACGTAAATTGTTTATTTGAGTGTGTATGTAACCCTCCCGAAATTTTTGACATGACTAACGAAGCACCTTATATAATTATACCTACTCATAATGCTAATAAATTACGGAGGCACCTCGATAAAAATCCCACGAATTACCGCTTACTCTGATCAAGGCTTTAGAAGGCAAGTTGTTAGTGCAGGTATTGCGAGCCTATTTCGCCGCCTGTTTACGAGATATTCCCTGGGGCGCAAATGAGGTCAATATGTCTCCCCCCACTTCAGTGACAAGACGACGGTAATTTTACCCTCTAGCCTCATAACTCACACACCTGCCTAGTTTTTCATTCTGACCACACAATAAAGCGGCTGGTATCTACTCTGACCCCTATCTTGTGAGCTGTTGTGAAAAGATGTCTCAGAAAATATTTATTGTCCAGAAAAATTACAACAACAAACTTAGAAATGTATTAGGTATATTACTTCGAACCACCACCCTGACTTTGTCCACAACCACAGGTATGTAGGTAGGTTAAGCATTAAGTTCGCCTTTTGCCGAAGCTTCGGCTAAAGTATAAAATAAAGCCTGTTTTCATTGGATTTAATTGCATCAAATGGTGTGTGACAGTATCAATTAGGTTAGGTTAGATAAAGTTCCACCTTACGTTATGTTTATTACGTTAAGAGGGCGGTACTACAGCCATCAAAATGCGCACTGATATGGCGCATTTTGAATAGCGAAGCGATCGCTTGTTTTATAGTATTTGTTCAAAGTTTGTTATACTACTACATTACACGAATATCCAAATCTGTCAAAAGAAGTAAAATTTTATCTTACATCATCTGCAATTAGTATAAACTCAAAATAATATTTTAGAAAGCTGCAATTTCGAAACAAAGAGAGCATTTCGGAGTATTTAGGACCATTTAGTAGTACGTTTGTGATTTTTTTTTCACATATTAATTGACATAAATAAAAATTAAAATCGGTCACCAACTTTTAAATATGGTAAACTTTTAGACACGATTTTTTAATATATATATTTTTGAAATTCGTTGTACAAAAAACCGAAACGAAAATGTGGCAAATTTTGCAAATTGTGCCTCACGCTGTAGTACCTCAGTCATAACGTTTGTTACGTTAGGTGCAAATATAGATAAATATTTCTCGTAAATTTAACTCCTGTCGGAATTTCATACATTGCGAGTACTTTCCTTTGGTGTTACGTGTTTGCGTAATTAGCTAATTTCTCTATATCTAAAACAAACATTTTCTAATTCAACGATTTCCGTGAAACTAATATATAATATAACAGAAGCGTGTTCTAAGCACCCCTAATTCAAGATTCTGTCTGTATACATAGATTCAAGCCGGCTTCTGATGTTGGTTTTCAATTATTATACGACGAGTGCCTAATCTCGTGATGGCGCTAATTTTGACTGCATAATTAATGCAAAATTAACACTCTGCTACCACACATTTGCCGTTCGTGTTTGTGACGTATGTCACAAATTTGTTGTTTCAGAAGGAGAACACACAATGGTAGTAGCATTATTTAGGCATACTTAATGTATTGTATGTAATATTTATATGGTAGGTAGTAATATACTTATATTGATATGGTAGATATGGCCCCTTTAGGGGGTTAATCTCTATAAAATATCGGTCAAGTGCGAGTTTTAATCACGAACTGAGGGTTCCGTGGATCTGCTATACCATGCCTGTCAAAAAACAATAACCGTATAACTTTTATCAGTCTGCCATGCAAAGTACCTGTAGCGCCATCTATTATTTAGTAGAGTGAATAATGTACTAATCGATTCTTAGTAGGTTTCTTGTATGAGGCTACCTATTACGGTTCAAAAGACACAGCCCTAGGACGGACGGACGACGTACAGATGAACGGATGGACGGACAGACAGACAGACAGACGGCTAAATCTTAATAATAGGCATCCGTATGGATACGGAACCCTGAAAACAAAGTATGTAGATTGCAAAAAAGAACTGCGGTAAAATTGTAAAAAAAATTGTTAATGCCACATATTAAGTACCTACTATAGTATGTTTTCGAAAATACCTAAACTCAAAATATATTCTGGAAAACGCGATACTTTTTTCGAATTTAACCACCGTTCTTTTTTGGAATTTACTTAGACCTGTCAAAAAATGAGAGACTATACGGGTCTCCCGACTATAGGGGGTGATTTTTTATTTCTTTTACTTTTGATTAAGAGACGAAATAAATTCCCATTTTAATTTACCTTTGAACATGAACGTCAATTCCGAAAGGTTTGACTGTCTATTCAAAGCTCCAACTCAAACTTATTTCATTTAAAATTACAAGTCTAATATGAGTACCCATTTAGAATTTTGTGATAGTAAAGAAGTACATACGTCGAATGAGGGTGTCTGTTCGTCCCATTACGCAAGTGAATGTGCACAAACTGTAAGTGTTATTACCAAGCCAGGGTGTATCGTTCCCGTTCACTGTGTCCCGCAGTTTGTGTAGTAATAACAAGGATATTATTTAAGTTATTCGTCCTGTGCCGTGCACTAAAATTTGTATAGCGGCATTTTGTACAGACCAAGTGGTGTAACAGAGGTAGAATTTGGATGTAAGTTTTTTTTTATTTTTTTTTTTATTGAAATCTCGACATGTGGCGTCGAGCCATAAGGCGTCTATCGACGCCCATGGATATTCGACCAAGTTTGGGTCAAGTAGAAACTAACGAATGAGATAAGGAGTGAATTCATGCGATTGGAAAAGTCGGTTGGCAACTAACTAGACCAGATCGGATATTAGCTCTAAATTGGTGCGCGGCACGGTATGTATGCGGAACCGATTAGAATGTATGGGAAGCCATCGATATGGCACCTTCTCGGAAGTGATATACAAAAAAAACCGTCAAGTGCGAGTCGAACTCGCGTGGAGTCAGTTCCCTGCCATTCCGTTTTCCGTGAAAACTTTAAGACTTAAAGCTTAAAGACGTAAATTATATAAGAGAAAAAAAAAAATTTGGTAATACAGGCCATTACCAAATTTTTTTTTTTTTCAAATTTTAGACACGGTAGTTTCGGAGATTTTGGTTGGAATACTCAATTTTCGTATATTTTCCTTAATATCTAATTTAAACTATGTATTTTGTATAAATAAAATATATTTGGATTGGATATAACGAGCCATTTTCATGATGTACTTGATTTTTTTTTTTCTTTTTTATTTGTCCTCCAAAACAAAAAAAATCATTTACGCTATATGTTTGTGATTAAGTCATCAAACTCTATAAATTGTACTGATTACCACATTACCACTGGCCATCAGTACAATTAAATGATTTTGAAAATCCTTCTAAAACAGAAAGCGGTTTGTTTTTGTATTCGATCGCGAGTCTCGGCCGAGAGACATCGTGTTGTTTATATTTTTGAAAATTTCCATAAAAGCTTGGAACCTCTTTGTTCTTTAATTTTGTATTGGAGTTCTATATATTAGTCAGGCAGATGCCGTAAGTGATAAAAGTAAACACTGGAGCTAAATCTTCAGTGCAAGTGGTGGAGGCGCCGGGTACTCGTAGCAAATTCCAACTTTTTTTGTCCAGTAGAATCGGAGAAAATAACATGTGACAGACTGACAGACACAATAGTGATCTTAAATGGTTCGAATTTTTTCCTCTTGTGAGGTACAGGACCCTAAAAACGAACGAAACAGCAAGGAAATTGCCTGAAAGAAGAAATGTGCTTTTGTACCGCCTTCAACTCAAGGGTCTGAATATGAATAAAAATATTATTTACCACTTTTGTTCGGTTTGTTATTTGGAAGTCGGTTCAATGTTTTTTAAAACAGTTTATTGTACATTGTAACTTGTCATTATTGTAGCTGTTATGTTTTCAACAAATAAATAAATTTAATATACATAAATTTACGCTTTAAAGTTTTACACTTCGTTCCATGCTCTGTGCAAGCTCGATATACATATGGTTGTGCTCCGTGCGTGGTTTTCAGCTCACGTAACTAATTTGGAGGCTCGACTCCACCGTTCCGGGCGGAGCGGAGAGGGGGGAGGGACGCGAACTGCTTTTGAAAAGGAAAGGACAATGTAGCGAGGAAGGATATCCAAACTTTCTTGCGCTGACTAGACGAGGTGGTATAATTGCGTAGGATCCAGGCTAATGGCGGATCCTTCCCCATCCGAGAGCTCTCGAACGTCGGGACAATGCGATGGTAATTTAATTTTTCAGTGCAGAATACTGATGACGACGGGACGGATGCTGGTCGGGCTGCGGTGATTGAATTATAAGGGGAGAAGAAGAATGTTCTACAAGAACAAAAAAAAAAAGTACGAGTGTGATGTGTTAAGTGTATGTCAGTCAGTGAATCAGCGTGTATGTGGCCTCTCCAAGAAGATCGTTTTTAGGGTTCCGTATACATACTTACTATATATATATTACTAAGCCTATGCCGCCTGTCTGTTTGTCTGTCTGTCCGTCCGTTATGAGTCCCTCCAAGGGGTGGCCGGACCGCAGTCAATGCGCGTCACCGGGACCAAATTGGTGGTATCCCGGCAGCGGGCCTCCCTGCGTGCAACGACTTTCAAATGATTGTTCCATGATGAAGTCGTGACATAGTGCGGGTGCTATGGCCGCAAGGCTGGTGCGCTCGGGTCAGTGGCGGGTGAATATGTCTGTCCGTCTTTATCTTTTGAACCGTAATAGGTAGCCGGTTGAAATTTTAAAAAAATATGTGTTATATGGCGGATATGCCAATAAAAAGCAAAAAGTTAAAAATAAGCATACAAGAAACGTGCTAAGAATAGATTAGTATATTCGCGATTAGAATTCGCGCTACTAAAGATGGCGCCACAGGTAGTTTGCATCGCAAACAGACAAAAGATAGACGGAAGATGGTTTTTTGACAGGTATGCTATAGCATCTACGGAAACCTCCGTGCGTGAGTAAAACTCAGACTCGACCGATTTTTTAGCCTTGAAAGTAGAGCTCCTGAAAAACAGCTTCGCTGTCTTGCATAGTGAACCAGCAGAGTGGGCTCCATTTTCGTCATACGTTTACGTTTACTTATATTTTGTTAAATTGTTGAGTACAATAAGCGTGTTGAATAAATTGTTTCTTTCTTTCTTTCTTTGAATCTACGGTACGGAACCACTGATTGCCTCCGACGTACTTGTCGTCGTCCGACCTGGCGGTTGATCTTCCCATACTCCGTTTCCGTGTCCACGGCCGCCAGTGTAGGATCAGTCTACTCCAACGGTTGTCTCGTCGGTTGACGTGCCCAGTCCACTGCAATTTGAGCTTAGCCACCCAGTGTCCAATATGTCGATATTACTACTTTTGTCGACGGATCTCTTCATTACCCAGTATAATATAGCGTGTTTTTATTGCATCTGACACGGTTGGCTACATCAACATCACCTACAACATCCGTGATGTCAGCCCATAACACCGGGTGAACTAGGTGACATGTCAGTGCTTCCCTTCGGTCGTGCCGGCTACACTGAACTGGACGGAAAACACAAACTATTTAAATAGCCGTTTCGACCGACGTTTCATTCAGTGCGGTGGTACCAACCCGGGCGGGTTGAACCCTACCACCTAGTAAGGTAAGAAGGGAAGGGACCTACAGTTTTACGTGGAATCCGAACCACGGTCAGCCTCCAACGCTGAGCGGCCACCCATCCAAGTACTGACCGCGCCCAGCGTTGCTTAACAATCAATAGCAACAGTCGACTGTCTGCACCACTGAGCTATCGAGGCTGACATGGCGTATACCTATATTATATTTATTATTTTATAAACTAGCAAACGGTTTTACTGATTTAGACCCAATTGCGCGTAGAATGGCTATTGCACGATTACGCTAATTTTAAGATTATCTCGCGAAAATATAATAATATATAATCTCTTCTTCAGTGAAGATCCTTGAGCGAATTCTAAGATTATTGGAACCACAGACAATCAGAGGATAATTCTGCTACATTCAATTGGGGGTTTTACTCTAATTTTAAAGCGAGCGGAGTCGCTCGCCTTAAAAATTATTTCGTATTATTTTAAAGTATTCTTCTTCAAAATAAATTAAAAATAAGTCCCTGAAATGTTCCAAATAATTCATTTTAAAACAATTCCTGATGAACATTATCGTACTCTAAAATATTTTAACTCTTTCATGAAAAACACCCAAGTTAGCTCACAATAAAATTTTGATTCGCTGGCTTTTAAATACATTTAATACTCGCGGGAACCAGCAGCTGACGAAAATCCCGCACTATATAAATTCAGACCGTTGTTTAAGTGAATAGGGCTCAAAAGAAATTTCAAAGCCGACGCGCAAAGGCTGTGTTCATCTGCAGCGGGGCCTTTGAAACCGGTCCGCGAGCTATGTCGAGTGTCCGAAAGTCGCTGGCGGTCGCCCCGAGGCGGCTGCCCCCGCCCGCATCGCGCTCGCCCGCCACACCGAACCGACGACGCCATCCACAAAAATAATACAGAAACCGCAACATAATAAATAACATGTATTGAAACACACGCCCAGACCCGCCCCGTCAAAGGAGATCAAAGGAGGAGGCTCACGCACGTACGCCGCGCCCGTAACAAATACATAAATCTGTATCAGCTTTTAGCATTTTCATCACGGCGCCGGGGAAAATATCAAAACAACAAGTCCGTTAATATCTCGGAAACGAACGGAAATGAGTACAAGTGGAGGGCCCAGGAGAACGGATCAAACGGAGCGTGCAGGAAAATTAACGCTAAAATAAGAGAGGGGAGTGCAGGGGAGGGGGAGGCGGGAAGGATAGCGGCGGGTCTGGCCGAGGCGGGTCTCGGGCAAATTAAATTATTTCCAAAGTCCCCGCGCTCTGTGTCCTCGCAAGCAATGCCAATATAGTTGACAGAGTAAACGGCTGAAGCTTAAATTATTATGTACATTACATATGCAAATGTTTGGAATCACACAAGGGCCCAGCGAGTCACACGTATGTACAAATATGCTATACTATTTTGTAGTCAAATACTATGAAGATGGGCTCAAATTCTAGCAGTGCGTACTCCCACTGTCATATTCATCCACACAAATTCTATATATTATTTATTATTATATTGTTGACCCTTAAATATATTACTTATATTGTACCCACTTGTTAGCCTGAAATTTCACACACGGTTAACAGATATGGCGACTTTGAAACTTCTTTATAATTTTTAAGACATATTCAGCGCCAACACGCTTATGTGCATTGACGTTTTTTCATCCTTCAGTTACATGACGTATTGTGCCACCCCTAATTTATATTTCGTAATCAAACAAAACATCATTGAATGTGTTCTTTTTTTCTTTTTTTATGTTTTATAGCGGTTCATAGAATACACCTTCCTTCCAAATGTCATACCTACATATAGTGCCAATCTTCTTCGAGTAAAATGGTTGTAACATACGGACGGACATGACGAAATTATAAGCATTCCCTTTTTTGCCATTTGGCTACGGAACCCTAAAAAACATTTGCCAACTGGGCTACTCCAGCTATTATTATTTTAAAAGACAAATATTCCATTCATATGTTTTCGTAAAAGTTAACAATAACTAGTATAATATTACATAGAGCTTAATGTTAGATCGCAGATTTAATTCTGCAAATAGTTTGCAGAATTAAATGACTTAATGTTCTCTAAATTATGAAAGTTTACCTACTTACATACCTAGAACCAATTCATATCAATGTACACTAGTGTCTTACATAAGTACAATAAATCTGCCAATGTGCCATCATTCAGTCGCACTCCGCGTCTCCGCGCGTTTAGAGTCTCCGCAATCCTCGGCAACTCGTCTGTCGAGGGATCAATTTTCCACCAATCAAAGAGTGCACGTTCCCTCCCTCCCTCACCCCTCCCGCCTGCGCCGCCTCCGGCGCGATCCGCTTCCGCTTACGCCTCTCTTGTCTGTAATTTGCTGCTAAATCACCAGAGGAAGGTTCGGGCGCGCCCCAGGCCCCGCCGGGCACTTGACTTGCGGCCTGGAATCACGGCGAAACTTAGCAGCGGAACGTTGAGGCTTCGCGGATCACACTGCAATATTTTATACACGAAGCGGATTTATAGCTGTACGCTATGTGTTGATATGTTGGGTGTTTTCGTGCTATGAGATATACTGCTAGCTGATATGAATCTACAGGGTCATTTTTAGGGTTCCGTACCTCAAAGGAGGAAAAAACGGAACCCTTATAGGATCACTTTGTTGTCCGTCTGTCTGTCTGTCTGTCTGTCTGTCTGGCTGGCTGGGTGTCTGTCGATCTGTCAAGACCTTTTTTCTCAGGAACGGGTAGAGGTAAGTTGAAATTAATATCAAATACTAAGGTCTACGTTTCCTCGGAGGTGTAAAAAAATTAAGCTTATAGGTCCACGCAATCACTAGATACGCCCATTTAAGTCACATATTTTGCTACCGGCAAACCAAATTAAAACCTATAGAGTACTTCCCGTTAACCTAGAATAATGAAATTTGGTAAGAAGCAAGGTCTCATAGCACAAGTAAAGGAAAAAATCGAAAATTGTAAATTTATAGATATCTGACATTAAAAAAAATTTTAGTTTGTTTTGTATGTCAAGGTCCCTTTTTCTCAGGAACGGATCAAGATAACAAATTGAAATTATTATAAAATACTAAGATCTACGATCTCTTTAAGGTGTAGAATATTCAAGCTTCTAAATCAACGTAATCAAAAGATACGGCTATCTATGTCATATTTCATACTCGCAAACTCACTCAAAACAAATCAAAACCTATAGGGTATTTCCTGTTAACATAGAATCATAAAATTTGGTAATAAGCAAGGTCTTACAGCACAAGTAAAGGAAAAAATCCGAAAATTGTAAAATTGTAGTTATTGACATAAAAAAAAAATTTTTTTTTATATGTCAAGGTCCCTTTTTCTCAGGAACGGATAAAGATAACAAATTGAAACTAATATGAAATACTAAGATCTACGATCTCTTTAAGGTGTAGAATATTGAAGGTTCTAAATCAACGCAATCAAAAGATACGGCCATCTATGTCATATTTCATACTCGCAAACTCACTCAAAACAAATCAAAACCTATAGGGTACTTCCTGTTAACATAGAATCATAAAATTTGGTAAGAAGCAAGGTCTTACAGCACAAGTAAAGGAAAAAATCCGAAAATTGTAAAATTGCAGTTATTGACATAAAAAAATTTTGTTTTGTTTTGTATGTCAAGGTCCCTTTTTCTCATGAACGGATAAAGATAACAAATTGAAATTAATATGAAATACTAACGTCTGCGATCCCTTCGAACTATAGAAAATGAAAGCTTCTAAATCAATATAATCAAAAGATACGGCTATTTATGGGAAATTTTAATAATTGCAAACTCACTCAAATGAAATCAAAACCTATAGGGTACTTACCGTTGACCTAGCTAGAGTAATGAAATTTGGCAAGAAGCAAGGTCTCACAAGTAAAGATAAAATCCAAAAAGTTAAGTCGTTATGTCATATAAGAAATATATTTTTGTATATTTCAACTTCACGAATGCCGCACAGTCAAAAACCATTGCTGTAGTGTTTATTTAGGCGGTTCGGGATTTTCCAAAACAATTGTTTTTGTACATACATAATACCTACAAATATATTGAGTGATGCTGATGATACGGAACCCTCGGTGCGCGAGTCCAACTCGCACTTGCCGACTTTTTATTAAATGGTAGGTTCTATATCTGAAATGGATCACGTTTATGATGTTAGTTTTACTTTACGTACCTAAAGTTAGTTTTTTTTTTCTGGACACGCCACATAGTAGTCCCCATGCATACTAACTAATACACCCTGAAAATTTCAACAAAATCGGTCCAGCACTTTCAGAGTTAATAATAAATGAAAAAAATTACATTTACGTGCATCTCTTATGCGCGGGACAGCTGGCGCAGCTACTTTTTGATTCGCACGGGTCAACGACCACCCAGCTGTCCCCGCGCCAATGATGCGATGCGCGCACGTAAATATAATTTTTTTCCACTTTTTAATAACTCTGAAAGTACTGGACCGATTTTATTGAAATTTTCAGGGTGTATGCATGGGCACTACTATGTGGCATCTAGAAAAAAAATCTAACTTTAGGTACGTAAAGTAAAATTAACATCATAAACGTGATCCATTTCAGATATAGAACCTACCATTTAAGGGACTTCACTTAATAAAAAAAGTCGGCAAGTGCGAGTTGGACTCGCGCACCGAGATCAATATAATCAAAAGATACGGCTTTTGATTATATTGATTTAGAAGCTTTCATTTTCTATAGTTCGAAGGGATCGCAGACGTTAGTATTTCATATTAATTTCAATTTGTTATCTTTATCCGTTCCTGAGAAAAAGGGACCTTGACATACAAAACAAAACAATTTTTTTTTATGTCAATAACTGCAATTTTACTATTTTCGGATTTTTTCCTTTACTTGTGCTGTAAGACCTTGCTTCTTACCAAATTTTATGATTCTATGTTAACAGGAAGTACCCTATAGGTTTTGATTTGTTTTGAGTGAGTTTGCGAGTATGAAATAAGACATAGATGGCCGTATCTTTTGATTGCGTTGATTTAGAACCTTCAATATTCTACACCTTAAAGAGATCGTAGATCTTAGTATTTCATATTAGTTTCAATTTGTTATCTTTATCCGTTCCTGAGAAAAAGGGACCTTGACATACAAAACAATTATTTTTTTTTTTTATATCAATAACTACAATTTTACAATTTTCGGATTTTTTCCTTTACTTGTGCTGTAAGACCTTGCTTATTACCAAATTTTATGATTCTATGTTAACAGGAAATACCCTATAGGTTTTGATTTGTTTTGAGTGAGTTTGCGAGTATGAAATATGACATAGATAGCCGTAACTTTTGATTACGTTGATTTAAAAGCTTGAATATTCTACACCTTAAAGAGATCGTAGATCTTAGTATTTTATATTAATTTCAATTTGTTATCTTGATCCATTCCTGAGAAAAAGGGACCTTGACATACAAACCAAACTAAATTTTTTTTTAATGTCAGATGTCTATAAATTTACAATTTTCGATTTTTTCCTTTACTTGTGCTATGAGACCTTGCTTCTTACCTAATTTCATTATTCTAGGTTAACGGAAAGTACTCTATAGGTTTTGATTTGGTTTGCCGGTAGCAAAATATGTGACTTAAATGGGCGTATCTACTGATTGCGTGGACCTATAAGCTTAATATTTTTACACCTCCGAGGAAACGTAGACCTTAGTATTTGATATTAATTTCAACTTTATACCTCTACCCGTTCCTGAGGAAAAAGGTCTTGACAGACCGACAGACACCCAGCCAGCCAGACAGACAGACAGACAGACAGACGGACAACAAAGTAATCCTATAAGGGTTCCGTTTTTTCCTCCTTTGAGGTACGGAACCCTAAAAATGACCCTATATACTGCTAGAATTAATGTTGAATGCATAAGGAAAAAGAGTGTTTCTTATAGGATTTGCGACATGTGGCACTATTTCACCTGTTGGATGGGATAGCAATATCAATTCGGTGATGCACGAGGATTGAGAATGCCATGTTTGCTGGGAATGAGCCTTTTTACACTCATTTATAAGTTAATAAAGAAATTATTAATATCCAAATATCTTGACTTACGAAGTTTTAACGAGAATCGAGAAATTTTAACAAATCTTTTGCTGTCGCGCTCTACCATCAACCCCTCAAATACTGAGTGAAAAGGACATCATAGACAAAATCAACAAAATCGAGGTGTAATATGTCCATTGTCCGTGGAATTTCTTCAACAAATTGTATTAGAAGGATCAGATACAGCCATCGGACGGAAAGACAGACAGATGGCGTAGGCTTAGTAATAGGCTTCCGTACGGGATATGGAAACCTAAAAAGCAAAACTTACACACTACGCATATTAAAAATATTTATATAAATATGCTATGCAATGGAAACAGATTGAAAAATACAATGTGATGGTGGTCAGGTTTTTTTTTTGCAAAGCGGCTTCTGTTGCTGTGTCAGAAGATCGTCAGCGGAGCCAGAGAACAAGCTGTGACCAGCCAATATCGCCTCCGAGAAGATCGGAGAATTCCTTTTGAACTGCTGGATATACTGAACTAGTAGATAAGAACACAGCTGCTGCTACTAAACCATGAAAAAGTAAGAAGAAGTATTGTTAATTTCTATTGCTCTTCTGTATGTTATCTTCTGTCTTCTGTATTTCTGTTTTTGTTTTTGTGTGTAATAAAGCATTTCTATTCTATTCTATTCTAAAAAAGAGAGCGTGCTACACAGTACTGACAGTCGGTGCCTTTAAGTGCAAGATCTGCAGGCTGGATTATGGAATCAAATTGTTACCGAAAGTGTTACCAATTAATTGTCATGGGTACTTTTTAACGCCGGTTTTGTATGTGGCTGGTATCAATTCGGTGTGGCAGAATTTGTGAATAATTTTATATGAGACAGCGCCTGAATTTATTTTTCCTCGAAGGTCGAGCCATGTTTAATTGCGCATAGTTATTGCGGCATCAGCCAGCGCGTCTCGTGGTACAGCGCGTCCCGCTGACGGCACACAGACTGTTTGATATTCTGCTCGACGCGTCTCGGCGGTGGCAATTAGACAGACGTAATTAGGACGTAAATTACTCATAGCTGTGATGAGTTATAGGGAGCGCGGCCGAGGGGACTCTCGGGGAGAGGCTGTCAGCTTGACAGATAATATTGCGGTGATGACAGAACTTTCAGACTGAATCTAGTTTAATAAGTTTTAAATTTTTACGGATTAACAGTGTTTTTTTTTTATTATTATTATTTAAAACACTTAAGTCGACGTTTCGCCCACTACGTCACGGGCTTCTTCCGAAACCGCGGGAATTCCTGGAGCCGACGCGACGCGACGTCCCGCTGTACCAAACGTCAAACTTCGAAACGTCGTCGTCTTGTGTACCTAAGTATTTATAAATAAATAAAAAAAACACTATTTATCCGTAAAAATTAAATATATATATAATAGCTGTCTAATAATACTTACATATATATATAGGTATAAATTCTTCGTCCGTCTTTTCGAGACTCTCATCACATGCTAGCACTGGGTTAACATCAGTCCCCGCCCAAGTGCATCTCGGGACAGGGGATAGATGTGTGGTCGTAATTTTCCTGTTGATTAAGTTCTTCTCATTATCCAGTCATTACTTTTAAGAATTTTCGTAGTTTGTATTGCAGCTTGTTGTTGTAAGACTATGTTGATAAAACTAAGAATAAGTTGAAGATCTACCCTCTACATCTACCACATCTACCCTCTCTCCCAAGGTGATCTTGGGCGGGGATGATGAAGATTGTCCAGCCAACGATGGCTGAGGTTCCAAAAAACTTGGACGAAGATTTATATAAGCATTTGTAAATTACAGTACAGTACAATCTCGGGTCCTTCAAAAGAGGCGTGAATGGGCACCTGCCAGGCCGGCGGCCGGCATGGCATTCGCAAACCCCGCATGCGACCGAATGCCCATGGGCGTCAGTAGAAACCTTATGGGTGGCTAGGAGCCACATGTCGCGCTTAGTATAAAAAATATTTTTTTTTAAAACTTAAATAATAATTTAATTTCTATTAATTTATACTAAATTAATTAAAAATTTATTCATAAAAAATATTAAAATATAATAAATGCTTCTTAGGCCCACTTGCACCAACACAAATTTAATATATAAACCAGTTTAACTCGTTAAGCTAGCACCCGTTGTATGTGGGAACCGCGTTTAAATCCATAACTCGCTACTTAACTTTAAACTCGTGTTGGTGCAAGTGGGCCTTAATGGAGTAAACATTAAAACATTGTTTTAATCAGCTTTAAAATCTGAGTAAAGGTGCTGGCCTGTAAATGCTTTCCTATATTTTTCCCATTAGTTACTTCTACAATTGCAGTAAATTTTTTAACCGACTTCAAAAAAAGGAGGAGGTTCTCAATTGGACTGTATTTTTTTTTTATGTTTGTCCCCTCAGAACTTTCGACTGGGTGAACCGATTCTGATGATTCTTTTTTTATTTGAAAGCTGGTGCTTTCCCGTGTGGTGGTATTTTTTTTATTTCATACATTTTTGAAGGCGGTTTTTTTTTCTCCCTAAAATATACAGGTCGTTGCATGTTCGCACAGTAAGGAACACGAGCCGCACCGCTGGCTTGAGACAGACGGACGCCGATGTCTGTACTGTGCATTCAGCTCAATCAGTTTAGCGATTGTAAAGTTTAGGCCGATTTGCATTAAGTAAGTCACTGACGTCAGTTGATTGGCAAGTTAGTGCTCACGCGGTACTGCTATATTAGTGTAAATTGTTTTCAAAACAGTTCAGCACTGACGCAAACAGAGCGGGAGTCTACATTTTCGAAGTCAGCATGCCCAAAACGTCGCATCGTTCAGTGCTGCGGCACTGACCTCGTGTAGAATTAATGATGACTCGTACTGTGTAGGCTGTGGCAAACACTTTTGTTAATGTAGGTAGACTAAGTGGACGTGAAAAAAAAGTATCCAGCGAAGTTTCTTTACCAGTACCCTAATCACGAGATTTAACCTACACCGCGTACTACGCTACGCCGTGTTCTCCGCATCATTTTGGATGGAGAAACGAAGTTCGCAAACCTATCACTAGAGGCGCTGCTCCGTTTCTCCATACAAAATGATGCTGAGAACACGGCGTAGCGTAGTACGCGGTGTAGTTTAAATCTCGTGATTAGGGTACAGGTCTTCTTCGCTGTGATAATCGAACTGGCAAAATGCTAAATGCATGCTTTGCATTAAACTCGCCTGTTGTGTTCCTTTTTATGGTGTACAATAAAGTATATTTTGATTTGAACTATTTACTTAGCCGTTTCAACCGACCTTTCATTCAGTGCGGTGGTTACCTCAAAAGAGAACAAAAAAACCGGCCAAGTGCGAGTCGAACTCGCGCACCGAGGGTTCCGTATCGCCATGTCATGGCTAGCGCCACTCACACCATCTAAATGGCGTGTTATAAAATGCTTCATATTAGTTAAATGTCATGATTAGTTAAAATGCTTCATAATGTATTCGATAGATGGCACGCGCGCATACACTTTTTGGTTTCTTCTATGGGAATCGCGTGAATTTTTTTATTTTTATTAATTGTTGTTATATCGGCCATAATAATACATATTCTGTAAAAATTTCAACGGGCTACCTATTACGGTTCAATATATACAGCCGTCGAACAGACAGACGGACGGACGGACAGCAGACGGCGTAGGCTTAGTATTAGGGTCCCGTACCGGATACGAAACCCTGAAAACGGAGGTTCACTCTCGTGTCTATCTGTCCGTCTGTCACAGCTTATTTTCTCCAATTAAAAAAAGGAAAATAGGGCCTTTCTTATACTTTTTTATAATTGTACGGATTCTCCGTTATCAGACTATTTCAGTTTCCTGTTTAACCTCGAATAAACAGTGCCGTGAGATTCTGTGAGTGAACACTTATATCACTTTAGATCGGAGCCAAAAATATTCATGGCCACTTGTGACCCTTAAGTGGGCGCATGGGGTATTCGCAAATTTGAAGCAAAAAAAATGTTTTTATATCGTACGCAGTCAGTGCGTCCGAATTTTTGTTAGCTTCTTGATTCCCCCCACCATCCTCAAGTCAGTCACTCACATCCACAAAACATCCACACATACGCATGTGTCGCTTCACTCTATTACTATCTAGCACCGTGAGTGACCCTATGCGACTAATTACGTGACTTTGTTGTGGTAGGTAAGTTTTGTTAAAATCACCAAGTTTATTTGTGGTAATCAGAGACCCCATGCGACTACTTGTGTTATTTTATTTATGTGCCCAATTAAGAGTTAACGCAACGACGACGATATTACGCGTTACAATAATTATCTCAAGTAAATTAACACTTGGCAAGGTTCGACTTATGTATATCTGCGAACAATCTGTCAAATTTTGAGTATGTACTGTACATATTAGAGTTTTATAATATTATTTTTACACACACAGGCCTCACATTTGAACTCGTTTGGATATTATTAGAAGATTTTTAATGTAACATAAAGATTGCCCGTCATAATTATTTACATAAAATTGTATAATAAAATATGTTTTTATATTTTGTTTTCAGTACAATTTAAATATAAACAATGAAAAATACTTTACATAATATATCATTTTGTGTTTTATGCGGCGATGTAAACAACCAAAACTAATGTGAACCACATTAACATTTTTAAAAACCAATAAAGCGGGTCAAAACTTTAATAATAATTAACATTAACCAAGAGATTTTGATTTTTCCTATATCGTCCAATTAATCAAGATTAAAGCTGAGTCAGACTCTGGCACGATTGTTACAAATGTACAAACAACAAAACTCAACTCATTACGCACTATTCCCGCATTACGCATGTCATGTCACTCGTTGACACAATCACCGGATAAGCGTTGAATATTTCACGAAATCCTCCGTTGTCAAGAGCGGGCACCGCATACGGGCGTCGAGACGAGACGACAGGCTGTTCGATCCAATCGAGACTAAATTGCTCCACGCCGACACGTCTTGTCGTGTTTAGATTACTATAACGCGCGGCGGTAATCAACTATTCGCCTTTAATTACACATTCATTACGCGATACACGCGCCACTTCACCGAAATGAATTGGAACAGTACCTGGGGTGAGACGGCGTTGAAGTTCAGAGGGGCTCTACGTTCATCTTTAAACATTTAAATATCCCTTCTCCACATCATATATTTTATCATCGTCTTCTCGTTTCTCTTCTTCTTTCTCTCTTTCCATCTTGTTTTTCGACATCTGATTCTTCTTGTTCTCTATCCTTTCATTGTTCCTTTTTATCTTTCTCCTCTTCTTCTTTTACTCCTTTATCTTCTTATTCCTTCCAATTGTCCGTTTACTGCTCCCATTCATAAAAAAATTTACCGTACCTCTGCAACCAATATATTCATCATATATTCTTTTTAAAACCCCCGACGAAAAAATAGGGGTGTTATAAGTTTAACGTGTGCGTGTATGTGTGTATGTGCGTAAGGGTGTGTCTGCTGTGGCATCGTAGCTCCGGATGGACCGATTTGGATGCGGTTTTTTTTATTAGAAAGCTGGTTTAATCGGGATGATCCTTAGCTTGGGATGATGTTTGTAATCAATTAATTACGTAATCAAACAATTAAATATCTTTAAAAGTGGACCGATTTGCATGTTTTTTTTTTAAAGCTTGAAATAAAAGTTAAATTAGAAATTTTAAAAACTCCGATCCTTAAAGAATCAAAAATTATTTCAGTTTACTTATTTAAAGGAGTCGGCGGACCGCTAAGTAAATAAAATATAAAAATTCAAGCTGCGCAGGTATTTACTTAGCGGTCCCCCTATTCCTTTAAGTACATAAGTACACGGAAATTATTTTGGATTTTTAAGGCTTGGGGTTTTTGCTTTTTTTTTTTTTTATGGAACCTGACACGGTTGGCTACATCACTTACAACATCCGTGATGTCAGCCCATAACAAAGGGTGAACTAGGTGCCATGTCAGTGCTTCCCTTCATTTCATGTCGGCTACACTAAACTGGACGGAAAACACGAACTATTTACATAGCCGTTTCGACCGACGTTTCGTTCAGTGCGGTGGTACCAACCCGTCCGGGATAAACCCTACCACCTAGTAAGGTAAGAAGGGAAGGGACCTACAGTTTAACGTGGAATCCGAACCACGGTCAGCCTCCAACGGTCGAGCGGTCACCCATCCAATCACTGACCGCGCTCAGCGTTGCTTAATAACAGTTGACTAACCAACCGTGCCACTGAGCTACCGAGACTGACGAATTTTCTTATCCCTTAGTCGACTTTTACGACATGCGACGGGGAGAGATGCAGTGGGGCTATTCTTTTTAAGTACCGACCCCACACAGTACAAAACAGTTGCTCCCTGCTACTTTCCCATTTTATCTTCGTCGTTCATCAGTTCGACGTTCAGTGGTATGTGAAATCGACCACTTTATCTTATTGTCACATAGTCACGCTGCTACTGCTTTACGAACTACCTACATTTAGCGATTCGAATTAGCGACTCGAATGGAATTAAATGGGTACCTATAATGCTTTATTGTCGCGTATACATTAGGTGATAAGAGGCGCCGTTGGACGTAGCAAGAATTGAGGCCTAATGTTTAGCATTAAGTTTATTTTAATAAATTTTACTACAGAAAGCGGCACCCAAATTAAAAGAGAGAATAAATTAAATTATTTTATTGAAAAATTCAGCTCTTCGAAAGAAAGCAATTATCTAGGAGATTGTTCGTAACCCTAAAATGTTAATGACATTTTATTTAATTGAAGATTAATTTATTTTCTAGAAGAATAATTACTCAGATTCATACATTTTCAGAAAGCCTTTGTTGTTGTTGAATTTTAAAGTTAATTGAAATTAAAACATTTTTATTGCAAGCTCTAGTCCTTCTCCCAAGCCCGTCAAAACCTCAAGCGTAGCTGTGACCAAGTCTAGTATGAAAGTAAAATATTCCTATACAAAACGCCTAATCATGAAAGACCTATAGCAATATGACTATAAATCTTCAACACAAGCGAGACCCAGAAAGGGTTATTCGCAAATAAGTATGAGCATAACAACAAAGTTCAACAATGTGTTTCTGCAGGTTTCTCATCGAGAGACTGCTGAGGCGAAAGTTTCCGACAGGAGCTGTGGATTTGACGGAGAATGCGAGGTATTTTGAGATTGGAGCGTGCGGCGGAGGGGATCAGCTAAAATACGCCTTCGTCATAGTTTGCAGCAACTTCGCTTCAGTCTGAATTATTCAAATATTAAACAGCTAGTGATCGTTTGAGAGAGATTAATAATTTGCACGCAGCTGTCGAGCTTTGCAGAGCTGATCAACTATTTCATAGAATGTGGAATATCATACTAGTAATATCATATATAATGTATGTATATATTTGGTTCGTTTTTAGAATGAATGAATGTGTGAAGTCGTATGAGAAACTTATAATTAAATTTCTAACAGGATATTTGAAAACTTTTAAATTTTAATTATTTTGCGTACAGCGTTAAAAAGACAAGGTTGCCCAATTGAAATACTAGATTTGAACACTTAAGTACCTACAAATAATTTCGATTCCTTTGTTTCCAGAGAGAATTACTTTGGCTCGATTATAAATTGATGTTAAAACAAGTCAATGTTAAAGACATGTCATTTAACTGAAGAATTGCTTTTTCTCAGAAATGCTCCTTTAAATGACGTAACGCTGTTATCATTATTCTGCTGTGAATGAGGAAATAAAATGTATTCGGGTCTATTCTATTGCATTCGATTCAATTTATTCTATTCTATTATATTTAACTCTATTCTGTATTCGAAGTAAATTTTCAAAATATGTATAAAGAACATTAAGAGAGCTGTGTCAGAATCGTGGCACCTGGAGATCCGTTGTATCTGCCGACCCCACTGGGAAACAGGCGTTAAGTATTATATTTACGTTTTTTTTTTCAAAATATCAACAAGATATGATGAATGGAAATGAAACTCGCCTGAGATTACTATTCTTTTAGAATACTTACCTAAGCCCACTTAGTCGTGATAATACGTGGATGTAATAACTTAGGAGCTGCCGACGGGATGTCTGGCTTTCCGCAATAACACAGAATTAGACGGCGGCGGCGAAATTAAAAACAAGAGAAAAGAAATAAAGTAGCGGCGAAGAGAGGCACGTGACCAATAACGTCCCGCCCTGAGTCAACATAACTTCGACTTCTGCAACGTTGACGTGTGAGAACAACAAGTCCGACGGATCTCCCCATCAGACGATGCATTTTAACAAATACTTATAAAACTGTATGATTTTCTCGATCGAAACAAACTAATGAAGACGAGGACTAAGGCTGAACTGCGAAGACTTGAATGATTTTCTCGATCGAAACAAGCTAATGAAGACGAGGCCTAAGGCTAAACTACGAAAAGTTGATTGATTTACTCGATCGAAACAAGCTAACGAAGACGAGGCCTAAGGTTGAACTACGAAGAATTGAATGATTTTCTCGATCGAAACTAGATAATGATATGGACGACGCCTACCAGACGAGGCCTAAGGCTGAACTACGAAGACTTGAATGATTTTCTCGATCGAAACAAGTTAATGAAGAAGAGGCCTAAGGCTGAACTACGAAGACTTGAATGATTTTCTCGATCGAAACAAGTTAATGAAGAAGAGGCCTAAGGCTGAACTACGAAGACTTGAATGATTTTCTCGATCGAAACAAGTTAATGAAGAAGAGGCCTAAGGCTGAACTACAAAGACTTAAATTATTTTCTCGATCGAAGCGAGTTGATTTGAATAGAAAATAATAGTAGAACCTACAACAGGAAAACGAGAAATGCCGCAGGAAAGAGCAGGAGAGCTATCTCTAGAAGAGATTTCTTCCAGTCAATCTCTTAAAGATAAGTACAAGTGAGATTAAAAATAACAGAACTGCTATAGTCAGGCTTACAATTCGGTGTGTTCCAACTTGTTCTACATATTTATTAGTTCCATGGATGGAACTACTATTCGAAAAAAAAATACGGGTTAGAGATTCAAATTTGTAGCACAAGTTATCACCTGTAAAAAAAAAATTAAGGGGATCCCCATACAAGAAATGTGTTTTTCAACGTATTGTTTTGTTTTGTTTTTGTGGAGCGGAAACCTCGGTGCGCAAGTACAACTCGCACTTGGCCGGTTTTTTGCACACATACGTACATACAGTCTGTTGACGGCTATCCTTTTAGGTGTGGTTAAGCTGGAATGTTTGCTAGTATAGCGGACGTTCCAGATATTTCATGACGTGGCGCCGCGAACGAATTCCCTGTAAGCTCACGTGCCGCCAGTTTGCTTACAGTACGTGCTCGCTGCGAGCTATTTTCTTTTCATCTAACAATAATCTCTTAATCAATTCTCGACATAGTGCGGGTGGTGTGACGGCGAGTGCTACGTGTCCGCTTAGTTGATTGGGCTATGTGCACAGGTATTTAGGAGAGAGGTGCCATTCTCAGATAGGAGGAATATGATCAGTGCGCTCAAAAACCGCATACAATTTTTAGGTTTCCTTGCCCCACACAGAAGTTACTAAGCCTACGCGGTCTGTCTGTCTGTCTGTCATACTGCTGTATCTTTGGAACCGTAATAGCTTGCTGGTTGAAATTGAATCACAGAAAATGAGAAACATAGCAAAAATAAAATGAGGGGGGTTATACAAAGAACGTGTTATTTCAACTTTTTTTGTGATCCGGAAACTTCGGTGTGCGTGTCCGATTGACACTTGGGGGTCCCCCTTAATTTTTCACTTGTTCCAAAGATACAGCCATCGGACGGACGGACGGACGGACGGACAGACAGACAGACAGACAGACGTTGTAAGCTTCGTAATAGGCTTCCGTACGGGATACGGGAACCTAATAAACTGTGTTCCTTTTCCCTTTTCTGAATTATACAGGGATAGTTATTCCAGCCCTAATCTGTCCCTTGGGAGACGAAATATTTATTTTAATTCAAGGAGAAAATACAAGTTAACATGTTTTCTGTGGCTTTATGTTATTCCACTAGCTCTAACCGCCGCCGCCGACTCATATTCCAGTTTAACCCCTTCTATACCTTACCAGAGATATCGACGGTTTACTTTCCACATTTCACTTTCTCAGTTGGCTGACGTGTCGTAGCTGAGTCGTGTGGAAATTGAAATTCTTCTTTTTCTGCTTGAATCGCGTAGATGCGTCTATCTATAGTAATCTCAATTCGAAGTTAAAGCCATCTGAGTCAGACACACATACCACATACATCTGTCAGCCTCGAAAAATCGACGGTGCGAAGCATCGGCGTTCGATATCGATGTTAAGCACAACGTGCTAGGTCAGACTTTGGATGGGTCAGACTCGCCCATATACGGCTCCAAAGATACAGCCATCGGAAGGACGGGACGAACGGACGGAGGGACGGACAGACGGACAGACGTTGTGGGCTTACTAAATAGGCTTCAGTAAGGAGTACGGAAACCTAAAAAAAACGTACCTATAAATTTCCCACTATATCCTTGTCGCAAGTGGTCTGAGAAACAAAGTTTAATTACAAATTTAAAACACCCACGAACCATAAAAGTCAAAAATAATTTCCTTTTACTTACTTAAAGGAGTCGGTTTATATTATACAAGCTGTGCCCGCGGCTCCGCCCGCTCTCATATTTCACTTCACTGCTAACCTCATAAGCTATTTAGCGTGATAGTAAGTAGCCTATAGTTGATGGGAAGAATCAAGTTATCCGTAGAATTTTGTTTTATTAAAATCGGTTCAGTGGTTCTCGAGTTATAAGCGAACAGACAGACACTCAGACAGAAAGCAGACGTTGGATTTTATTATAGGTAAGGATTTAATTAGCGGTCCCCCGACTCTTTTAAATAAGTAAACAAACTTGATTTTAGAATGTTTAAGAGTCGAGGTTTTAAAATTTGTAATTTAACTTTTATTTCAAGCTATTTTTAAGAAAACCGCATCTAAATCGGTCCATCCGTGAGACGTACCTAATGTTTTTATTATTACTTTATAATTACTTCATCACTAACATAGCTAAGAACCATATCGGTTAAACCAGCTTTGTAATACAAAAAACCGCATGGAAATCGGTCTATCCGTCTGGGAGCTACGATGCCACAGATAGACACACAGACAGACTGACGGAGGCGTCAAACTTATAACACCCCTCCTTTTGCGTCGCGGAATTAAAAAATTAAACTTGCTGCACTCTGTCGCCTTTTCCAACTAATCCACAACACTCTAATTCAATTGAAACGGCCCCTTTCGACTGAAAGGTTACGCTCGGCCCTTGATTCGAAATTGCAGGCCTCAGAAGTCTGAGAAGGCTGTATAAATTAGTGCCTATCCAGGTAATTACCGAGGCGACCGTTGCCCTCTTGAAGCCGGCGCTGCTTTGAAACTAGACCCTCGGTTCGAGTCTCCCAATTAGGCCTCGGTTTCCGGTGAATTAAGGCGCTATGGAATGGCAAACTCGCGCCTCATACAAACACTACCAATTTATTTTTCTACTACTAACTACAGTTTATCATAATTTAATTCCACTACACGTAGTATGTAGTGAGTTTTTTGCTCGAAGCACAACACCACAACACCCTAATCATAAAAAAAACCCGGCCAAGTGCGAGTCGAACTCGCGCATCGAGGGTTGCGCATCGCCATGTCATGGTCAGTGCCACTCACTCCATCTATGTATTAGTTATAATGCTTCATACTCTTTTCGGTAGATGGCGCGCATACACTTTTTAGTTTCTTCTATGGGGACCCCCGTGAATTTTTTACTTTTTCTTAGGCTACCTATTACTGTTCAAGATACACATCCCTCGGACAGATGGACAGACAGACAGACAAATAGAAGGCGTAGGCTTAATAATAGGGTCCAATACGACGGATACGGAACCCTAAAAATTATTCCAAATTTTTTTACATACACTACGACTTATCCGAGTGTTCCGCGCGCCGAAATAAGTTTACATACTTTCTTCTTTTTAAATACGAATTTCACGCGAGGGAAGCCCCAGGCAAAAGATAGTAATAATATATATACCCAGGTAGGTAATTACGGAAGCTGCCTTTGTGCACTAGAAGGCCAAGGTGCTTTGAAACGAGAACCACCTTGGACTCTCCCAATTAGACTTCGGTTTCCGATGACTTAAGGCGCCACGGGTCATCGAGATATTATTAAGTACTTCATACTAGAGAGTGCACTTTGACAACGAGCCATGTTCCACTGAATTGAAGCCATCCAGCCGCATCTGAGTCAGTAGAACGTGGTCTGGCGACGTCTCGGACGTCTGGGATATCTACATCGCTAGATCGAGATATCTGGCGAAAGTTTCGCTCCAAAGTATATAAAACCCTATGTAATTTATTATATCCGAGGCCGCAGAAGTTGGCCAAGCTGGAAACAACTAAGTCACTTTTCTCTGCAATATGTAGAGTAGAAGTGATATTGTACGGCGTCTCGTCTCTGTCGAGACGTGCGATATATTTTTTATTTTTATGGAAACTGACACGGTTGGCTACATCACGTACAACATCCGTGATGTCAGCCCATAACACCGGGTGAACTAGGTGCCATGTCAGTGCTTCCCTTCATTTCATGTCGGCTACACTGAACTGGACGGAAAAGACAAACTATTTACATAGCCGTTTCGACCGACCTTTCATTCAGTGTGGTGGTATCAACCCGGGCGGGTTAAACCCTACAACATAGTAATATAAGAAGGGAGTCATATCCCTTAGTCGCCTTTTACGACATACACGGGGAGAGATGTAGTGGGGCTATTCTTTTAAAGTATCGGCCCCACACGGTACAAAAACGTACTTTCTTCTTTTTAAATACGAATTTGACGCGAGCGAAGCCGCGGGCCAAAACTTGTGTTCGATAAAGTACGTTCTTTCATTCATCGCTACTAGAAATTTGTCACGGTCCGTCCCACTCGCTTCAAGGGGTATCTCAATGCGTTTAGGGGGACAGAGCTGCGGCTGCCGTTATTTTTCCGGTAAATAGCTCATTCAACATACCAAGAGCCTTCCAATGCACTTTTCACCGATCAGTCATCCATCAACACAGAGATGCATCCATTACTGCGAGAGAGTGCAGCCACCGCTCCATGCACTTTCCCCCACACCCGTCACTTACCCCCCACCGCGCGCGGTGCTTACCCCCCACGCGACACCAACTGCCTTAGATGTAGGTCAAGAGATTTCAGCTACACTCGACAGAGGTATTACAGTACGCGCGGTTATGGTGAAAATATTTACGTCATTTTAATTAATTATATAACGTCACTCCTGCCACCCACTGGGGTAAGCACGTTCTTGGGGGTAAGTTTAGACAACGGATCTCCATGCGCTAATATCCTCATATACACCTCTTTTTTATGTAAACCAACATGGGTGGCTGTGCCGAGAAACCAATGGTGCAGTGTACAAAGCCAAAATCACCTCTCCTCGCGAAACCACGCTCAGTTAGTTGTCATACCAGCAGATTTTCGGACTGTTGGTAGGCTGTCTAGCCTGTTAATACGACGTTTGAAGACACGCAGGTTTAAGTATTCGGGAAACACACTCGCCGGAAGACAGTTCTACACCCTAGCGGTGCCACCTCTGACGCCTATTCCAGATTCTAATGTTTTTCATACATGGTCGTCGCTAGGTGCGGAAGCCAAAATGAGGGTTAAAATTTTGGCAGCGTATGTATGTGTGTTCATTTATTTCATCACAGAGCCTAAAGTACCTATTTCAACATAACGCATTGATGGATTCGTCAAAATGGCGGGCGTCATTTATCAAACTTTGAATTTGTTTTTCTTCAAACACCATGGAGTGGGGTGTAGTTGCCAAGAGCTTTCTAAAATATACCACACTTAATGGTTTAGAACTAAAAGATTAAGTTATAAAATATCTTTTTATGAAACCAGACTACGCAAAACTACAGAAAGTTGATCGAAAATGCTGTAGTCGTGCATGTAGAAGTATTCGAATAGACAGGGAAGACACACAGAAGACTACAGAGTTTTCTTAGTTTTTCGTAGTCGGGTCTTATGCAATTTTGTAGAATATATCTTAGATTTCGGCATAGAAAATAGAGAGACCGCTTAATATTCAAAGTATTTCGGGTTATATTTAGTGGCTTTAGAGAAACAGAAATGATGTAATAAAGTATACTTGCACACATATTTCCGACGAGCTGGCAGCTAATGCCATAGTCCACTTCCAGGTTGAGATGTGTTCGCCTGATACAAAGTGTATTTGCACGATACGCACACTTCTCATATAAAATTATAATATTTGTTCCCTCTTATCTAAAATATTTTCGAATGTTGAATTCACACGGTTCACACACGTGCAAGTCATTCCCTGGCGTCAGGATTCTGTAATCTGATACTCTTGGCAATAAATGTCGTCTACAACAAAATTATGGACCCTTTTCAGAAATGGGCTAATTTTGAGTGTTATTTCTTAAAATCTCACAATCTCAAGGACAACAGTACAAAAAAAACCTTCGACTGCAATATGGCAATAGGAATTGATACAAAAAAGTTCTAAACAAAAATCATGGCTGTGGACTGGGGGTGTGGCCTACAGATATTCTACCAATTAGGGAAATGAACTGTCGCGGCCATTTTTGCAAGGAGAGAAGGAGGTGTGCTCATCAGGCTGACGGGGGAAAGAAACAGGAGGACAGTCAGGATCGCGCGGGAGGATTGATCGGATGTCTTCGTGGAGTCAGGATCGTGCGGGAGAATTGATCGGATGTCTTCGAGGAGTTCGGAAGATTCAGGAGTCCGAAACGGTCGCCTCTCGGTATTCGACTACGAACATTAATCGAGAAGGAGTCATCGCGCGGTAATTTGGAACGGACTCTACTCGGGCCGGTTTCGCGTTTCGGGAAAGACAATCGATTCCTTCATAACTGGTTTGGAGTTGAGAACACGGTTTCTCCTCTGGGAAAATTGAAGGGAGCGCGCGGAGTGTCGGGTTTACGTGTTAAGTGACAAGTGAGATAGTGCGAAAATAGGTATAATTCGTGGACTGTGAACTCTATTAGTGAAGTGACGTTGTGTGCGGGGAGCTGAACGTGGATAGAGAGGCGCCGGTTGCTGAGAAAGCTGGGCGGGTGCCGGGGTAGACTGGATTGGCTTAGAAGCCTGAGCTAAGTTGCATCCTTCAATTAAAAATATTCCATCGAGACTCATCACTTCCGAGGATCGCAATTGCGTGCGGTTTTCCACCGAAGCGTCGATTTATTTCGGCGGCCGATTTATTAATCCGCGAACGTAAGACAACTACTCGGTTGCGGATTATTGTTCTCGGCGCGTTACCAAACTTAACAGCGAGGGACAGCGTAAACTTTGCTCAAAAACGGCGCGCGAAATTAGCTCAAAGCCATCGGCGGCCTAGACGTATGATTACAGGAACCACTGTAGATCATCTGGCTGAGTGTCTCACAGACTTCAAGGAATCGCCGTGACGTGCAACATATATCACCAACATTGCTACGCAGCGATAAAGGATACATCATCATCATTACCATGCAGCTGTAAAGAATTTCCACCATCGGAACGAGCTCAGGAATTTCTCACAACCAGCGTAAACACGACAGGTCGTAGTGAAAGATAGCACTGTATTCTTTGTTATCTGTAACTCACCTGGAAAGTGTATCACGCAAAGGAGAACCCATTTACATTAAATGCATGGTTTAGGTTTAAGTATGATAAGCTAAAATAGAAGGTCTGTGGATTCGGAAGATGTTTTAAACCTACTTGAGGGGAATTAACTGCGACTTTTACGTAAAGGGGAGTGCTGTGCGCCCTGTTCTCACTTGGTAGCATTGTCATTTCCTGGAGGTCGTTCTAGGTTGATTTTCCACGAGGAAAGTTGAAAAACTGAATTCCTTTGAGTCGATCGCCTACAATTAGATTAAGCGTACTAGATTAGCTCTAAGTAATAGATTAACATAGGTTTAATGGTATGCGCATGATAGGTTAGGCACCAGACATTCTCAGGCTGAACTTCCACGACGTGTCTGGTGGGCAATGTGGAGTTTGAACGACTAGATTTGATTATAAATCAAATCTGACGCATAGAGAATAAACAATCTGAAATCATATAAAGAATAACTTAGTCAAATTTCATAGCGAATCGGCGAGGTAACAAACTAATAATTTTGCATGTTAGAAATAGAAAAGAGCATAATGTCTCAAGGTCCGATTGGTCAGGGACAACGTTTTCTTCTGTTGATGTGAATATCTGGGAACGAGCTCCCGGTAAGACTGTCTCGCGATGTTTCACAATGTTCACATACGACAGACTCGCGCAGCTCAGCTGCGCTATGCACCTCGCTTCTGCCGCCTCTAATAACACTACACCTAGTTACATTCGCTTAAGTGCAAATCGTACGCACACAAACAACCTACTTACAAACATCATTAAAGTTAAACTAATTAAAAACCCAATACTGAAATGATATAATTACCTTGTCGCTGAAACTGTTGATTTAATTTTTATTTAAAATTGTCAGCACGATGATACATTTATTATAACAAGAAAAAATTTATCGACGAGCATTGTATATATGTAGATCAATAAATTAATTAAGTAATAAGGCCAAATTTTCTCACTAACTTAAAATTTGTATTCTTACTTCACATTTTCAAAGAAAGCGCGTTCGAGAACGCTGATTTTATTCGACATAATAACTCAATTGGTGACATATTTCGCCGCTCAGATTCCCCGAAGGAACGCCCACTAACTCACACTTACCCGCTCCTTTAGTTTCGTTCATGTCGCGCAATGATTTATGATCCGTCGCAAATTTTCTTAAGCCTGGTGTGTTGACTGCCGTAAAAACGTCAGCTGCTATTTACGGTCCCTCTCACCCTGACCCCCTGGCCCTGTGTCACCCCTCCTCCCCACTTCCGCCCCCTCGCCGCCCCTGAGCTACGTGCGGTGTAAGGCCCGCACGCGTGACGCGTCGAACTTCCGTAGTGATGCGATGTGCCTGATTATATCGATATGATGTCCGATTTTACCACCACTGCTTAGATCATCGCAATGACGACGAAGACTGCACTCGGACAGAGCGCCATGTTCCATGGAGTTCCCTCGGTCAGTCAGTCAGTCAATCGAACAGCGTACATGTGTCCACTCCTGAAGATACGCCTCTCCAATCTTTTTCCAGTCCTCCTTCAGCGATAGGGAACCGCTGATTGCCTCCGACGTACTTCATGTTGTCGTAGCACCTGGCGGGTGATCTTACCACGGAGTGTGGAAAGACCTTGTCCGCGGTCGTCAGTAAACGGGTCGACCCGTTTACTCAAACGGTCGTCATCCATCCAATCGTCGACTGATATGCCCAGCCAACAATTTGAGCTTAGTCTAGCCACACGATGTCCAGTATTGAGACTGGCGCGTTGGCGGATACTTCCCTCGTGCCCCAGTTATTGCGACTTGATTTCTTCTTTCTTTTTCTCTAATATATCGCCATGATCATATGTACAACTTTTACCTAAGTAAACATGTCTACATAGAGTAGTAATAGTCAGCGAGCGTGTTTCTCGAATCCTATAACCTGGTTGCCTTCAAATGTCGTATCAGCGTAACAGGCTAGGCAGCCCAGAAAGAGTCCGAAAATCTGCTGAGATTGCTCTTCGCGTGCATCGTTTCGCGAGGAGAGGCAATTTTGGCTCTGTCGACTGCACCATTTGATCCCTCGGCACAGCGATTCATTCTGGTTTTTATAAAAAAAACATTGCCATGTCCTGTTTATTTTTTGCCATTCAATTCCATTTGCATATTCAACCGGCTATGTATAAAAAATATTTTCAGACTGAGTATCGATAAGGGGAAGGACAGCGCTACCGCACCAGATTTTTTATTCGTCAAACTTTGTCTATTTGAGATAAGAGTGAGACGCAAAGATGAATAACGTAGCGCTCGTCATAAATCATAAACTTGTCAATAGCAGTCGTATCACATCCACCATTCATCTTTATTTATTACTACTTAATTTTTACAGCCAGCCAGGGATGGGGAAGATTTTATTATAATCGCTTAAACCTGCAACTAACAGCTGACTTGGTGGAGGCCTGAAAGTTTTTTTTTTTTATGGAAACTGACACGTTCGGCTACATCACCTACAACGTCCGTGATGTCAGCCCATAACACCGGGTGAACTAGGTGACATGTCAGTGCTTCCCCCTTTGATGGTGCCGGCTACACTGAACTGGTCGGGAAACACAAACTATTTACATAGCCGTTTAGATCGACGTTTCATTCAGTGCGGTGGTACCAACCCGGGCGGGTTAAACCCTACCACCAAGTAAGATTAGGAGGGAAGGGACCTACAGTTTTACGAGGAATCCGAACCTCGGTCAGCCTCCAACGGTCAGCGGTCACCCATCCAAATACTGACCGCACCCAGCGTTGCTTAACATTCAATAGCGACAGGTGACTGTCTGCACCACTGAGCTATCGAGTTCTACTTCATAAATATCGAAATTTAGTTTTTTGTGTTCTATGATATTAAATAGCGAAGTTTTTTTTTATAGAAAGCGCGACATGTGACGCCGAGCGACCCATAAGGTTAGACACACAGAGCATGAAATGCGCGCGCCCGCCTCTACTAGAGGCGCCGTGAGCGCGATTTCTCTACAACGGCGTTGAAGCCTGTGGGCGTGGCCTATGACTTACATATGTGTGTTGCGCGTGTGCATTTGTTTTGCGCGTGTGCCTAACTTGCTCCTCTTTATGTGTAGTGTCGATACTAGCACACACACACACATACGAAGCGCTAGCAGCTCAGCGTACGGTTATTGGGTTTCAAATATCATCGCTTAGGGCGCCTCTAGTAGGGGGCGCGGGCGGTAGGTATTTGATGCTCTGTGGTTAGACACCTTATGCCCATTGACATTCGGTCGTACGCGGGGGTTGCGAATGCTATGCCGGCCTGACAGGTGCCTTTTCACGCCTCTCTTGAGGGACCTGAGACTATACTTGGGGGGAAATATGTGGGCAGGGATAGCGTTCCAGAATTTACCAGTGCTGTGAAAGGAAGATCTGCAGAACCGATTGGTACGCTTCCGCGGTACGCCAAGCAGCGTATAGGAGTTGGGTTGGGTTAGGTATAACTTTTTATGTGATACGGTATATATTATGGGTGGTTTAGTCAGAGAGGCCAGAGCACATGCTCCGATCAGACAATATTACCTTCGAGGAGGTGCCATACCGGAAACTTACCATTGGATTGCTGGCTATTACTTGACTAGAGGAAAACACAGCCGAGACTGCTATGCGGCTATCTTACGTCCAGTACGGTGGTGTCGACCCAGTTGGCAACAAATTGAGCCAAACGCCTAGTAAGGGCCAAGGAAAGAGAGATAGACCTACAGTTTTACACCGGTTTCGAACGGTGAATGAACGTAAAGTTTACCGTCATAAAAAACTCATTGGTTCGTGTTGGCTGAATTAGAATCTTGCAACCTGAGATCAAGAGTTCAAGCCAAGATCGCGCCAACCATCCGCCACTTTCCGATGTTGAACTTCCCTATAACCTGCGTGTTATTTGTTGTGAAATAAATGGCATACGTATCGGGACTATGTGGAACACATTCCCTGCTCATCTATTTCCTCCCTCCCAGTAGTATTTTCCTCAGCCTTAGGTTTTCAAAAGGGGCGTTAAAAGGTTCCTGTCAGACCGGCACGGCATTCGCGCTCCCTTGTTGCAACGGAAGTTGCAACGCTTCTCATTGGCTGAGCAGCGCGAATTGTTACCCTGAGTGCAATCGATGAGAGTCTTTTGAAGTTAAACCATAGTGTTGGTTGTTAGCTAGGTTGTGATAGAATATGTTGAAAATAATATCGTATAGATGGCGCTATCTCGATCGATATTAAATTACATTCTCTACAATAAATACAAGACAATGTATTCTTACACAAGAATAGTTAAACAAAAAAAATTGGTTGTCTGTAAAGTCGGTTTACAGACGATAGTTTTACGTGATAACGTCATAACCGTTCAGATGCGCTTAATATATTATGGTACGAGTAACCTCCTTTCAATTTATGCTGCCCTGATACTTTAGAACCAGAGAGATAAATGTGTACAAGCCGACGCTTGGGCCGATTGTGCCTCTCTATCGCTTGTTACGCGCTCTCGCTTGCACACACAGGCTCAGATGGAACGTGACACTTTTTCGTGTGTGCAGCCGGTGTTCATCAATTTATAAGACGTGACGTTATCACGTCAAAACATAATATATAAAGTAAATTAACCAATAACCTATAAATAAAAATATTCATCCATTATGGGTATCAACTGCATGGTCCCTACGGCGACGAATGCTGCGCTCCCCCGTTGAATGGCAATGCTAATTAGTTGCTTGAAGTATGTCCCGGCCCGACGGCTCCCGGATGCCTGAATAAACTGTTTTCATAATTTGATTTTATGTACAAAGAGTAGGAAGATTCGCTTCTGTTGAGTGCCCCACGGAACCTCAACTTTCATTTATTGGGCTTTACGTTACGGAGCTCTCACCTACCTAGAACACCTAGAACAGCGCGTGTGGCAGACAGCCGGACAGACGGTCGGGTGGACAGACACCTAACGTATTTTATAAGGGTTCCTGCCAGCGTCGCTGGTTACGGAATCGTAATAAAAACTTAATTAGTATAAAATAAATTACTGTACCCAGTAATTTATTCAGTCCCCAAAAGTCTTACCCAAAGTCAAATCCAATAACGCATACTGAATGCAGCAGCAAGCGGAAAGTTGGGATTCAAAGTAGACCTCGGATGAAGTGAGTTCAGAATATAACTTAAAATTCGTCTGCGTCTGAGTTCCAACTTTGTTTTGGACGTTGAGTTTTCGTAAACGAACACTGTGCAATGCTCATATTGCTCATTGTGAATATTGTTATGTCTGAAATTGCATGCAATGAGTTAGGTTAAACAGATAATATTCTGTCTAGATATACTTTATTGCTCCAAAAACAATTTAACAGAAACATAATTTACTTGAAGTGCAAAGTCAGATTTTTCACCTTAAAGTGATTTTTAAGTAAACCTGCAATTTTTTGACAAGCCGGGCTTATTTCACAATTCAAGGACTCTCAGTAAACTTTGGTGGACAACAAACCTTTCCATAAGATTATTTCCTGGCATATTTTGCTAAATAATTTTTTTTTTTTTACATAGAATTTGCACGCTCTTTTTTCACTTTGCAACAAAATTAAAATGCGATTAGAAGCGAAAGGCGATCCGACAAATCCGCACTTTCGTCGATTCGAGCAATAAACAGGGTGTTCGGCACATCGACCGACAATTTTTTTTGTAGGTAAGTGGGGCCATTTGCAACGTTTTAACCCATGATACCTTTTGTCAGATGTCACGTGGTATCGAGATACGATTTTTTTTCTTTATTTTTGAAAATTACTAAAATCCCAGATTTAAACCCTTGTAACTTTTTTGTTTATGATTGTATCAGCACGAAATAAAATTTATTGAATTTTGCGATGTATCCTTGTTCTAGAAAAAATATTATTTTATGAAGTTAATACCACGAAAAGGTCTTATGACCTCCCAAAGTCCCGAGAACGAGTAAAAATATGGCAGAATCTTAATTTCTTAATTCATTAAAAAAAAACTGACAGCAATTGATAGCTTAATTTTCTTTTAAAAAGTTTGCTAGTTTATGCCCTTTCCAACGGTATACCACATGTCACACAAATACTTCACTATGTGGTCAAAATTAGGCATATAGACAGAACAGAACGACCAAATTAGGGATAATTTGCAAGAGTACCCGCGCGACCGGTACATATTCTAAATTTGAAAATGGTCCCGAAAAAGCTCTCAATACGGGAAGCGAGTCCCGTGTTGTCGTTTTGTTCTGTCTCTGTGCCTAATTTTGACCACATAGTGAATTATTTGTATGACATGTGGTATACCGTTAGAAAGGGCGTAAACTAGCAAACTTTTTAAAAGAAAATTAAGCTATCAATTGCTGTCAGTTTTTTTTTTATGAATTAAGAAATTAAGATTCTGCCATATTTTTACTCGTTCTCGGGACTTTGGGAGGTCATAAGACCTTTTCATGGTATTAACTTCATCAAATAATATTTTTTCTAGAACAAAACGACAACGCGGGCACTCGCTTCCCGTATTGAGAGGTTTTTCGGGATCATTTTCAAATTTAGAATATGTACCGGTCGTGCGGGCACTCTTGCCAATTATCCCTAATTTGGTCGTTCTGTTCTGCCTATATGCCTAATTTTGACCACATAGTGAATTATGTGTGTGACACGTGGTATACTGTTGGAAAGGGCATAAACTAGCGAACTTTTTAAAAGAAAATTAAGCGCTCAATTGCTGTCGGTTTTTTTTAATGCATTAATAAATTAAGATTCTGTCACATTTTTACTGGTTCTCGGGACTTTGGGAGGTCATAAAACCTTTTCATGGTATTAACTTCATCAAATAATATTTTTTTCTAGAACAAGGATACATCGTAAAATTCAATAAAGTTTATTTCGTGCTGATACAAAAAAATTTGTCGGTCGATGTGCCGAACACCCTGTATAATATAGTTTTATTGACGCTAGCTATGGAATTAATTTCACTCCAGTCAACATAATGAGATTGAATTTGTCTCTCAGCGTGAACCCGATTGAATACCGAAAGCTAATAATGAGGCGTCTCCAGATGAATAATAAATCGACCGACGAAATCAATTTGTAAACACGAAAACGTTTGTGCGTCACTTTGATAGGACGCCGCCGCCGCCGCCGCCGCCACCCCTCCTCCGCTCTTAGTGGAGGAATTTGAGAACAAAGCATCCGCTATGAATTTGTTGAGACTCTAGTTGAATGGAAAACCTATTTACTTTCTCTATTAGACTGGAGTTTCTATATGTAGTAGCATTTTAGTTTAAGACTTAGTAAATATATATTGATTTTATTATGTAACTACGAATAAAAAAATATATATATTATGGTGAAAAGAAAAATAGATTTGAAATAGAGGTTGATATAAAATAACGTTATACATACTACATAATATATGATAATATGGGTATTTGGTTTTATTATGGAATTCTTGTGATTAACACCATACTCAAGACTTGCATACATACTTTTACTTTACTGTAAATACGTATAAATGAAAATTACTTCAAAAATACGTACACGGTGTGGGGTCGGTACGTAAAAAAACCGGCCAAGTGCGAGTCCTACTCGCGCACCGTGGTTTCCGCACCACAAAAAAAAAACATTGAAAAAAAAAACACGTTTCTTGTATGGGAACCCCCCTTAATTATCTACTTTTTACCGTTCAAAATATACAGGCCCTTAAAGGTAGAACAGAGAGACGGACGGACAGAAGGGACGTAGGCTCAGTAATATGGTACTGTACTAATGCGGAACTGTAAAAACTATTATAATGATCATAGGGCACATTCTAGTGCTCCTAAATAAATAAAAAACCTGCCAAGTGCGAGTCGGCCTCGAGCACCGAGGTTTCCGCACCACAAAAAAAAAACGCCGAAAAAGACATTTCTTGTATAGGGATCCCCCTTAATTTTTCACTTTTTCATTTTTTTATTGGCTAGCTATTACGGTTCCAGAGATACAGCCATCGGACGGACGGACGGACAGACAGACGTAGACTTAGTAATAGTCTGCCGGGGTACGGAAGCCTGAAAAATGCTAGATTTTAGAACCTAAAACAGTGAAAAACGTTCAATGTAGTCTACATTAGGTTTTACAACTTTCGGTTTATGAAAGTTTTTTTTTTTATAATCTTATTTGTCACATTTTTTTTAAACTGACACGGTTGGCTACATCACCTACAACATCCGCGATGTCAGCCCATAACACATAATAAGCGGCGGGTGCCCGAGTGGTTTGGGCATCGGCTTCTCATGCGAGAGGTCCGAGGTTCGAATCCGGTCGGCGCGGCGTGTACCAGTGTACACCTGCTGCTTCACCGTTCGGAACCGGTGTAAAACTGTACGTCCCTTCCCTTGCCCCTTACTAGGTGGTAGGCTCTAATTGTAGCCGACTGGGTTGGTGACACCGTACTGGATGTAAGATGGCCGCATAGCAGCCTCGGCTGTGTTCTCCTCTAGTCCAGTATAGCCAGCAATCCAGGGAAGTCTCCGGTATGGCACCTACCTTCTCGGAGCTGATATTGGCTGGTCAGAGCATGTGCTTTGGCTCCTCCGACTCAGCCAACCATACCGGATTACATAAAAAAAACGGATGAACTTGGTGCCACGTCAGTGCCTCCCTTAGGTCGTGCCGGCTACACTGAACTGGACGGAAAAGACAAACTATTTACATAGCCGTTTCGACCGACCTTTCATTCAGTGCGGTGGTACCAACCCGGGCGGATTAAACCCTACCACCTAGTAATATAAGGGAGCCATATCCCTTAGTCGCCTTTTACGGCATACACGGGGAGAGATGCAGTGGGGCTATTCTTTTAAAGTACCGGCCCTACACGATACAATTCTGGTATATTCTGGTATTCTGTATATTAGACATATAGATATACTGTCTATATGTCTAATATACAGGTATATTAGGTATAGGTACCTACTTTCCTATTAGAAAAGACCGTCAACTTTCTATTTCGACCTTTTCACCTCCAAAAAGCCTGTCTTTTCGCTGTCTCAGCTCTAAGAGAACCAACTACGAGCAGCGCAATATCTCGTCAATGACTCCGTCTGTGACTTGGCGGAAGTATCAAACATCAGTTCAATGCTGGCCCCCTTCCCCTCCTCTTTCTCCCTCCGGCAGCAGAAGTCGTGCGGTGTCTCCGTACCCCCTTACCTCTTATTTCATCCCTTCACCCCCCTCCCATTGCTCCCATTTCCCCCTCTATGCCCTCCTATATCCCATTCCCCCCCGGGAGCGTCGCCGAAAGTGTGCGCCGCACAAATTGAAAATCAATGAACCGCGGAATCCAATTTTATATTAAAAGCCATTCATCTTTGCCGTCGCTTCACTCGCACTTGGGCGGCATTTCTCTCGAATCCGAGCCCGCGATCCCATAAATGTACTACAAAGATCTGAATACTGCCTTTGTTCCTGGCGGATCTTAGCATTTCTCGCTGCAGAAATGTGCGGACATGGTGGTGATTTGAAAAAAATTACCGGTCAAGTGCGAGCCGGACTCGCGCACCGAGGGTTCCCTACCATTATTTCTTTACGTAATCCGGTATGGATGGATGAGTCAGAGGGGTCAAAGCACATGCACCGACCAGCCAATATCACCTCCGTGAAGGAAGGTGCCATATCATACCGAAGGGAGACCAGGCAGCTGGCTGCATAGCAGCCTCGGCCGTGTTCTCCTCTAGTCCAGTATAGCCAGCAATCCAAAGGGAGGCCTCCGGCATGGCACCTACCTTCTCGGAGGTGATATTGGCTCGTCTGAGTATATTGTATAGTTTGTCTCTAGTCGTGGTGTGTAATACCAAATGTTTCGTTTTCCGAAATTGTTCATAAATTGTTCAGGTTATTAGAGTTATAGGGGTGCCGAAGGGGGTGGAAGAAATTTGGGGATAAAAAATCCCCTCCCCCGACTCCGAAAAAAAAAATTGCAGACTAACTAGGATGCAACTAACTTAACTAAGGATGCAATGGTTCGACCACCTAGAAAATGTTCCAGGCTCGTTTCAGTATTGGAATTTCCTTTGACCAAAATTCTGGGCACGCCCTTTTATTGTCATTCCATTGTACCTACGTAGTCTTCTTGAAATAATGCAGTAACGCATGATATACAAAAAACTGAAGCGATTAGGTTCCGCCCTGATTAATTTGAAACAACCTCGCGGAGTCTTCGATTGAGTTTCACCATTTTTAGCGTACATTTATACGAAGAGTATAAGATTGTATACATCACAAGCTGTGCCCGCGGCTCCGCCCGCTCTCATATTTCACTTCACTGCTAACCTCATAAGCTATTTAGCGTGATAGTAAGTAGCCTATAGTTGATGGGAAGAATCAAGCTATCCGTAGAATTATGTTTTATTAAAATCGGTTCAGTGGTTCTCGAGTTATAAGCGGACAGACAAACACTCAGACACTCAGACAGAAAGCAGACGTTGGATTTTATTATAGGTAAGGATCGTGTTAATAAAACATCACATGTAAAGCACCTACAGAAGTTACTTCGAATGCGTACATCCCTGTCGGAATTACGCAGAAAACATTTTCGCAATTTTCGCATAAGTCATATTTATCGTTGTTTTCAACTGGAAAAAGTCTATAAAACTTTTTTAATTTCGAGCCGGCACTAAATTCGCCGGGCTCACATCATATTTGCGGCACCCACATTCTAGAGTTTCAGGCCCAACTGTGTCGGGAATAAATAAAAACAGAACCGCGCACCTGTGTCGTTTCCTACACTCGGGTGCGTATTTTCAATATCGTTTCTCCTAGTTACGTTCGCAATAACGAACTTTGTTCAACGTGAGGATGGGCAGTCTCAGTTTTAGAAGGGTATTATTACGTAAAAAACATAAAACCGACTTCCTAAAAAAAGTAAAACTAAAAAACTATTTAAAATAAAAATATAAAAACCGCCTTCAAAAATATATGAAATAAAAACCTAAAAAAAAAAACGAACCCTAGAGTTGAAGGCGGTGCTAAAAAGGCTACACAAATCACAAAGGATATTATCATCCGCTCATGTTTTCTTTCATGCATCATTTTTGCTTGCTTTAGCACCGCCTTCAACTCTAGGGTTCGTTTTTTTTTTAGGTTTTTATTTCATATATTTTTGAAGGCGGTTTTTATATTTTTATTTTAAATAGTTTTTTAGTTTTACTTTTTTTAGGAAGTCGGTTTTATGTTTTTTAAAACTTTTTTTTTATTTCACAGTTTTTTTTAGTAATTTTTTGCTATTAATGTACTCAGCGGAATACTAGGCAGAATCGCTCGGACTTTGGCCTCGCGATTCCGCATCGCTTTCCAATCCGATCTTGACCCAATTAAAATAGGACCACGTCAGCTTCGATAGCTCAGTGGTGCAGACAGTCAACTGTCGCTATTGAATTTTAAGCAACGCTGGGTGCGGTCAGTATTTAGATGGGTGACCGCTGACCGTTGGAGGCTGACCAAGGTTCGGATTCCTCGTAAAACTGTAAGTCCCTTCCCTCGTAATCTTACTTGGTGGTAGGGTTTAACCTTCCCGGGTTGGTACCACCGCACTGAATTAAACGTCGGTCGAAACGGCTATGTAAATAGTTTGTGTTTTCCGACCAGTTCAGTGTAGTCAGCACGATCAAAGGGGGAAGCACTGACATGGCACTGGTGTTATGGGCTGACATCACGGACGTTGTAGGTGATGTTGCAGAACTTAGTAGAATGGACAGACATAAACGTGTTACGGAAGCCTACTTTTATTATAAAATAACCGTCGGAGGACCTTGGTTGAAAATTGTAAAATTTAGTAGAACGGATAGACATGCATATGTTACGGAACCCTACATTCATTTTGCAGAACTAAGTAGAATGGACAGACATAAACGTGTTACGGAACCCTACTTAACAGTTGCACTCCGGGAGTGCCGGCAGATCCCGTGCCACTCTAACTTAACCCTTAACGCAATGACTTAAGGTTTCATTTTAAAAATGACGCTGACGCGATGTCGCGAGTTATACATTTTTACCCACCTAAAAAAGTGCCAAGAGCCGCTAAAGAAGTTTTCACTTCAAAAACCTCAGGGTTATCCCCTTTCAAATAAAAAAAAAAAGAATTTTCAAAATCGGCCCACAATTGACGGAGTAATCGCGTAACAAACATCCAAAAAAAGAAAACATACCGTCGAATTGAGAATCTTTTAGGTCTAAAGTAAATTTCTCGTGAAGACAAATGCAACGAGCCCAAACACGATGGGTTTATCATGTGTAGTTTAGGAGTTCCTATGGCCACCTTCTGTCTCCATCATCAAACCAGCTCGATGGTACTCGGTACAGTAGGTACTGGCCAGGTACCATAATAAATTAAGCGCCGGTCGGAAAAGATAAAAAATTTCAAATTTAGAATATTCATGAAACAAGGGTCCGAATATGTATCACTAGTATATCGATTCATGTATTTCAACAGGACAGAGAAAATTTCAAAATATTAGGTATTTAATACTTTTTAGTTTTTTTTTTTTTTGTTTTTTTTTAAATCGGTTTAATATTTTTTAAAACAGTTTTTATTTCATTCTTTTTAGTAATATTACATAAAAAAGAATAATCGAAATCGAATAATCGAAATCGATTGAAGTGGTACAGAATTATTCGCCATATGTGTCAGACTGCAAATTGCTGAATAAGTCCACATCACAAATGTTTTGCTGAAGGTAACCACACACCATACTAATTTATCAAACTGAAAATTGCCGAAAACGACCACATCAAAAGTTTTGCTGAAGGTAACCACACACCATAGTATTATGCTGATTTTTCGAAAACCACTGAACCAATTTCGATAAAATTGAAATGGGACCACCTCGGTAGTATGACCTAACTAACAAAAAAAGAATTTTCTAAATCGGCCCTCAATTGACGGAGAAATCGTGTTACAAACATACAAAAAAATAAAAAAAAAAATAAAAAAAAAAATAAAAAAAAAACATACAGACGAATTGAGAACCTCCTCCTTTTTTGGAAGTCGGTTAAAAACAGTCAATCCTAATAAATACGACGAAATTTCAACGGGCGACCGGCGGCGGCCGTGTAACGTTCGTCAATATATGAATATCCTTATAACTCGAGAAGCAATTTATCGATTTACATACGGTTTTCACTGTTACATTATGTCTCTTCTCAAGATAATTTTAGGCTATAAATCATTACGCCATGTCACCGGCGGCCTGAGCTGTGAGCAAAAAGATCAAACCCTAAACACGCGAAGCGAAGCAGGCTTTTTATTTATAGAAAGTCTGCTAAGTGTGAACGTTGTGCACACGCAGACAGAGGGTTCCGCAGCCGTTCCCTTCTTCCACGCAAGGCGAGTGCGTACGCTGTTGCTTCGAGGCCCGCACATTTGCCCTTATCAAGTGCACCGCTTGAACTGACACCTACTCGTTTCACCTACGAGTAGTTGTCTAACGACGCCCATGGACATTCTATGATACACAGGAATTGGAATGCCACGCCGGCTTTTTTTTTTATTTACGCCCCTTTTGATAAACCCCAGGCTGTACTTGAGAGGAAATAGATGGGCAGTGAGTGCGGTCGACATTTTTTCGGTTGTGTGAATAAAATACCTACAGAGTTTACAAAAGAAATTTTGTTACCTCCCAGAAATAAATGTTTCAAGTTTCAAGAAGATTTCATTTCACATAGTCGCTACGACGACACCGACTTTTTAACCGACTTCCCAAAAGGAGGAGGTTATCAATTCGAGTGTATGTTTTTTTTTTTGTATGTTTGTTACGCGATTTCTCCGTCAATTGAGGGCCGATTTAGAAAATTCTTTTTTTGTTTGTTAGGTCATACTTCCGAGGTGGTCCCATTTCAATTTTATAGAAATTGGTTCAGCGGTTTTCGAAAAATCAACATAATACTATGGTGTGTGGTTACCTTCAGCAAAACTTTTGTGATGTGGACTTATTCAGCAATTTGCAGAATGAAATAAAATCAGTTTTAAAAATATAAAACCGAATTCCAAAAAATAAAAAATAAAAATGAACTAAAAAGTGTTAAATACCTAATATTTAGAAATTTTCTGTCATTTTATTGATATACATGAATCGATATTGTGATACATATCGGACCCTTGTTTCATGAATATTCTAAATTTGAAATCTTTTCCGACCGGCCAGGTGCGTTTAATATATTATGGTACGAGTACCATCGAGCTGGTCTGATGATGGAGACGGAAGGTGGCCATAGGAACTCCTAAACTACACATGATAAACCCATCGTGTTTGGGCTCGTTGCATTTGTCTTCACGAGCAAATTACTTTGGACCTAAGAGATTCTCAATTCGACGGTATGTTTTTTTTTTTTGGAGGTTTGTTACGCGATTACTCCGTCAATTGTGGGCCGATTTTGAAAATTCTTTTTTTTTGTTTGAAAGGGATAACCCTGAGGTGGTCCCATTTTAATTTGATCAAGATCGGATTGGAAAGCGAGGCGGAATCGCGAGGCCAAAGTCCGAGCGATTCTGCCTAGTACATTTATAGCAAAAAATTACTAAAAAAAACTGTGAAATAAAAAAACTGTTTTAAAAAACATAAAACCGACTTCCAAAAAAAAATAGAACTAAAAAACTATTTAATATAAAAACCGCCTTCAAAAATGTAAGAAATAAATACCTAAAAAAAATACGAACCCTAGAGTGGAAGGCGGTGCTAAAGCAAGCAAAAATGATGCATGAAAGAAAACATGAGTGGATGATATCCTTTCTGATTTGTGTAGCCTTTTTAGCACCGCCTTCAACTCTAGGGTTCGTTTTTTTTTTAAGTATTTATTTCTTACATTTTTGAAGGCGGTTTTTATATTGTTATTTTAAATAGTTTTTTAGTTCTACTTTTTTTTGGAAGTCGGTTTTATGTTTTATTCAGTGCATTGGTACTAATCAGGCCGGGTTAAACTACAGAACAACGATCGGGTCACACCGCCCAAGCTCCTTGGGTTAAACCAACAAGTAAGGGAAGGAACCCACTGTTTTACGTGCAATCAGAACTACGATTAGTCTCAACGGTCGAACGGTCTCCTTCCAAGTTCTGACCGAGTCTGGGTGTACTTAATTTCACGTCTATCCATATCAGCGTGGATTTTCCTAGGCTGACAAAAATAATAATAAAAAGAACTTGTCCCTACAAGACTCAAAATGTAGCATAACCCAGCGCAGAATACGAATATTATCAACAACTCCATGAATTTAATTCCATGCTGTTTTCATCTGTGTTTGTGCTGTGATACTGGAGGATTCTCTGTGAAAAATGTGGAGGAATAAAATTGAAATACGTAACCAAAACAGGTTAGGTTTTTTCTGTGTTAAACAGGTTGTTTTTGTAAAATTGTGAGTGTTTAGTAGGGAGACAATGTATGTAGGTATGTATTCTTTATTGAGCACCAATTCATACATTTTAGGTACAAGGCGAGCTTAATGCCGTGCGGCATTATATTCTTAATAACCTTTGGGATGTGGGAGAAGTATATATTGTATATTGTATTGTATATATTCTTTATTGAACACCAATTTATAAAATTAGGTACAACAGGCGAGCTTAATGCCGCGAGGCATTCTATTCTAACTAACCTTTGGGATGTGGGAGAAGTACACGCAGGCGAACAAGAATTGTTTGTGGCAATGTGTTAGACTGTAAAGAAATATGTATGATAAACTACATATGAATACTACATAAATACTTTAATAAGCATATATATATATAATAAACTTACTTATTATGTACATTAATCGGTGGTACCGTTGGGCAAAACAATCAACTGAATGACAGGAGAGTAAGAGAAGGGGAGTAAACATGTATGTAATATAAAATTGCATTTACTTCGGTAAGGAAAGGAGAAGTTTGTTTAAATTTATCTTAAATACATTCATAGACGTACAGGAGCGTAAATGCACGGGCAGATTATTCCAGAGGCGAGCTGTTTGTACTGTGTAAGAGTCCGTGTAGAACGTGCTTGAGTGAGCCGGTATTGCCAAGAGTAAGTTGTCAGCAGATCTTAAAGCCAGACCGTGAGAAGAAAGAAATTCAAATCGTTCACTCAAATATTTGGGAGCATCAGGATCATTAAGTGTGCGGAAGAGAAGAGAGAGGGCGTGAGAGTTCCTGCGACCACGAACATCGAGCCACTGAAGGCGAGCTCGATATTCAGATATATGGTCATACTTGCGCAATCCGAAAATATAGCGAATGCACAAGTTGAGAATACGGTCGAGTTTGTTGAGGAGATCCTCATTTAGGTCAAGATAACACACATCGGCATAATCTAGAATTGGCAATAAGAGAGATTGAGCGAGCGTAATTTTTGTGCCAGTGGGAATGAAGTTTTGCAGACGCTTGAGAGAGTGCATGCTCCAGAAGACCTTACGACTGACCTCATTAACCTGCACACTCCATGTAAGAGATTCATCGATCATAAGCCCTAAATTTTTAACGCACTTGCTGTAGGGAATAGCTATGCCATTGAAAACAACGGCCGGGCGAGTATCCCTGTCCAGCTTTGCCAACAATTTAGGTGATCCGATGATTATGACTTGTGTCTTAGCAGGATTAACGAGCAGCCCGAAGCGCACAGCCCAATCGAGTACAGACTCAAGGTCTATATTCATGAGGGCTACGGCAGTATGAGTGTCCTCGAGACGGAAGTGACGGTAGAGCTGCAAGTCGTCAGCATATAGATGGTAGAAACCCACAAGAGAGACAACAATATTGTTGATGAAAATGGAAAATAATAATGGAGAGAGTACGCCGCCTTGTGGTACGCCGGCAGTGATGTCGCACCACTTAGAAGTGGCATTATTGACACGTACACACTGGCGACGACCGCTGAGATAGGAAAAGAACCAATCGAGTACTGACTGTGAAATGTTCAAGGAACGCAGTATAGCAAGAAGGATTTCGAAATCAACAGTGTTGAAAGCACTGCTGAAATCAAGTAGAACCAGCAGAGTGAGTTTCCGATCATCCATTGCATGACGGATATCATCGGTTATTTTGACCAGTGCAGAGACTGTGCTATGAGATGGTCGAAATCCCGATTGATATCGATTTAAGAGGCAGTTTGAAGAAAGATACAAGGAAAGTTGGGAGTGAACCACACGTTCAAGTACTTTAGATAAGAAAGTACATGTAGGCGAACAAGAATATATTTGTACCGTGTGGGGCCGGTACTTTAAAAGAATAGCCCCACTGCATCTCTCCCCGTGCATGTCGTAAAAGGCGACTAAGGGATGTGACTCCCTTCTTATATAACTAGGTGGTAGGGTTTAACCCGCCCGGGTTGGTACCACCGCACTGAATGAAAGGTCGGTCGAAACGGCTATGTAAATAGTTTGTGTTTTCCGTCCAGTTCAGTGTAGCCGGCACGACTGAAGGGAAGCGCTGACGTGGCACCAAGTTCAACCCGGTGTTATGGGCTGACATCACGGATGTTGTAGGTGATGTATCCAACCGTGTCAGTTTCAATAAAAAAAAAAAAAAAAATATATACAAAATATTGTAATGTATTAACCTGTAAAGGAATTGATACCATATAAATACTTCAATTCGCATATGTATAAAGCAAAATAATTTATAATTCTTCGTAATAATTTGTATCTCCTTTAAAATAAGTCGAGCGACTTAAAACAGCAGGCTAAGAAAACACGAATGTGCATTCGTGCAAGCAAACATTTTTGGCTTACATTTTCCAGCGGAAATCTACAAAAAGTTTCGAAGTTATACCTCCATCTTAAGCTTACCCAGACAATTTTCAATCCACGTACCTGATTTTGAATTACAATTTCAACCCCATTCCGCACATAATCATACCTATACAAAATTCAAAACAACATTCCGTCCCATCGTCAGCCCCTGTAATGGACCACATATTCGGACTTTATCTTCCGCGCGCGCGCGAGCGTGGCGCGACGTCAGGCAGAAAATGGCGTCGGGGTGACCGCGCCGCATTCTTACCTACGGAAGAAATTGAAAGGTAGAGCCGTTATTATTATTTATGTCAGTTAACAGCACAGGATTCAAAACGTAATTAGCCAGTAGGGAGTTTACGCGGGCTGTCTTGAGGCATCTTTACGGGTAGCTAAGATTGTGTTTGTAACAATGTTGTTTTTTAGGATTTCGTATCCACACGGAAGCCTATTACTAAGCTTACGCCCTCTGTATTTTATTTTTTATTTTTATTTTTTTATGGTAACTTGACACGGTTGGCTACATCACCTACAACATCCGTGATGTCAGCCCATAACACCGGGTGAACTAGGTGCCATGTCAGTGCTTCCCTTCATTTCGCGCCGGCTACACTGAACTGGACGGAAAACACGAACTATTTACATAGCCCTTTCGACCGACGTTTCGCTCAGTGCGGTGGTACCAACCCGGCCGGGATAAACCCTACCACCTAGTAAGGTAAGAAGGGAAGGGACCTACAGTTTAACGTGGAATCCGAACCACGGTCAGCCTCCAACAGTCGGGCGGTCATCCATCCAATAACTGACCGCACCATTAAGCTGCCGAGGCTGACGATCCCTTAGTCGACTTTTACGACATGCGACGGGGAGAGATGCAGTGGGGCTATTCTTTTTAAGTACCGACCCCACACGGTACAACAAATAATTAAAAAAAAACGGGCCAACGCGAGTCGCACTCGCGCACCGAGGGTACCGTACCACCGCGTGAGCGGGCTAGTTTTTTAGGGTTCCGTAGTCAACAAGGAACCCTTATAGATAGATGTCCGTCCGTCTGTCCGCGGCTCAGCTCAGAGACCCTAAGTACTAGAAAGTTGTAAGTTGATATGGGTATACATATTAATAACGCCGACAGAGTGGTAAAATAAAAATTTTGAAATATTTTTTTAGGGTACCTCACCTACACTTAAAGTGGGGATGACTTTTTTTTCACGTCTACCCCACCGTGTGGGATGTCGTTGGATAGGTCTTTGGAAAATATTTCCGGTTTGTGAAAATAATTTTTCGATTTAGGGATCCGTTTACGAATTATTAAGCTTATAAGTGCTATTTTTTAGGGTTCCGTAGTCAACAAGGAACCCTTATAGTTTATGTCCGTCCGTCTGTCCGCGGCTTAGCTCAGATACCCTTAGTAACAGAAATTTGTAGGTTGGTATCGGTATACATATTAATAACGCCGACAAAATAGTAAAGTAAAAATTTTTAATAATTAATTTTTTTAGGGTACCTGCCCTACACGTAAAGTGGGGATGAATTTTTTTTTCACGTCTACCCCATCGTTGGATAGGTCTTTTGAAAATATTGCGGGTTTGTGAAAAGCATTTTCGATTTAGGGATCCGTTTGCGAATTTATTAAACTTTTAAGTGCTAATTTTTGTTAGAGTCAAGTGTCCCCACCCCCTGCCAGCTGAACGGTTGTTATTAGATATGTGAAAAAATTCACAGCAGTAGTATATATATCGAAATTAAAAGGAAAACTATCTCAGCTAAGTAGGCTGTACCGGTTGACGAGTAATAGTCGACCAACTTATAAAATGTACGGACGACAGCCATCATTTCACTGTTGAAGAACTTTTTCAAATTAACATTCATTTATTTCCCCTACAAAATTATACAATAATAATCAAATTATTCATTTTGATAAGGTTCCTCAATTGTGAGAAATGAGAGGTTCGCATATTGCAACTACGGAACCCTACACTGCGCGTGGCCCGACACGTACTTGTTATTTATTGTTTTACTTTAGAGTTTGCACTATAATCACGTCAAGTCATGCTTGTATGTATTTGTATTATCTTTTTTTACGACATACGAAGATAAACTATTTATGATATGCGATATAGAACGCCGTATATTTGTAGATAAGTAAATACAATATTACATACAATTTATTTTGACTTCAACACCCCTTCTTTAAAAAAATTATATTGTATTTTATTTTTTATTAAACCTACATCGGTGGCTGTGTTGAGGGGTAAATGGTGCAGTCGTTTTAGCCAAATAATCTATTTCCGTGAGGTCAAATGCCAGCAGACTTGCGGATTGTTGTTGGGTTGTTTGGGAGACCCCCAGGTTAATTCATTTAGAAAACACACTCACAGGAAGACATTTCCTCGACCGAATGCTGCGATAGGTAAATGAACGATTTTGAGAAACGCTGCTTCTCAAAAGCGCAAGTATACATGTTTGTTGCGCGTGTATGTACGATTAAATTACCTTCCCCTTTGATTTTCATAGATTTTGGATCTACCTAATATCCTACCTAATATATCTAATAATGTAGTCAACGAGGAGTTGGACCCATACATTAATTCCTCAGTCAATGAAACTTTGATAATATCTTGGAGTAATGTTCGGAATTACTACTGACAAATAATCCAACATTTTTTTTTACGGGAAGTTGGGTATATTCAAAGAAAAGTGAAAATTTAATATAACTCCTATAGGCAAATTGCTCCGTCCAAAGTTACTTCGCCATAGGGTAGGTATTATTTATATGAATAAGTACGTAAATAAATCCAACATTTTTTGTATATGGAAATAGTGAATTAAAAACAAAATGTGTTTTTTTACTATATTTTTCTCGGCAAAATTGCTCAGTCGGTTCTTTAATCGGAATATACCTTAGTATTATTATGTACATCAATCCAACAACTTTTTTATATGCATCATTTTTTTTCAAGGTGACGACCGAAACTCTGTTCCGCAAAATTCCTCCGTCCGTTTTTATTGTACAATTATGATTAAGAATTTTGAAGAAAATTATTTGCAAAAGAATCCAACAAAAAATCCATCGGCAAGTTTAAAAAACAAGCGGGCCAAGACGGGCGCGGTGCGCAGAGGAGCGGCCGGCCGCGGGAGGCGAGAGACGCGGCATTTTCCCCTCCTCTGCGTCCATGCTGCGCCGCGCCGCCCCTGGCGCGCCGCTGAAGTTGGCGTGCGGTGTGTGCTAACCAGGGACTGAAAACCGGTTCGAAATGGGGTTCGGGTTCGAACCGGTTCGAAGAACCTTTTTAACGAGCGAACCAGTTTGGTCGCGAACCGGTTCAAAAAAACCCGAACCTGAAGCCTAAAAACCGGTTCAGAACCGGTTTGGACCTCTAATATTAACCGGTTCGCAGCAGGGTACGAAATGGGGTGGAAACCTATATACATTTTTTTGGACTTTGGGCTTCTTTTTTAATGTAAAATATTGTTGTTTTATGTATTTAATAAAATAAAAAAATAGGTGGTTCATTTTTATAGCCTAATCGATTCAGTTTCATAACAGTAACAAAAAAGTCTTAATTATAATTATGACATAACACGTGTAAGTTGGTAAAAAAAATCAAATTCTTTCTATTCCATACTAATAAAACTAAAATTGTGGTTTTTCACAATTTCTGAAAGAAAAGGATCTATGTGTTGGAAGACTTTTTTGTTCCTGGCGTGAAACTGAAATGATTAAGAAATTTTTTTTTTACATTTTACATAGAAAAAATGTTTTTGTGCGAACAAAAATTATTTGTTCTTCAAAAGTGATCTATTTCCGATACAGAACCCTCTCTTAGCGTACTATTAACTAATTTTGAAAGAAATTATATAAGGTGCTTCGTTATTCATCTCAAGTAAACACGTTACGCAAAAAAAAATTACATATTTTTAGCATAACTTTTCGAGAAATTTTCAAACGCAGAACAGCTGTTTATTGTAAGTAAGTCACAAGGTCACTAGACCTGTGTGTAACAGTAGGTAGCTTGCATTGTACGGGGTCAATGACCGTTGTATGTCCAAACGCAGAACAGCTGTTTGTTGTAAGTAAGTCACAAGGTAACTAGACCTGTGTGTAACAGTAGGTAGCTTGCATTGTACGGAGTCAATGACCGTACTATGTTTAAACGCAGAACAGCTATTGTTGTAAGTAAGTCACAAGGTCACTAGGCCGCCGCCGCTCTAAAACTAGCTACCTACCTACCTACCTACCTACGTGTGCGGTGTGTGTGCCTACGTTTCTTGTTTGCAAGGGTCTATAGCCTTGATTGGTTTTTACAGCTATTTGATTTAATTTTTTTGTTAGGAGATGTTAGGAGAAACAATGCTCCTATAAACATGTTTTTTTTTGTGTAAAGTGTTGAGCTGAACGGGACATGACAAAAAAAAATAATAATGATAATGATAATGACGAACCATACTGAATATGCATATGTCTCAATGAAATATTGTTATTGTTGTGTGTTCTTTATGGCGAAATAAATATCTGAATCTGAATCTGTTTGTTTGAGCGCGTATGTAACCCTCCCGAAGTTATTGACATAAATAACGAAGCACCTTATTTAGGGAGTTAAAGCTGTTCGCGTCTGTGACACCTCATGGTCCTTAAGTCACACGTGCCTCCTGGGTGGTGCCAAATGAACAGCAGTTAGCGTGTGGGAGATCTTCGGATCGACTGGGTTCGCGACCACACCCTGGGAGAATCAATTATTTGTTTAATTTTTATTTTATTTTTATTTATCTCTTCACCTCACCAAGTCACAGACGGAGTCATTGACGAGATATTGCGCTGCTCGTAGTTGGTTCTCTTAGAGCTGAGACAGCGAAAAGACAGGCTTTTTGGAGGTGAAAAGGTCGAAATAGAAAGTTGACGGTCTTTTCTAATAGGAAAGTAGGTACCTATACCTAATATACCTGTATATTAGACATATAGACAGTATATCTATATGTCTAATATACAGAATACCAGAATATACCAGAATTGTATCGTGTAGGGCCGGTACTTTAAAAGAATAGCCCCACTGCATCTCTCCCCGTGTATGCCGTAAAAGGCGACTAAGGGATATGGCTCCCTTATATTACTAGGTGGTAGGGTTTAATCCGCCCGGGTTGGTACCACCGCACTGAATGAAAGGTCGGTCGAAACGGCTATGTAAATAGTTTGTCTTTTCCGTCCAGTTCAGTGTAGCCGGCACGACCTAAGGGAGGCACTGACGTGGCACCAAGTTCATCCGTTTTTTTTTATGTAATCCGGTATGGTTGGCTGAGTCGGAGGAGCCAAAGCACATGCTCTGACCAGCCAATATCAGCTCCGAGAAGGTAGGTGCCATACCGGAGACTTCCCTGGATTGCTGGCTATACTGGACTAGAGGAGAACACAGCCGAGGCTGCTATGCGGCCATCTTACATCCAGTACGGTGTCACCAACCCAGTCGGCTACAATTAGAGCCTACCACCTAGTAAGGGGCAAGGGAAGGGACGTACAGTTTTACACCGGTTCCGAACGGTGAAGCAGCAGGTGTACACTGGTACACGCCGCGCCGACCGGATTCGAACCTCGGACCTCTCGCATGAGAAGCCGATGCCCAAACCACTCGGGCACCCGCCGCTTATTATGTGTTATGGGCTGACATCGCGGATGTTGTAGGTGATGTAGCCAACCGTGTCAGTTTAAAAAAAATGTGACAAATAAGATTATAAAAAAAAAAACTTTCATAAACCGAAAGGTGTAAAACCTAATGTAGACTACATTGAACGTTTTTCACTGTTTTAGGTTCTAAAATCTAGCATTTTTCAGGCTTCCGTACCCCGGCAGACTATTACTAAGTCTACGTCTGTCTGTCCGTCCGTCCGTCCGATGGCTGTATCTCTGGAACCGTAATAGCTAGCCAATAAAAAAATGAAAAAGTGAAAAATTAAGGGGGATCCCTATACAAGAAATGTCTTTTTCGGCGGTTTTTTTTTTGTGGTGCGGAAACCTCGGTGCTCGAGGCCGACTCGCACTTGGCAGGTTTTTTATTTATTTAGGAGCACTAGAATGTGCCCTATGATTTGCCTATGAAATAAATGGGCAATTTTCAATCCACGTACCTGATTTTGAATTACAATTTCAACCCCATTCCGCACATAATCATACCTATACAAAATTCAAAACAACATTCCGTCCCATCGTCCGCCCCTGTAATGGACCACATATTCGGACTTTATCTTCCGCGCGCGCGCGAGCATGCCGCGACGTCAGGCAGAAAATGGCGTCGGGGTGACCGCGCCGCATTCTTACCTACTGAAGAAATTGAAAGGTAGAGCCGTTATTATTATTTATGTCAGTTAACAGCACAGGATTCAAAACGTAATTAGCCAGTAGGGAGTTTACGCGGGCTGTCTTGAGGCATCTTTACGGGTAGCTAAGATTGTGTTTGTAACAATGTTGTTTTTTAGGATTTCGTATCCACACGGAAGCCTATTACTAAGCTTACGCCCTCTGTATTTTTTTTTTATTTTTATTTTTTTATGGTAACTTGACACGGTTGGCTACATCACCTACAACATCCGTGATGTCAGCCCATAACACCGGGTGAACTAGGTGCCATGTCAGTGCTTCCCTTCATTTCGCGCCGGCTACACTGAACTGGACGGAAAACACGAACTATTTACATAGCCCTTTCGACCGACGTTTCGCTCAGTGCGGTGGTACCAACCCGGCCGGGATAAACCCTACCACCTAGTAAGGTAAGAAGGGAAGGGACCTACAGTTTAACGTGGAATCCGAACCACGGTCAGCCTCCAACAGTCGGGCGGTCATCCATCCAATAACTGACCGCACCATTAAGCTGCCGAGGCTGACGATCCCTTAGTCGACTTTTACGACATGCGACGGGGAGAGATGCAGTGGGGCTATTCTTTTTAAGTACCGACCCCACACGGTACAACAAATAATTAAAAAAAAACGGGCCAACGCGAGTCGCACTCGCGCACCGAGGGTACCGTACCACCGCGTGAGCGGGCTAGTTTTTTAGGGTTCCGTAGTCAACAAGGAACCCTTATAGATAGATGTCCGTCCGTCTGTCCGCGGCTCAGCTCAGAGACCCTAAGTACTAGAAAGTTGTAAGTTGATATGGGTATACATATTAATAACGCCGACAGAGTGGTAAAATAAAAATTTTGAAATATTTTTTTAGGGTACCTCGCCTACACTTAAAGTGGGGATGACTTTTTTTTCACGTCTACCCCACCGTGTGGGATGTCGTTGGATAGGTCTTTAGAAAATATTTCCGGTTTGTGAAAATAATTTTTCGATTTAGGGATCCGTTTACGAATTATTAAGCTTATAAGTGCTATTTTTTAGGGTTCCGTAGTCAACAAGGAACCCTTATAGTTTCGCTATGTCCGTCCGTCTGTCCGCGGCTTAGCTCAGATACCCTTAGTAACAGAAAGTTGTAGGTTGGTATCGGTATACATATTAATAACGCCGACAAAATAGTAAAGTAAAAATTTTTAATAATTAATTTTTTTAGGGTACCTGCCCTACACGTAAAGTGGGGATGAATTTTTTTTTCACGTCTACCCCATCGTTGGATAGGTCTTTTGAAAATATTGCGGGTTTGTGAAAAGCATTTTCGATTTAGGGATCCGTTTGCGAATTTATTAAACTTTTAAGTGCTAATTTTTGTTAGAGGCAAGTGTCCCCACCCCCTGCCAGCTGAACGGTTGTTATTAGATATGTGAAAAAATTCACAGCAGTAGTATATATATCGAAATTAAAAGGAAAACTATCTCAGCTAAGTAGGCTGTACCGGTTGACGAGTAATAGTCGACCAACTTATAAAATGTACGGACGACAGCCATCATTTCACTGTTGAAGAACTTTTTCAAATTAACATTCATTTATTTCCCCTACAAAATTATACAATAATAATCAAATTATTCATTTTGATAAGGTTCCTCAATTGTGAGAAATGAGAGGTTCGCATATTGCAACTACGGAACCCTACACTGCGCGTGGCCCGACACGTACTTGTTATTTATTGTTTTACTTTAGAGTTTGCACTATAATCACGTCAAGTCATGCTTGTATGTATTTGTATTATCTTTTTTTACGACATACGAAGATAAACTATTTATGATATGCGATATAGAACGCCGTATATTTGTAGATAAGTAAATACAATATTACATACAATTTATTTTGACTTCAACACCCCTTCTTTAAAAAAATTATATTGTATTTTATTTTTTATTAAACCTACATCGGTGGCTGTGTTGAGGGGTAAATGGTGCAGTCGTTTTAGCCAAATAATCTATTTCCGTGAGGTCAAATGCCAGCAGACTTGCGGATTGTTGTTGGGTTGTTTGGGAGACCCCCAGGTTAATTCATTTAGAAAACACACTCACAGGAAGACATTTCCTCGACCGAATGCTGCGATAGGTAAATGAACGATTTTGAGAAACGCTGCTTCTCAAAAGCGCAAGTATACATGTTTGTTGCGCGTGTATGTACGATTAAATTACCTTCCCCTTTGATTTTCATAGATTTTGGATCTACCTAATATCCTACCTAATATATCTAATAATGTAGTCAACGAGGAGTTGGACCCATACATTAATTCCTCAGTCAATGAAACTTTGATAATATCTTGGAGTAATGTTCGGAATTACTACTGACAAATAATCCAACATTTTTTTTTACGGGAAGTTGGGTATATTCAAAGAAAAGTGAAAATTTAATATAACTCCTATAGGCAAATTGCTCCGTCCAAAGTTACTTCGCCATAGGGTAGGTATTATTTATATGAATAAGTACGTAAATAAATCCAACATTTTTTGTATATGGAAATAGTGAATTAAAAACAAAATGTGTTTTTTTACTATATTTTTCTCGGCAAAATTGCTCAGTCGGTTCTTTAATCGGAATATACCTTAGTATTATTATGTACATCAATCCAACAACTTTTTTATATGCATCATTTTTTTTCAAGGTGACGACCGAAACTCTGTTCCGCAAAATTCCTCCGTCCGTTTTTATTGTACAATTATGATTAAGAATTTTGAAGAAAATTATTTGCAAAAGAATCCAACAAAAAATCCATCGGCAAGTTTAAAAAACAAGCGGGCCAAGACGGGCGCGGTGCGCAGAGGAGCGGCCGGCCGCGGGAGGCGAGAGACGCGGCATTTTCCCCTCCTCTGCGTCCATGCTGCGCCGCGCCGCCCCTGGCGCGCCGCTGAAGTTGGCGTGCGGTGTGTGCTAACCAGGGACTGAAAACCGGTTCGAAATGTGGTTCGGGTTCGAACCGGTTCGAAGAACCTTTTTAACGAGCGAACCAGTTTGGTCGCGAACCGGTTCAAAAAAACCCGAACCTGAAGCCTAAAAACCGGTTCAGAACCGGTTTGGACCTCTAATATTAACCGGTTCGCAGCAGGGTACGAAATGGGGTGGAAACCTATATACATTTTTTTGGACTTTGGGCTTCTTTTTTAATGTAAAATATTGTTGTTTTATGTATTTAATAAAATAAAAAAATAGGTGGTTCATTTTTATAGCCTAATCGATTCAGTTTCATAACAGTAACAAAAAAGTCTTAATTATCATTATGACATAACACGTGTAAGTTGGTAAAAAAAATCAAATTCTTTCTATTCCATACTAATAAAACTAAAATTGTGGTTTTTCACAATTTCTGAAAGAAAAGGATCTATGTGTTGGAAGACTTTTTTGTTCCTGGCGTGAAACTGAAATGATTAAGAAATTTTTTTTTTACATTTTACATAGAAAAAATGTTTTTGTGCGAACAAAAATTATTTGTTCTTCAAAAGTGATCTATTTCCGATACAGAACCCTCTCTTAGCGTACTATTAACTAATTTTGAAAGAAATTATATAAGGTGCTTCGTTATTCATCTCAAGTAAACACGTTACGCAAAAAAAAATTACATATTTTTAGCATAACTTTTCGAGAAATTTTCAAACGCAGAACAGCTGTTTATTGTAAGTAAGTCACAAGGTCACTAGACCTGTGTGTAACAGTAGGTAGCTTGCATTGTACGGGGTCAATGACCGTTGTATGTCCAAACGCAGAACAGCTGTTTGTTGTAAGTAAGTCACAAGGTAACTAGACCTGTGTGTAACAGTAGGTAGCTTGCATTGTACGGGGTCAATGACCGTACTATGTTTAAACGCAGAACAGCTATTGTTGTAAGTAAGTCACAAGGTCACTAGGCCGCCGCCGCTCTAAAACTAGCTACCTACCTACCTACCTACCTACGTGTGCGGTGTGTGTGCCTACGTTTCTTGTTTGCAAGGGTCTATAGCCTTGATTGGTTTTTACAGCTATTTGATTTAATTTTTTTGTTAGGAGATGTTAGGAGAAACAATGCTCCTATAAACATGTTTTTTTTTGTGTAAAGTGTTGAGCTGAACGGGACATGACAAAAAAAAATAATAATGATAATGATAATGACGAACCATACTGAATATGCATATGTCTCAATGAAATATTGTTATTGTTGTGTGTTCTTTATGGCGAAATAAATATCTGAATCTGAATCTGTTTGTTTGAGCGCGTATGTAACCCTCCCGAAGTTATTGACATAAATAACGAAGCACCTTATTTAGGGAGTTAAAGCTGTTCGCGTCTGTGACACCTCATGGTCCTTAAGTCACACGTGCCTCCTGGGTGGTGCCAAATGAACAGCAGTTAGCGTGTGGGAGATCTTCGGATCGACTGGGTTCGCGACCACACCCTGGGAGAATCAATTATTTGTTTAATTTTTATTTTATTTTTATTTATCTCTTTATTTCAGCCAACTAGGGCCATATTGACAATACATATTAAATGTCTTAACCTAAGAACTAAAATTACTTTTTCTCCACTTGTGTCTGTACGGGTCCCAATAGAGACCCGTATGCGTCATATTAGTCTGCTGACGCGGTGAATCAGGTGCGCGTAGAGTGGGCGCAGATTGCGTCCGCGGCACGGGCGTCGGCAGCGGCGCGGGCGTCGGCAGCGGCGCGGGCGTCGGCAGCGGCGCGGGCGTCGTCGGCGGCGGCGCGGGTTGCGTCTCCTGAATGTGCAGGACGGCAGTTGTAGACAGCTCCGGCGCGGCCTCAGCATACTTATGGCGCGCGACCTCACGATGAAGGTCGCGATTGTAGCGCCGGAACACCACCCCGGAGGGCCAAAACTCACTGCGAAGGAATGTCTTCACCTTCTCGGCAGGAATGCACAGCTTGAAAGCGCAAAAGTTCGTGTCAGCCCAGTGAGAAGGAAGAGCCTCGACACTCTCAACTCGCTTACCCTTATCCTGGACGTGGCGGATGAGGTCCTCGATCTTCATGTCCTTTCGCAGGCGAGACAAGTAGATGAGAGCCGTGCGGGGAGCTGCCTTCAAACAGCTCTCTTCAGGGGGCGCAGATCCGCGCTTATTGCACCTCTTCCTTCTCTTCTTCCTGCTCTCGACGAGTACGAACCCGTCTTTGTCACGTGCAGCCTCCTGCCGACAGTCGGGACGCGGTTCCAAGCGCGGGGATACCATTGTTGTTTTCTCCACCGTTTTACTGATACGCTTCGTCATAGATCCGCGTCGCCTTTTCGGACGAGCGGCAACGGGGCGGGTGGGCAGAGGAGCGGGAGGGGTGCGCAGTGTAGAAGTCGAGGCATCAACAGCACCATCAGCGCTTACGTAGCATACCGGCGTCGATGTGCAATCGCTGGGTGACGACACTTGAGCACCTCGCCTGCGCATATTGATGTTGCGTACACTCAGCGTTTCGTTCGGTGTTCCCACTTGCGGAATGCGATCAGGCTGCAGAGACGGGGTTATCGGCCGGAGTGACTCGGAACATGACAATTTCTCAACTGCCTGTTTCAGCTGTTGAACTTCCGGGACGAGAGATGTTGGCCCCTACGCCGCTGTCGCTCCACAGTTTCCCTTCAGTTGAGCTATGTCCGCTTTTATGATCACCAAATCTTTCAGGAAAGCCGTAACGTCGACGTGGTCGAAGGACACAGGCGGCAACTTATTGAGGTCGTACGCCACGAACCTTGGCACGTCGTCGGGGTCTGTCTGCTTTAAGATGGTGATGATGTCCTGGATAGTCTTCTTCTTCCGATTTTCTCCCTTGCGAGTCGGCCTTCTTGACGGAATGCACGCACAAAGCAGAACTCTCGCGGTCGCAACGTCATCTTCGGTGAAGGCGGACTCACAAATCCGGATGATGCTGAAGGCTGATCTTCGGTGAAGGCTAGTACTTCGTTCACAACCATATTGCATTTATCGCACGCCATTTTCGCTTTCTTCGCAGGTGCGTCTAGAGTGCATCGTGTGCGCGTCCGTCGCCGACCGATGCAAGCTCAGTACTATTATACCGCCATAACAGTTCACTGTGTTCCGGTGCACCTCCCGGGGACCCAAAAGCAGGTGGGGATGGCTGTGGTGAGGAGTAGGTCAGTAATCCCGACGCGGATTCGCTGTTCCGACGTGATGCATCGACACGGTTGACAGGGAGACTCGGTGAGACGGTTATTCCGCTGGCCGCCCGCCGGTGGTACAGGGGCCCAATCGCGTCTAACCAACGCGAGAGGCTGCCCTGGTAAACCGGCGCATAATCCCGGAGTGGTCCGTCGTGCCGGTTGGTGAACGGAGTAGGGGTCCCGGCGGCCACTTCCGGGGGGAGGGGAGGGGGGGGGGACCGGGGGCCCTTCCGTCTTCCGTGTCGGCGCACCACTAACCTGAGCAGTAAGCGATGGTCCACGCTTTGCCCGTGAATCACCACAGCCACCCTTCACGCTCTTTCCCCCCCTCTTACTACAACCATGGCAGTACAAAGAAAGAACAACTTTCAATCAGCTGTGCACACCCCTACACCACTATTTAGCGTTGACTTGACCAACGTGCGGGGGTTGCACACCAATCTTAATGCCGTCAATCACTACGTGAAGAGGATGAAGCCGGCCTTGCTTTCTCGACGAAAACGCAAATATCTCGCCCTGCCGACACTTCTTACCTGCACCACCCCGGCTACACCCTGGATGAAGCCTTCCGCTGGCGAGCCGGAGTCTGCCTGTTTGTCAGGGCTGATATTTCCTGTCGTCGCCTGCGCTGCATTGAGGACTCCGAGCTCTCAATACTCTGGCCCCACGTGGATCTGGGAACGGTGTCGGGGGTCCCAATAGGTCGCACTCTGGCAATGCGGAGACAGCTCGGTTATTCGAGTACCTGAGTGGAGCGGTAGACAAAGTCCAAGAGCGGTTCCCCACCGCGGATTTGGGTTTCCTTGGAGACTTCAATGCCCATCACAAGGCATGGCTAGGCTCCAGGAGAACTGACTTTGCGGGGAGAGCCGCCTACGACTTCGCCCTGACGCATGGCCTGTCTCAACTGGTGGACCAGCCCACCAGGCTGCCAGATATAGACGGTCATGGACCCTCTCTGCTGGATCTTCCGCTGACGACAAACCCCACTGGATATAAAGTCTCAGTGAGAGCCCCGCCGGGTTCTTCTGATCATTGTTTAGTGGGGTCCACGGTGTCATCTTCGCCTCCTCAGTTCCGTACTGGAGGAACGCGTCGAATTTGGCACTACGCGTCAGCAGATTAAGATGAGATGCGAGAACACTTCGCATCCTACCCTTGGAGAGAGATCTGCTTCAGTTCGGACGATCCGTCAAAATGCGGTAATACCGTTGCCGATGTGGTTCTGGGGGCAAAGGAAATGTTTATTCCCAGCGCCTCTGTCCACCTCGGTGGTAAAAGCCAACCATCGTACAGCCGCGACTGTGCTGATGCTGTCGCAGCTAAATGCACAGCTTATCGGGCATGGTCGCGTGCCCGTGCCGGACGTGAATCAAACGTATCCGAACAGACGATGGAATACAACCGCCTCTCCAGATCCTGCAAAAGGGTTATTGCCAGGGCCAAATTTGACTACATCGGCGACAGACTGAACCAGCACCCAACTGGGAGCTGTGAGTTCTGGTCTCTCGCCAAATCTGTCGAGTCGAATTTCTGCCGCTCCTCTCTTCCACCTCTGCAGTGTCCTGGAGGCTCACTTGCCCACTCCGCAAAGGAGAAAGCCGACTTACTGGTATCTCTCTTTGCGGGGAACTTCAACCTGGACGATGGGGGTGCCACTCCCCCAGTCATACCTAGGTGTGAGAACTCCATGCCGGAAGTACAGTTTCGATAACAGACTGTACTGGCGGAGTTTCTCTCCCTATACGTCAGGAAAGCGTGTGGGCCGGAATGGATTCCTGCATTGGTGTTAAAATAGTGTGCTCCCGAGCTGGCTGACGCGCCTATTCCGTATCTCCTACTCCAATGGCTGTGTGCCGGCGGTCTGGAAATCTGCGTTTGTGCAAGCGGACCCCAAAAAGGTTTTTTTTATTGACAGCGCGTCGTATGGCGCCGAGCCACCCATAAGGTGTCTAACGACGCCCATGGACATTCGGTCGTATGCGGGGGTTCCGAATGCCATGCCGAGCATTGCTTATGGTGCCCATTCACGGCCCTCTTGAAGGACCCGAGACTGTACTTGGGGGGAAATATATGTGCAGGGAGAGCGTTCCAGAGTTTACCGGTTCTGTAGAGGAAAGATCTGCAGAATCGATTGGTACGCATCCGCGGTAAGTCCAGCGTGTAGGAATGCAATCCCTGCCCAGTGAGCGTGGTGCGAAGGTGGAAAGGGGACGGCGGGATCACATTAAACGGCCCCTCCGAGTACTCCTCACGGAATAAGCGATAGAATACACTTAGGGAGCCGACATCCCTACGGTGTTGCAGTGGTTCTAGATCGCAGGACACTTCGGGGTCACCTACTAGTCGCACGGTTCGACGCTGGATTGAGTCCAGAGGCGCAAGCTGGTATTTGGCAGAGCCATCCCACAGGTGCGAGCAGTACTCCAAGCAGGACCTGATCTGCGATTTATAGAGAAGCAGCTTTTGGTGTGAAGTACCGTCGCACCTTATTGAGTACGCCCAGCTTTTTAGAAGCCAGCTTGGCCTTCCCCTAGATATGGCGACGAAAGTTCAGGTCGTGCGACAGTTCGACTCCGAGGACCCCGAGGTGTTCACTTAATTTAAGCGACGTGCCTTGGAATGAAGGAACCGGTGTGAACGCCGCTCTCTTCGCACTGAACACGCGAACTTGTGTCTTGGAAGCGTTGAACTCGACCAAATTACTACGGCCCTATTCGGAAATAGAGTCGAGTGTGTGTTCGAGCTCAGACACAAGTCTTCGCCTCTTCTTATCCACAACATCCCGACTGGCTGAAGGGTGACTGGTGTAGGATCCGTGTGCCGTACTGTCATCAATGTATGTTGTCCAGAGACAGCATATCATTGATATGCAGAAGAAACAGCGTGGGTGACAACACAGATCCTTGGGGTATGCCGGCGTTCACTGACATGTCCGACGAGCAACCGTAGTGCACGGTTGCTGAATGAATGCTACGCCCATGCAGGAAGTCGGCGAAGAAACAAGAAACAAGAAACAAGAAACGTAGGCACACACACCGCACACGTAGGTAGGTAGGTAGGTAGGTAGCTAGTTTTAGAGCGGCGGCGGCCTAGTGACCTTGTGACTTACTTACAACAATAGCTGTTCTGCGTTTGAACATAGTACGGTCATTGACCCCGTACAATGCAAGCTACCTACTGTTACACACAGGTCTAGTTACTTTGTGACTTACTTACAACAAACAGCTGTTCTGCGTTTGGACATACAACGGTCATTGACCCCGTACAATGCAAGCTACCTACTGTTACACACAGGTCTAGTGACCTTGTGACTTACTTACAACAAACAGCTGTTCTGCGTTTGAAAATTTCTCGTAAAGTTATGCTAAAAACATATAATTTTTTTTTGCGTAACGTGTTTACTTGAGATGAATAACGAAGCACCTTATATAATGTCTTTCAAAATTAGTTAATAGTACGCTAAGAGAGGGTTCTGTATCGGAAATAGATCACTTTTGAAGAACAAATAATTTTTGTTCGCACAAAAACATTTTTTCTATGTAAAATGTAAAAAAAAAATTTCTTAATCATTTCAGTTTCATGCCAGGAACAAAAAAGTCTTCCAACACATAGATCCCTTCCTTTCAGAAATTGTGAAAAACCACAATTTTAGTTTTATTAGTATGGAATAGAAAGAATTCGATTTTTTTTACCAACTTACACGTGTTATTTCATAATGATAATTAAGACTTTTTTGTTACTGTTATGAAACTGAATCGATTAGGCTATAAAAATGAACCACCTATTTTTTTATTTTATTAAATACATAAAACAACAATATTTTACATTAAAAAAGAAGCCCAAAGTCCAAAAAAAATGTATATAGGTTTCCACCCCATTTCGTACCCTGCTGCGAACCGGTTAATATTAGAGGTCCAAACCGGTTCTGAACCGGTTTTTAGGCTTCAGGTTCGGGTTTTTTTGAACCGGTTCGCGACCAAACTGGTTCGCTCGTTAAAAAGGTTCTTCGAACCGGTTCGAACCCGAACCCCATTTCGAACCGGTTTTCAGTCCCTGGTTAGCACACACCGCACGCCAACTTCAGCGGCGCGCCAGGGGCGGCGCGGCGCAGCATGGACGCAGAGGAGGGGAAAATGCCGCGTCTCTCGCCTCCCGCGGCCGGCCGCTCCTCTGCGCACCGCGCCCGTCTTGGCCCGCTTGTTTTTTAAACTTGCCGATGGATTTTTTGTTGGATTCTTTTGCAAATAATTTTCTTCAAAATTCTTAATCATAATTGTACAATAAAAACGGACGGAGGAATTTTGCGGAACAGAGTTTCGGTCGTCACCTTGAAAAAAAATGATGCATATAAAAAAGTTGTTGGATTCTTATGCTTATTGATGTACATAATAATACTAAGGTATATTCCGATTAAAGAACCGACTGAGCAATTTTGCCGAGAAAAATATAGTAAAAAAACACATTTTGTTTTTAATTCACTATTTCCATATACAAAAAATGTTGGATTTATTTACGTACTTATTCATATAAATAATACCTACCCTATGGCGAAGTAACTTTGGACGGAGCAATTTGTCTATAGGAGTTATATTAAATTTTCACTTTTCTTTGAATATACCCAACTTCCCGTAAAAAAAAATGTTGGATTATTTGTCAGTCGTAATTCCGAACATTACTCCAAGATATTATCAAAGTTTCATTGACTGAGGAATTAATGTATGGGTCTCCATACATCAAAACTCCTGGTTGACTAGTGTATAAGGCCCAGACACCATTTATTTGCCATTCACCAGCTCGGCGAGTTGATAGCACTTCTGTTGTTTTGAGTTCGTCGTTTCCTCCCACCGACCTCGCCACCGACCACCCGCTTTCTTGAGATAACTCTTCGACAGTCTTGAAATACTTTGTTCAATGTTTCAAAGATCATTTTTTATTTATCGCGGGAAAGCTTCCGATGTTAGGCTGTAAAACATTTTCATTATTCTCTCGAGAAATAGAAGGAATGCAAAAAATTATATCCGGGTGCCCGGAAATTTGTATTTTTTAAGCTCAATAATACGAAGTCCCGCAGGAGATGGTTCATCTTTTTATATAAACTTGTCCAACAAATTTAAAAGAATTTTGAAGAATATTATCGCCAATGGCTGGTTAGGAAACATGTTATTACGTGTATACTGGAAGAAATATTATTCTGCTGTAAGTCTGCCTACTGTAAAAAAAGAAAAGACCAGCCAATTGCGAGTTGGACTCGTGCACCGAGGGTTGCGTACCACCGCGCAAAGTTTAAAAGAAAAAAAAAGCGTTTGCACAAATGTGATTGATAGACCATCGGAGCAAAATTCCATACATGTAGGCTAACGAAGGTTATGCACAATAATTCGAATATCCGATTCACATACGTAAATGCAAACAATGTTTCTGTGGCGCCATCTATTATTTAGTAGCGTTAATATGTACTAATCGATTGTTAGCACGTTTTTTTTGTATGGGGACCCTCCTTATTCAGTACTTTTTGCTTTTTTTTTATTATTTTATGTTATAGTCGCCATGAAAACACATATTTTGTAAAAAATTCAACCGGATGCCTATTACGGTTCAACAGATACAGCACTTGAATGGACGGACGGACGTACAGATAGACGTACAGACAGAGCACGTCGGTCTATGGATTGTTCCGTAAGGATAACCCTAAAAAGTGGAACAACACAATAATTTTTTGCACAATTTCAGAAAAAATATGAGTATTGGGTACGTGCACAGATCATGGTGTTCTTATGTACGTACGAGAATATGACAGATGCAGCACAAAAACAATTCGAAATACAAAAATATGCTGCTTACAAAATATACAAAGTATATTATTCTTCGTCGGCGGAAAGCAGTGCTTCCGTACCGCTGAAGGCTGGGAGGACTGGAGGAAAATTGGAGAGCCATATGTCCAGCTGTGGACGCTTACACGCTGACTGACTGGCTGACATATTATTCATAGAAGAATATTAAAGTACGAAACGTTAGCCAGAAGACCACGAATACAAAGCGTGGCAAGCGAAAATCCAGTAACTAATGTTAATATGTAAATTATACTAATTGTATCATTTGCCTGCATTTTGTTCTAAGAACCACACATTATTCGCAAGAAAAATACAATTAGAAAAATTTATCCCGCGTTAAGATTCCTTTGACCTCTACTTGACCGCTCTCCCGGCACTTACGCAACAACAAAACACTCAGCAAATGGCTCCTGCCCGGACCTGCTTCCCCAAGGAGCATCATTCATCGTCAAAGTCCACCCGCGCCTAACCTTGCTGGAACGCCGACGTTTCAAATCGGAGTGAAATTTCATGTCTCCGCAATATACAACTATAACACGACCGATCTAACTGTACTACGTGCCATATACGCTGGCACAAGAGTTCGTTCAATCTCTATACCAGTATTAGTATGAACTAAACATCGCACCGTATTAATGCTATTTGTACCTACCAATAAATTAAAATCGTAGCGACGCAGTGTGTCTGTATGGAGCGAAAGATTCTAGTTTAAACTAAAAAAACATTATAAATGAAATTGTATTCACATAATAAATAAAAAAATCACAGATCTCATGCATTACATGACCTTCGGGTATATTGAAAATGACTTTTAGGGCGTATTCAAACATAAGCGTATAGTGAGTCGCCGACTGTGAGCGCGCTGACTGTGAGCTTTATAAGAAGCGATTTGTCGGCCTCTGGCCAGTGAGCTAAAAAGAGCATAGGTATGTATTGTGTAATAACATTGTAATGTAGTAGTCTGAGGTAGCTATAGAGAGAGCGATACTGACTGGCGGCTCACTGGCGGCGCTGTGCGCGTGCGGGTGAGCGACTTTTACGCCTTCTTCAGTACGCGGCGTTGGGCATACTTTAGGTCTATAATGAATATCAAAGTTAATTTCAATAAAAACAAATCTGAGGGTAGGAACCACTTCGCACTCCTGCCGCTATTCTTAAAGTAGAATCACTTACTTGTCCCAGCACACGATCCGAGACATGGCCGTTTTAATTTTGACTGCTGTCATCCGAAATGAAGATCTCGACGAGATCTATCATTTGTTTCAGCACACGAGTAGTCTGGGATCGATAGTTTTTAATATATGGCCTTTTTTATTTAATTTTGACAGCGGTCATCTGAAATGAAGATCTCGTCGAGAACTATCATTTGTCCCAGCACATGATTAGTCTAGGATCGGTCATTTCCGAGATATAGCCGTTTTAATTTTGACAGCTGTCATTCGAAATGCAGATCTCGTCGAGACCTATCACATATTCAAACTGAAATATGTCAATTTTGAAAAATTTATAAACATTGTCAAATATAAAAAATTAATAAAATTTAAAAATAAAAATTTGGTATTTTCAAGTACATGCACGGAAAACCATTTTAACTACTCACACTGCAAGATAAAGACGATTCGTAACTCGCGTAGGTACCAGAAAATAAAATAATAAAAAATCATAGCTCCCAAATTTTTCACTTTTTTCAAAAAAATCAAAAAATATCCCCAGATACTGAGTCAATCTACAATATAATAATATAAAAGTTTAAAATACATATTAAAATTGGCCTTTTTAAACCCCCTAAAAACTACTATTTTAAGCGGTTTTTTTGCGATGTGCTCAAAAACTCTCAAATTAAAAAAAAAATGTCTACCTCATGTAACCCTAGTCGATACGCGTCACCCTACTGACAACCTAAATATTCACGTAGCCTTAAAAGTCACGACACCAGGGAGAATTCGCATTCTCGCTTGAAATCGGGGACTATACTGAAGCGGTCGAAAAGACATTTTCAATCTCCATAGAAAAATAACAAAACGGCAGTTGCCCAGCGAAACTGAATTCGTATGCACGCAGACGAATTGCCTCCTTTTGTCACCACGTAAAAAGTACGTATAAGCCGAGCGGAATACAAAAAGCGAGTTTGGGCGATGACAAATTGGGTGAAAATATGGTGTTTAAAGTGCGGTGTGAGAAGCTCGCCTAGGAGTCCCCGAGGAGTGCTCGCGGTTTATCAGGAGAGTCGGCGGACAGGGCCTTAGCAAGTGGACCGTTCTTGTATGACTACCTAGTCAGCCAGCGTCGAGAGCCCACTGGCCGGATATACGGATTTCTAATAATTTTCACATTCGCGGACACCTAATGAGTGGCTCGCTGCCACATGTCGCCTATCTTTGTCTGCCTGCAATGCAAACTACCTGTGGCGCCATCTATTATTTAGAAGCGTGAATATGTATGAATTGATTCTTAGCACTTTTCTTGTATCTTTATTATTTGTTGGCATATCCGCCATAATAACACATATAGTGTAAACATTTCAACCGGCTACTTATTACGGTTTAAAAGATGCAGCCCTAGGACAGACGCACGGATAGACAGAAAGACGGCATAGGCTTAGCAATAAGCTTCCGTATGTATACGGAACCCTAAAAATGTGAGGTGTCGTGGGACACCCGACGCGATACTTTTTACACTTTGTATTTAAAATTCAATTACTAATTTAATACGGATCGGGACAGCGTCATCTATGCGATATTCCTTTCAAATTATACAATCATTCGACTTCAAAAGATTGATAGATGGCGCTGGGCAGCGCAGCCAACGCTCTTCATTTGCTGCTGGGCACTGGGCAACTTTCGTGACGTTTCACTTTTTCTGAGTTAGGTCCCCATCCCAAACGTTCGTTAAAAAGCTTCGCTTCAAGAATACATTACATTATGAATAATAATAATTTATTTATCTGTTCCCATTGTTACACTACCGGCTGTGATGGCCTCGGTGATTTGTCGCATCTCTTGTAGCTATCAGCAGGGGCAGAATGTGAATTTTTGCCCCCAACTGATAGATGAGCAAATCCTCGCCCAATTGGCACATCGTTGCTACGGCTCTGTCCAAGGAGCTTCGAGGCAGTCGAGCAAAGTCGCCGGCACTCGACGCCCGGTGTAAAGTGCCTGTCAGAAGTATTAATGAAGGACATTCGTATGAATCGTGAGTTGATAAATAAGGGGGGCGTGCTTTGTAAGCCGCTAGTACGCAGGTAGCGGTAAGTAGTCGGTAGTAGAGTCTTACCACTGGCATTAGCTTAGTATTCGGTTTGAGACTTTCTGTAATTAATTTAAAGGTTTTGGTTGTGCGATTTAACCGGCACATTCAAGTGACCGAGAGTTAGTGCAATACGTGTTCCTTTGGTAAATTTATAACAGCTATTTCCCGCGGCTTCGCTCGCGTGAAATTCGGTTTTAAAAAAATAAAGTAAGTAAGCCTGCTACCGTACCTTTATTTCAGCGGGCGGAACAATTCGGTTTGTATGAGAGCCACATTTTAGCGTAACCAGAAGTGAATTATATAATCTATCCTGCGTCTCGTATAGCTTAATGTGCTTGTACTAAGTTTCATCGAATTCGGATGATCGGTTCAAGAGTTATGGTGGAACACACATTCATACATACATGCAGAAAATATTTCTAAAAATCGTCAATTTAGTTTTAGTTACATAGAGTCTACAAATGCAATATCTCATAAAACAAAGTAACTTACTCCATGACCATCCCTTACAGATTTATTATTAGTATTGATGCATGGATGAGAAGAGCGGAAGACCGCGTGTGGTGGCGTGCCTTGGGAGAGGCCTATGTCCAGCAGTGGACCGATACAGGCTGATGCGTCAGTGCGATGATGACCGTTGGCCCGGCTCATCTAAATCCCAAAATTCTCTCCATCATATTATATTAGTTACAATTTTGTGCCTACGTTTTAATTTTTTTTAAGTTTTTTAATTTACTTCTTTAGCGGCGCTTGGCACTTTTTTTAGATGGGTAAAAAATGTTAAACTCGCGTCAGATCCGTAGCCTGATCGAAAAAGCGTAAGATTCGTTGAAATTATGGATTAAAGTTGATTTTTCTGAGAAATAAACTTTTTGATGTAAAATAATATTATAATAGTTCTGTTTAAGTTTTCACTTCTGCCAGCACTCCCGGAGTGCAACCCGAAGCTTTTTTTATGTAATCCGGTATAGGTGGCTGAGTCGGAGGGGCCAAAGCGCATGCTCCGACCAGCCAATATCACCTCCGAAAAGGAAAGTGTCATACCGGAGACTTCCCTGGATTGCTGGTTATACTGGACTAGAGAAGAACACAACCGAGGCTGATATGCGGCTATCTTACATCCAGTACGGCGGTACCAACCCAGTCGGCTACAATTTGAGCCTACCACCTAGTAAGGGGCAAGGGAAGGGACCAACAGCTTACACCGGTTCCGAACGGTGAAGCAGCAGGTGTAGGAATGCAAATTTGTTTCGTCAGAAAAAACTCATTGGTACACGCCGACCGGATTCGAACCGCGGACCTCTCGCATGAGAAGCCGATGCCCAAACCACTCGGCCACCCGCGCGCCGCCTAATTAGTGCAGAAAGCGGATTTTTTTATTTTTATGGAAACTGATACGGGTGGCTACATCACCTACTACATCCGTGATGTCAGGCCATAATACCTTGGTGAACTAGGTGCAATGCCAGTACTTCCCTTCGGTCGGGCCGGCTATACTGAACTGGACAGAAAACACGTAGGTACTATTTATAATAGCAGTTTCAACCAAGATTTAATTCAGTGCGGTGGTTTCATACCTTGCGGGTTAAACACTACCATCTAGGGTAAGAAGGGAAGGGACCTACAGTTTTACATGGAATTCGAAACACGGTCAGCCTCCAATGGACGAGCGGTCACCCGGTGCTTATGATCACGGCCGACAGTTGACCGACAGCACCACTGAGCTAGGTACCGAGGATATTGTAGAATGCATTTTATTTCAGTAAATCTTACGAACAATGACATTAATTATTGTTGGCAGTGCATAGGTTGCATCATTGTACTTTATTGTCCTTTACTGGTTTGGCGTGTGGCCAGCACGTACAAAATGATCGTCCATATGCCTCCGGCATTAAATAAATCATCATCATTGTAATCGTAGTTTTACTGACAAAATTTCCAAGTATATACGTATTCAAAATTACAAAAGGGATACTATATGCTATACACATAATATAAATATAAACATACGTACGCACCACACGCTAATCGAGGTAAGCAGAGTAATCGGTGTTGTGCTGCAAGTGCTCTTGTAAATTGAAGCACAGCACCGACAAACACTTTTAGCTAAAGTATTTGAACAAGATAGCTATATCAAGCAGCAAGTAAGGCACGAAGACCCAACTGCCGCCTAACTCGGTGGGATAACCGTGCCAAGGTGAGAGGTGGCTAGCATGTCGCCCATTAGCACGGCATCGTGTCCTTATCCCTTAGTCATCTGCGTTAGTCTGGCGTGCACTATATGCCGTGCTTCCCATAAATAATATTATATCCTTATTTCCTTATTTCCTTTTCCTTATTTCCTTACCTATAATTTCCTTATTTCCTTATTTCCTTATTTCCTTATTTCCTTATTTCCTTATTTCCTTATTTCCTTTTTCCTTTCCTTTCCTTTTCCTTACCTATAATAAAATCCAACGTCTGCTTTCTGTCTGAGTGTCTGAGTGTCTGAGTGTATGTCTGTCTGTCCGCTTATAACTCGAGAACCACTGAACCGATTTTAATAAAACAAAATTCTACGGATAGCTTGATTCTTCCCATCAACTATAGGCTACTTACTATCACGCTAAATGGCTTATGAGGTTAGCAGTGAAGTGAAATATGAGAGCGGGCGGAGCCGCGGGCACAGCTTGTACTATATAAATAATAAAATATAAACAGTGATATTTTTTCTTTATGCGAGCAAATAAAGTTAAGCTCGTCCACGCCCCCCTCCCACCCCCTCCCCTTGACAATAAATAATGCCAATAAGCCGAAATGTTAATCCAGATTAATTTTGCGTCATCGCAATTTTTCGCCTGTGTTGATTTGTTGAAATATGACCGGTTTTATAGCGTGTGGCGTCCGGAGTGAGGTGATGTATGCACGTGAATTTACAACGTGACCAAAACATTATTGCGACAATGTTTACGGATGGATAGCATTTTTTTTTATTTTTTACATTAAGGTGTCAGCCGGCCCCCGCCATCTATTATTGTCCAACCGAGTGAAGCTGCAGGTAAAAGCGTACATCGTAGTGTAAAAATAAATTTCAACCACATAATATTCTAAAATATTACAATACAAAAAAAAAATGGCCAAGCAAGCGGGAGTTTATTCGCGCACAGAGGGTTCCGTAGATCCGCTATAGGTACCACACCTGTCAAAAAACCATATTCGTCTATCTTTTGTATCTGCCATACAAAATTGTCCGTCGCGCCATCTGTTATCGATTAACGTAAACATAATTGATTGTTAGCACGTTTCTTGAATGGGGACCCCCTTATTTTAAACTTTTTGTTTTTTTTTTTATTATTTGTTGTTATATCCGACATAATAACACATATATTTTTAATTAGAAAAATGCAAAGCGAAAATCATTAGAAAAAAAAACATCCCGGCCAGGATTCGAACCTGGGTCTCTAGCTTGAGCCGCCAACGCTATAACACACTACGCCAACGGGCCGTGACGTATTATCTCCAAATTGTTGTTCTGTTGCACCTTCATGATGGCGCATAATTTTTGCAGTCAACTTGCACGGTTCCACATTGAACCTTATGCTGTCGTCACCAAAGTCGTATTTGGCATCGGACACTAGAAGTTGACGTCTTAGGTACTATAATTTACAATAGCAGTTTCAACCAAGATTTAATTCAGTGTGGTGGTTTCATGGTGGTTTCAAGGTAAGAAAGGAAGGGACCTACAGTTTTACATGGAATTTGAACCACGGTCAGCCTCCAATGGACGAGCGGTCACCCGTCCAAGTACTGACCACGCCCAGATGTGCTTATGATCACGACCGACAGTGGACCGACAGGACCACTGAGCTACCGAGGATATTATCTAGAATGCATTTTATTTCAGTCAATCTTACGAACTATGCCATTAATTATTGTTGGCAGTGCATAGGTTGCATCATTGTGCTGTATTGTCCTTTACTGGTTTGGCGTGCGGCCAGCACGTACAAAATGATCGCCCATATGCCTCCGGCATTAAATAAATCATCATCATTGTAATCGTAGTTTTACTGACAAAATTTCCAAGTATATACGTATTCAAAATTACAAAAGGGATACTATATGCTATACACATAATATAAATATAAACATACGTACGCACCACACGCTAATCGAGGTAAGCAGAGTAATCGGCGTTGTGCTGCAAGTGCTCTTGTAAATTGAAGCACAACACCGACAGACACTTTTAGCAAAGTATTTGAACAAGATAGTTATATCAAGCAGCAAGTAAGACACGAAGACCCAACTGCCGCCTAACTCGGTGGGATAACCGTGCCAAGGTGAGAGGTGGCTAGCATGTCGCCCATTAGCACGGCATCGTGTCCTTATCCCTTAGTCATCTGCGTTAGTCTGGCGTGCACTATATGCCGTGCTTCCCATAAATAATATTATATCCTTATTTCCTTATTTCCTTTTCCTTATTTCCTTACCTATAATTTCCTTATTTCCTTATTTCCTTATTTCCTTATTTCCTTATTTCCTTATTTCCTTATTTCCTTTTTCCTTTCCTTTCCTTTTCCTTACCTATAATAAAATCCAACGTCTGCTTTCTGTCTGAGTGTCTGAGTGTCTGAGTGTATGTCTGTCTGTCCGCTTATAACTCGAGAACCACTGAACCGATTTTAATAAAACAAAATTCTACGGATAGCTTGATTCTTCCCATCAACTATAGGCTACTTACTATCACGCTAAATGGCTTATGAGGTTAGCAGTGAAGTGAAATATGAGAGCGGGCGGAGCCGCGGGCACAGCTTGTACTATATAAATAATAAAATATAAACAGTGATATTTTTTCTTTATGCGAGCAAATAAAGTTAAGCTCGTCCACGCCCCCCTCCCACCCCCTCCCCTTGACAATAAATAATGCCAATAAGCCGAAATGTTAATCCAGATTAATTTTGCGTCATCGCAATTTTTCGCCTGTGTTGATTTGTTGAAATATGACCGGTTTTATAGCGTGTGGCGTCCGGAGTGAGGTGATGTATGCACGTGAATTTACAACGTGACCAAAACATTATTGCGACAATGTTTACGGATGGATAGCATTTTTTTTTATTTTTTACATTAAGGTGTCAGCCGGCCCCCGCCATCTATTATTGTCCAACCGAGTGAAGCTGCAGGTAAAAGCGTACATCGTAGTGTAAAAATAAATTTCAACCACATAATATTCTAAAATATTACAATACAAAAAAAAAATGGCCAAGCAAGCGGGAGTTTATTCGCGCACAGAGGGTTCCGTAGATCCGCTATAGGTACCACACCTGTCAAAAAACCATATTCGTCTATCTTTTGTATCTGCCATACAAAATTGTCCGTCGCGCCATCTGTTATCGATTAACGTAAACATAATTGATTGTTAGCACGTTTCTTGAATGGGGACCCCCTTATTTTAAACTTTTTGTTTTTTTTTTTATTATTTGTTGTTATATCCGACATAATAACACATATATTTTTAATTAGAAAAATGCAAAGCGAAAATCATTAGAAAAAAAAACATCCCGGCCAGGATTCGAACCTGGGTCTCTAGCTTGAGCCGCCAACGCTATAACACACTACGCCAACGGGCCGTGACGTATTATCTCCAAATTGTTGTTCTGTTGCACCTTCATGATGGCGCATAATTTTTGCAGTCAACTTGCACGGTTCCACATTGAACCTTATGCTGTCGTCACCAAAGTCGTATTTGGCATCGGACACTAGAAGTTGACGTCTTAGGGTTTTTATTAATATTTTATGTTTCTAATATGTTAGTACTAAACACGTACGTAATTTTTCTAATTAAAAGTATATATAAAGCGAGTATGTGCTTAGTACCAACATATTATAAACATAAAAATATATAATAGGTAACACAATATGTGTGAACATTTCAACCGGCTACCTATTACGGTTCAAAAGATCCTAGGACGGACGGACGGACGGACAGACGGACGGACGGACGGGTGGACAGACAGACAGGCGGACGGACAGACGTTGTGGGCCTAGTAATAGGCTTCCGTATGGATACAGAACCCTAAAAATGGCGCCGAGGGAAGCCTGATAGAATAAAAACTTCTACGCAAAAAAAAATTGGTTGTCTGTAAAGTCGGTTTACGGACGATAGTTTTACGTGATAACGTCATAAAGTGGTAAGCATGAATCGATATTGTGATACATATTCGGACCCTTGTTTCATGAATATTCTAAATTTAAAATCTTTTCCGACCGGCCAGATGCGCTTAATATATTATGGTACGAGTAACCTCCTTTTAATTTCTGCTGTCCTGGTACTTTAGAACTAGAGAGATAAATGTGTACAAGCCGACGCTTGGGCCGATTGTGCCTCTCTATCGCTTGTTACGCGCTCTCGCTTGCACACACAGGCTCAGATGGAACGTGACACTTTTTGTGCGTGCAGCCGGTGTTCATCAATTTATAAAACGTTATCACGTCAAAAAAAAGTTAGGTAGCATATACTATTTTATTATACATCAATACGCTTAAACAATAATAATATAAGTTAAACTACTTTAGAGTTTTCGCCAAAATCAAATTGCACAAATAACCGACGTCCTCTCCTCGAACTTGCCAGTAAATTAGTTCTTCGTTAGCAAAACCGAGGCTCGGTAAATAATTCGTTCGCATACCCGAAAGTTACTTTCCTACATGCCGAAAGCTCTACGTCACTGTCCTTAATTTCATAACAGGCAATGTTAAAGAAGTACAAAAAGCGGCCAAGTGCACACACAACTTCGTACAAGCACATTTAACTATGCTAGACACAGGAGCTTAACAAAATTCAGTTCCGGTTAAGCCAAGATGTGGCTCTCATATACAAACCGAATTGTTCCACACGCCGAAATTCTTCTTTTTAATACGAATTTCACACGAGCGAAGCCGCGGGAAAAAGCTAGTACTATGTATGAATGAAACAGACACACCTTTGGTATCTACTACACAGGTAATACGAGAATTTCAAGCAAATATTCATTATGTTAAACTTACAGACGAACAGTCGGACTGTAGGACTGTCGAAAACAATAAGGGTTCCTAGCTTTATCTACGAAATCCTGAAAATATTCACCGAGCATTTAACATATTTCATCCTGACAGCGTCCCGTGAGACTCCACCGAGTAGCGAGTGGCGAGTAGCGACTAGCGAGTGTCGTTGCGGCAGATGAGAACCGAATGAGATAGAGCGAGCGAAGGAACTGCGAAATTGTGAAACAAGATTCCGGAGCGACGTGAAACTTCCGACGGAACTTGTTATAACTTGTTGGGAAGTTTCCTTTCATGGATAGTAATATTAATTTTATTCTTCTTGCTTCATTCGTGCCGTGTAATTACTTCCATTTTATAATTCCGCGGCCCCAATTGTGATTCCCAGCAAGTTTTCCAATTTCGAAGTGTGCGTTCAGTGTGTTGCCGAACTTTTTAAAGCTGTACAAAATTCTCATTTAATTGCCGAACATCCCATTGTTGAAGTTTTATTAAATCCTCGCCATTTCGTTATTCCAGGAAAAATACTAAATCTATAAGCTAAATGTACGCGCGTGGAGTATATTGTGTTACTTCAACTTTTTTGTTTTATGAAAACTGACACGGTTGGCTACGAGTACATACATCACCTACTACATCGGTGATGTCAGACACCTTGGTGAACTAGGTGCCATGTCAGTGCTTCCCTTCAGTCATTCCGGGTACACTGAAATGGACGGAAAACACGAACTATTTACATAGCAGCTTCAACCGACCATATCTCCTATATAGAGGCGTTCTTCAAGTTAAAACATTTTACACAATAACACATCCTTTTAGAAAGTATTTCTTGGCGAATTTACGGATTTTATTAAGCGGGTTTTTAATGAATTTTCTCTTATTAAAAAAACTCATTAATACAAACCTGATCTTGCATGAGAGGCCAATTATACGAATAAATAAAAATATTTAAATTTTTAAAAGTATTCAAAACGTTTCCCTCGAATTATTAATTGGCGCACATTAGGTTCTGAGCCCAATAACTGGCATAAAAGTACCAGTTGTTTCGCTAGTGGAACGTTATAACGTTGCCGAACGTGAATTCTGATGGAATTTGCATTCTGAACGTTGACATGCATGACACATGGCGCTCGCTCGGTGTCTGTCATTTGTTAAATTCGTTCACAGCGATGTGCATTGTAGCCTAGTCAAATATTCGCCGCTTTAGTTAACTAGCCGCATGGATGTAGACATCGAGAAGGGGTTTCTTCAACGCCCCAACTCTCTGTCCAGTTCAGTTATCCCTCCTCCTCCTCTTCGCCTTCCCCAACCCCGCCATACTCTCGGGAAACAACCCTTTGTAGTCGACTAGTTCTTTGAACTGCACGATTCTCTAAATCGTTCTTGTGTCGCAATGCAAATGTGTGGAGTGGGCTTCCGGGGAATACCTTTATCTACTACAAACCACGGATCTTCTTAACGCGGGTATAATAGCCTTTCCCCAGCGACATTAGTCTGCCTACAAGCCGGACTGGCACTTCCTCGGGGGTGAAATTGGCTGCGCCTGAGGAATAATAAATCTGTAAGGGATGGTCATGGAGTAAGTTATTTTGTTTTATGAGATGCTGAGTTTGTAGACTCTATGTATGATACTAAAACTAAATTGATGATTTTTAGAAATCTTTTCTGTATGTTTGTATGTATGCTCCTCCATAACTCTTAAACCGATCATCTGAATTCGATGAATTTGCCTATACGAGACACAGGATAGGCTTAACAAAATCAGTTCTGCAAAAATTTGTTTTTTCTATAAAATAATATAATATGAATTTTATATGAATATTCAAATGGGATTCACCGCGGAACTGTCGTTCCAATGGTTTGGAAACGCCCAGTAGTCATGGTTGACTGGCTACTCCAGGGAGTAGGTATGTATACGCAGATACCCATATAATATTATTCTGTTCGAGTGATTTGGCAGAGAGGTCTAGATAATTGGGTTTTAACTTAGCGGTGTTATGTTAAAATTTGGGTCGCGACGAATTATTCTTGCCATGTTCATTCATTTCTGTCAAAAAAATAAAGTGAAGGTTGAAAAGAATGGGAATATAATATGAACAAAATGTTCACTTAATGCTAGTACTCTATAATATGTCGTGTGCCGCCGTAAAAATTATATTTTTCTATCAAGCTTATCGATTAGCATATTATGGTACTAATAAAACATAATTCTATTAAGATGATTTAAAGGTTTACTTGTGACTGATTTAACCAGAATTGTATTTGATAGAAATTACATTATTCCTCCAAAATACCTTTTACAGAAATAAGCGTAACTGAACATTTACATGAGGTGCAAAGACGGACTTATCGCTTGTGGGATGTCTTCCACTCAAGCTTTGAATGTTTGAGAGTCGATGAATGCTAGTAAAGTTAATGTAAGTAGGAGTAGCAAAATACTTGAATGTGAGAATTGAAGATAAAATAATTAATAATAAAAATACCTATTAATAATACAAGTGCATGCTAATTAAATAAAAGCTATACTTATATGAACATATAAATTACTAAATATAATATACAAATAAATACAACAATTTATTAAACAGAAAGAGAACATAAATTTTTTATAAAAGTACTTACAATAACTATATAATTAAAACTAAAACCAATAATATTTAGAATTTTTTTTTTTTAGTTTGATACTAGCTTTTCTTACTAAAATTTCTATACTAATTTTCAATAAAAAAGTAATTATTAAATACATTTAAAAAAATTAATACTTAAACCTACTCGTACTTGTTTATCCAGATTTAAATTACTAAATATACAATCAAATGAAGCGAAAACTAGCGAACTGAAAATATTTCATTATTTCGACTTTGTTATCAGCCTTAAAACGTTACGAAGTTGTTCTAATCTGCTATTTCAGGCACATTCGAAGTCTGACGCAGCATTTCGTTTAAAATCGCTCCGTGGAAACGCTCGCTAACTGTCGTCGCGAGTGTTGAGCTAATCAGAATTCTAACGGTGGCCGGAAAATTGTCTATTTATAAGAAGCAAGCGTTACGCAAAAAGATCAAGTTATCGCAGTAGGCTGCGGGGAGTCCCGCAGGGCTATTACGGAAACATTCAGCGAGCGATTGGAAAAAATAAGAAATAGAAACTGGCTTCTGTTACACTTGGTCCGGATTGATACCAACGCACTACATGAAGGTCCGTTAAAAACGAATATTATAATAGGTCGTGTTTTAATCCTTGACATATTACTAGCGTAAGGACGGGCTCATACGGTCTCAATAAATATCCTCACTAATGTGGTGGTAAGAACCCATAAAATTAAAATAAATCTATTTGGAAACTGAATATCGCATACTATAGTTAACATTATGTTTGACGTTATAATTTGATTATTTTTATTTCGTAAATTAGTTAAAAGTTTATCCTCGCGGAAAGGAAAGGGTCGTCTGACCGCACAGCTAATTTTGATGACCAAACACGGTGGTGACTCGAAAGGAAGAACGCCCAACGTGCGATTTGGCAAACTTTACAGGAGAGCCTATTCAGTTTTAAATAAAACATTGAAAATCATATTTTAACTAATGTATCCTCAGTTGTGTCGCTTGCTGTGGCGCAAAACCTTGCCATAAGAAAACTAAGTACGAAAGTGAGAAACAAACCGAAATAGTGAAAGATTGGGCGTTAAAAGGACTCCTGCGTATTCAACAAACATGCCGTGGACCATCCCATAACCTGCGGTGACATAAACGCTAAGTTTTCTAGGTCTCTCTCACCAAGAAACTGACAAAACAATGGACGTGCAACGACTGTTGCATCACGAACTACAACAACGCCGATAAGTTCATAGCCTGTGGAGCTCCTAATCCTAAGAAGAACTGCCCAGTAAAAGCTAACCAGAGTCAAAATGCCTCAAAGGCATATTTGTAGACTTGGTGAAGGAGCAAACAGAATTATGGGAATGTCCCAGTTGCTTAACGAGGAACTGCAACTCAATGTTCAAATGTGTTTGCTGCGAATACTTTACAATTTCTTTGACTTTGTCTCGGCAGTGCGCTGTATAGAATCCAAGGACGCCAACAGATACTGGCTATAGTTAAAAGTCAACGTGTTTCTAGTCGCTAGCCAATATTTTGCGTGTTAGCGCCCCAGGTTGGGCGGAACCCCTCGTTCGAGAAGCCGGCGGGACCTCCGATGCGACGTCAGAAAGTCATAATTCGAGGCACGTCGAAGGCCCGCTTATTATGCTAAGTTAATTAAGTGTTGGCGGCGAGAAATTCCTGGGAGCGCGCGAAGAAAGCGTTGCGGTACTTACAGTTGCGAAGCTCCTTAGAAAAATCTGACTGCGGAGCGGACGCTGGGCGACCAAATTAGATTACTACGAAGACACTCGCCGGCCCTCCTTTGAAAATTAAGCTGAACGTTTGTTTAAAGAATTCGTAATGGGCTCTTAACGATATTTTGTGCTGTGCTGCTATTACCTGCCAACCCAATTAATTTCATAGAATAAAAACACTTTTTGCGCAAAACAGAAAAATCATATGAAACGTTCTAGCGGTTGTCATAAGGACAAATCACATTAAAGAACAATTTCTTTAATATGATTTGTGATGAGTTGATGACTGGATGAGTTACTCATCCAAATGGTTGAAAAATATGTAATTCATTGAACTCAGAATTTGTGAATCAAAATTAGAAATGCTTGTTGTAGTTTTTGTTTACTGAGCATTATTATGGCAGTAAGATTTCGCTCGAACTTGTCACATTTTGTTCTATCCATTATACGTTCATACGTATCTACCTACAGACCATCACTCTGCATCCCGACAATCGAGATAAGAAGAGTAATCAGTGTTGGGATCCAGGAATTCGTGTAAATTACAGTACATATTATGTAGGTACTAGATACCACTGATCGGTAGGTACTAACGTAGAGTGAGTATTTACTACATGAAGTTCTTTTTAACCGACTTCAAAAAAAGGAGCTTATCAATTCGACCCGTATGTATTTAATAATAATAATACATGGGCATTCCTGCTCTCCCGAGCGTTCGAAAGTATGTGTCTTGGAGAAAAAATCTGCAGAACCTGTTGGTATACATCCGCTGTAATTTCAGCGTGTGTGGATGCAATCCCTGCTTAGTGCGCGTGTTGTGCGGTGGTGGAAAGGGCACGGAGGGATCGCGTTAAACAGCTCCTCCGAGCACTCCCCATTGGAGCGATAAATGTGGAGGTCATCTCGGGTACCTATCCTAAGTAAGTCCGTTGGGCAATACCTTGACAAGATCTCACAGCACTGATTTACAAAATCTGGTGTCGCAGTACGATGCACATTAGTGTAATTAACTTGTGTGTACCTACTGTCAGAGGCGGACTTAAGGCAGGCCTCACGCACTCTATGTACTTGCGCGCGCTAATTACCTACCGCACGACGGGCCGCCGGCGGTCTATTTCAGTGAAAATTCGTCAGCCGCGCGAAGTATACATAGACGCTCGCCCACGCAACTGCGCGCAGCTGCAAAGCAATAACCACTTTACACTCGATCATTAAGGTACATTTTCACACGCAGCGATTGGCGTCGCGAAGCAGTAGGCTATTAAAGCCCGAAGGTAGGAACATTTTCTATGGAGTGATTTATCTGTTACGAAGTAACTATTAAGTAATCTGTGCTTAAGGTCTACTAGGCCCGGGCCTAGGGCGGCCAGATATTAGGAGCGGCCAATCTGCACCTGCTGCTGGAAGCAGTGAGCGCAGGTACAGAATAGAAAGGGTGCCGGCCGGAGCAAGTGCGCGCGACGTGCGGGAGTGGTGAGCGCGGCGGCGGAGACGACGCACTATTTACGCAGACAAAATAATTGTATTTAGCTGTGACGATAAGGTCAATATTGCCGCAAAACTTATAAAAAATACTTTTGTTATATGTAAAATAAACCGAGAAATAATATATTTCTGACAGGTTGAACCGACGCGCAATACTGATTTTCGTACAACTTCACATTTGTATCTATGCTGTAAACTTGAAAGGGGCAGCTGCATTGAATTGGAGCGGCTGGTACTAAACGGCCTAGGGCGGCTAAGGCTGCTAGTCCGCCTCTGCCTACTGCACTAGGCAACTGCGTCGCCCGGACGTCGACTATGTTGAAAACTGCACAACTGCTAACCCCCTTTGGGACCTGACATTGCACTAGTGCGATGCTCTTAGAATGATTACAATGAATGAATGAATGAATGAATGAACACAATGTACAAGGCAGTTATTTATTATATAGCTTTTGCCTACGGCTTCGCTCGCGGTGGACTCGGTTTAATAGCAAATGCGATTTAAGCAAACATATTTAAAAAAAAACATGAAAAAAATACTGTATAGGAACCCCCTTTTAATTTTTTATTAGGTTTCCGTATCCCGTACGGAAGCCTATTACTAAGTCTGTCCTACCGTCCGTCCGTCCGTCTGTCTGTCCGAGGGCTGTATCTCTTGAACCGTATCAATATGTGTTATTATGGCGGATATAACAACAAATAATAAAAAATAGAAAAATAAAAAAATAAGGGGGTTCCCATACAAGAAACGTGTTTTTTTCAATGTTTTTTTTTTGTAGTGCGGAAACCTCGGTGCGCGAGTCCGCCTCACACTTGGCCGGTTTTTCTATTTTGTATTATTTGCTGTTATATCTGCCATAATAACACATACATATTCTGTGAAAATTTCAACACGCCCCGCGTAAAATCCGACGACATATTAGGTGAGTGAGACCCGACGCAGAAGGTTGGTCCGCAATGGTTGACATCACGGTTGAAGATAGATAGATAGAAGATAGAAAATACTTTATTGCTCCAATAATAACAGTAATAGTACATTAGAGAATTTACGTAAGGTGCAAAGGCGGACTTATCCCTTACAGTCAACCTTTTTATGGTTTGGTTGAAGCGGGCGATGTAACCAACAGGTTTCATTTTTAAAAATCCCGGTCAAGTGAGAACTTCATCGATCTAGGTCTAGAGCCCCCACAGACGGTGCCGGCGACCCGAGCGGATCCTTTCTTCCCTCCACTAAGTAATTATTTTAAAAGCATGTACAGCTGCGCTGCAGACACGCTCCCCCGCTTCCCCCCTGCTCTCGCCGCGCCCCCGCCCCACGCCCCCGTCTATTTCGACTCTCTGCGTGATTAATGTGGTGCGACTTTTGCGGCAGAACGTCACGCGCGCGCAATAAAATCCCATTGTCGCCGTTTCCATTTTGGACGTCCGTAATGACAATTTGAAAGTTTCCAACTTGACTGTTTTCATGTCGTACGCTCACGTACGACTGCCTCATGTGTAATAATAAAATATGGTTGCAGACAGCATGTTGTTCCATTTTGGGGCATATTTTTGTTTATAATAGAAATGTTTACCGAATTAAAAAATCTGGCAGAAAGTCTAAATCAAGGAAAGTTTCACAGAAAAACTAAAACGTGAAAAGTTGAATGTCTCCTGCTACGAGACTTTACATAGTGCTCTAGCGGTCGATATCGACCGCTCCACAGTCAACGGGTTAAAAGCCGAATGTAGGTTTCTAAATATTTTGAAATAACTGCCAAAACTCTTAATTTTGAAGCTAATCATACCTATGAGTGTGATTTATCACAACTTCCATCAATTTGTCTCAAACTAACTGGTTTCGAGTTAGAATATTGTTCGTCAACCACTCGGAACTAGTGCGGATCGACGGGCGCCTCGGCATTTGGCTTTATTTTGCCAAATTAATTAATTCAAAATGTGCAAATGAAACAGCGGACTGTGCGCGGCTCGCGCGAGATAACAAGTGCCTGGCCACCGGCCAATTAGCGCTGAAGTCTGCGATTGAATAGAGTAGACAGTGATGACAAAAAATTATTATTCTAAATTTTCCTTTACCTATTTTATCCTATTACTTTAAGGGCCAATTGCGCCAACACGAATTTAACTATATAAATCAGTTTAACTCGTTAAGCTAGTACCCGTTGACTGTGGGAACCGCGTTTAAATCCATAACTCGCTACTTAACTCTAAATTCGTGTTGGCGCAATTGGGCCTAAGTGAGCTAAACTTGTATATACAGGGTGTTCGGCACATCGACCGATAATTTATTTTTTCATGTAAATAGGGTCATTTGCAAGGCTTTGACCCATGATACATTTTGTCAGGTGTCACGTGGTATCGAGATACGATTTTTTTTTTCTTTATTTTTGAAAATTACAAACATCCCAGCTTTAAACCCTTGTCATTGAAAGTCTCCCTCAGACGTCGAATCGTAGTTGAAAATGTTTCGTGGTGGCGCTGCTATACGCCATCACCATGCATGTCCACCAGATACTCTTCGTTTGTAAAGCCAGGCATCTTAACGTTAGCAAAGGCAAACTCAACAAAAACTGGAATAAGATAATAAAAAAAAACAAGACAGAGGCCAAGGGGTCTACCGGCGTTAACTCACTGGCTAACTCATACAAATACTTGCATATTTCAACCCATAGCCGGGCCGGATGCCTCTCCGAACGCCTTCTGATTGGTTGAGTGAGATCGTTTCTCATACTCACATCGGCGAGTGAGTAACGCCGATACAGGAGCAGAACAGAACGACAACACGGGCACTTTGTAACAGGGCCACTTATCGGTGGTCGCTTCTGAATTGAGAGCGTTTTCCGGACAGTTTCGTTTCCCGAAAATGGCTCAAACGATTTGGATGAAATTTTGTATTTAGATAATGCTTTTTTTTCAAGTATATCTAGATAGGTTTAGACGCCGAGCGAAGCTCGGTCGCCCAGGTACTTATACCTATTTAAAGCCTCAAAGTTGATGCATGTCCGGCACATCTCTGTCCCTCCGATGACCGGGGCGATGCTAAGCTATTACGGTATTTTTATAGAGAACCGGCATGTGTGTATGTTGCAGTTTGAATATTACGGCCAAATATTATGCAGGGACAAATGTCATATTTCTCCAACATATTATCTAGGGAAAGATACAAGGCAGACGAAGGTCTGAAAGTCTAAGTATACCTTGGCTGAAGAACCTGCGTCAGTGGTATACGCTGACTTTTTTCCCGACTGCAGTCTAGAAGGTGGAGATCGGCACAATGTTAGCCAAGCTTCGTTAGTTCATGCTTATTTAAGAAGGAGAAGAAGAAGTAATTTGACGTCTTAGTAACATGTGACAAATTTATAGTTACTTTTAGGTACACTATTTTCTCCTAAAATATTTTGTTATTTTCTATTTAAAAATGATTAGTAGTAGTAAATTCGTCCAGTGTCATCGGAACTTTTACGACAGCTGATGCGATGGTTGAAGTTTTTTTTACGTTTAGTTACTGACGGCGGCGAGGTGATCGTGTCGCGTCTTCAAAAGTTTCACGTAAAAGCTTATTTTTATATTTCTTGGTAAGACTTTTAGTTTTAGATTTTCGGTTTCGTTAATTTTAATCTAATAGGTAAGTCTTCTTTTCTTTTTAAATGTTTTGTAGTTTATATTTTAAGGAACTAATCCTTGATTAAGTGCATTATTTTCAACTATTAATATGTTTTTAACTAAATTATTTAAAGTCACATTGATTGGTACATAAATATATTAGACAAAGTGGCATGTCTATACTCCTCATGCTCTCTACAACATCACCGAGACCTGACGACTTCCAACTATTAACGCGTCACACCACACGTAGCTACCGCTCAAATTGCCACTGCATTGATACACTTCGGATATCAATTACGTGCAGCGTGTAAAAATGTAATCAGCTGCCTACCTCGCAAATTATTGACGTGTGCAAACGTTTGGCTACGTTTGAGTATGATATTGTTCTTATTTTCGATTCCAATTTTATTTTGAACGAAACCATCATCCATAAAGAAAACTTCGGATGGAATTTTAAAAATGTTTTACGCTTGAATCAACACATGAGCTGTGGCTCGATTCCAAGTCCGGTATGAGTAATGCGATGCCAAGTAATTCGAATGTTCCGTGTAACGGCATGTTCGGCGTGGTCGCAGCGTGTTATCATAATGAAGAGAATTGATTAACAGTTACTACGGATATGTGTGATTTCCTACCGCCATCGCCACGCATGTAAGAGGCTCTCATATTATCGCAAATCCATCGCAGTAGGCGAATGCTGGGTAAGAATTAGATACAGCCGTGCGCGCACGTCGTCGTCTGGTCATTTTGCGGGCCTTTTAAATATTTAAAATTATAAAGAGGATTCATACGGGAATTTGTTGTCCGATAGTGCATTTTAACTGATGTAGAGTTAAGCGCACAGTCTACTACTGCGCACTTACAACATTCGTTGTATAAGAATAAAAATCTATTCAAAATAAGATTCACACAAAGCTGGTGAGTTTCGGTATAATTGTGCCTGAAAGTGGAGATACATTTTGTCACACATGCTAATGACGTAATTAGGCGCATCTTTGAATCGCAAGCGCATCGAAATCATATTTTGAACCAAATGTTATTAAATCTTTCACTCGAACACAATGTTCGAGTGATAGAACCTTTGGCCCGCGCCGTCCTTGGAATCGATTCGCTGAATGAAAAATTTTCACGCGGCATTGATATTCAAATGTATGCAATCTGAAATATGAGTCGGACACGTACACTGGCCTGGCATTAAACAGTGATTTGCATGAACACGACGGCTACTGTCGACTGTCAACCCTCTACAGTCTGTTTGATGTACTGAAGACCATCTGAAAATATCTTAATAATGTAGTTATTACGGTTTCTGCGACGGAGAAGGCTCACTATGTACTATGTATTCACATATATTATGTATAATAATATAGTTATAGGTATGTTCACTTTATATTTTAGTACTGAACCATAATGTGTATTAGACTTTGGAAATCGTCCTTCTCGACAACGATATTCGACTCGGTGCGTTTTAAAGAAAATCATTTATCAACGTTTGACAATGTGGCGCCTAGCATCCGCTATGGTTCTGGTATGTTACTCGCGGTACTAAGCCAAATAGTTGGACACCTCATTCGTCAAAATCCATTCAGCCGCTTTGGACTTCGAAGAAATATATTTTTAACCGACTTCAAAAAAGGAGGAGATTCTATGTTCGGCTGTATGTATTTTTTTTTATGTATGTTCAGCAATATCTTCCCCAATTGTGAACCGATTTCGATGATTTTTTTTGTGTTCGGTTCAGTCTAGCTCCAAGGTGGTCCCATTTTTTTTTTGGTCAAGATCGGATTGGAAAGCGAGGCGGAATCGCGAGGCCGAAGGCCGAGCGATTCCGCCGAGTACATTAATAGCAAATAAAAATTACTAAAAAAACTGTGAAATAAAAAACTATTTAAAAAAATATAAAAACCGCCTTCAAAAATGTATGAAATAAAAAAATAAAAATCGAACCCTAGAGTTGAAGGCGGTGGTGCTAAAGCAAGCAAAAATAACCGACCGCCTTCAACTCTAGGGTTCGATTTTTATTTTTTTATTTCATACATTTTTGAAGGCGGTTTTTATATTTAGTCTTATCGTTGGTTGGAAAGGGGAGCCCCTGAAAATCTGCTTCGCTGTCTTGCATAGTGAACCAGCTGAGTGGGCTCCCTTTTCGTCGATCATTGTATCTGTTCATTTGTATTGTTATGATTCAGATTGTTTATTGATAATATTTTTTCATATTACAGGTCATATTGTAATGTTCCAACCGTCGCACAAGGCAGAGTGCTCATGAAGATGGGCCATACGCTTGGCCCGAAACGTCGAGCCACATAGCCCGGAGTGGAGCCGTGAGTAAAGCTGTTTAATTTAAAATAATGTGACGAATAATAAATAAGTCATTTCATTTTAAATATACTCAACCGTCCGCTCAACCAATACACGTACATGCAATGAAACACATTTTCCTCATTTGCGTTCACAATCGCTTGATTACATACTTAATTAACAAAGAATAAATACAATTTAGGAGACGTTTTTAATCTTACATTCTAGATAGGTTAGTCTAATTAATTCTACTTGGCCCACTTCTTTCTGTCATAGTTCAGTAACATACTTTTGTTATTATTTTACTTTATTTGACTTAACTTTACTTTAACTTACTTAACTTTGAAGCGTTCTACTGAGCTGCAAATAAACTATAGCAACATTATACAGAGGCAAGCACGCACGGCGAACCGACAATGTATTCTGTCATTTCACGGAAATTATCGTGCAGAATATTGAAATTTCGCATAATCGTGCATTTCCTCCGCGTACTATTTTTAATTTTGTGTAAATTTATTGTTTAATTTGCTATGCACGCACATATCGTTATTTGTAGGTCCCTTCCCTTGCCCCTTGCTAGGTGGTAGGCTCAAATTGTAGCCGACTGGGTTGGTACCACCGTACTGGATGTAAGATGGCCGCATAGCAGCCTCGGTTGTGTTCTCCTCTAGTCCAGTATAGCCAGCAAGGAAGGGTAGTCTCCGGTATGGCACCTACCTTCTCGGAAGTGATATTGGCTGGTCGGAGCATGCGATTTGGCCCCTCCGACTCAGTCACCCATACCGGATTACATAAAAAAAAAGAAAATGTGCACGCACATGTCGATTTCATAATAGATAAACATGAATTACAATAAGGTGATAAGCCAAATGATGCGTAAAGCAAAATCACTCAAAATAAGCATGAACGATAAAGAGGAATGGTTATAACCACAGAGCACGGAACGCCCCCGCCCGCGCCCCCTACTAGAGACGCCCTGAGCGCGATTTCCTTACAACGGCGTTGAAGCCTGTAGGTGTGGCCTATGACTTTCATATGTGTGTTGTGCGTGTGCATTTGTTTTGTGCGTGTGCCTAACTTGCTCCACTTTGTGTGTAGTGTCGATACTAACACGCACACACACACACATACGAAGCGCTAGTAGCACTGCGTCCAGTTATTGGGTTTCAAATATTATCGCTTAGGGCGCCTCTAGTAGGGGGCGCGGGCGGGGGGCGTTCCGTGCTCTGTGGTTATAACAATATAAATTAGATATCAAATCATATGATTATTATATTGCCCTGGGCGGAATCACTAAAGATAAATAACTAATTTGTCGTGTAACGTACATCAATATATGAATCCTTATAACTCGAGAACCACTTTATCGATTTACATATGGTTTTCACTATTACATTATCAGTATAGTTTTAAGCTATAAATATATATATATAAGCCACGTCATCGGCGGCCTGAGCTGTAAGCAAAAAGTCACGCGAAAGCTAGTGTAACAAAATGAAAACGTGGAGAAATCATTGCATTATCTCCTTTATTCTGAACTATAAACTTTTTTTTCAGGTTTAAGTGGAAAAATATGGATCTTAGACTAAACATTGTTGACAGCCTCGGTAGATCAGTGGTTCGGTCGGTCGACTGTCGTTCGTGATCTTAAGCACACCTGGGCGCGGTCAGTAATTGGATGGGTAACCGCTCGACCGTTGGAGGCTTACCGTGGTTCGGATTCCACGTAAAACTGTAGGTCCCTTCCCTTCTTACCTTACTAAGTGGTAGGATTTAACCCGCCCAGGTTGGTACCGCCGCACTGAATGAAAGGCCTGTTGAAACGGCTATTCACTTAAATAGTTCGTGTTTTCCGTCAGTTCAGTGTAGCCGCACGACCGAAGGGAAACACTGACATGGCACCTAGTTCACCAAGGTTAGGTGACAACCTTGGCCAACCATGTCAGTTTCCATGAATAAAACATTTGAGAAAGTTGTAGTGAATTAAGTTTCAATAAAACAAAATTATGTAATGAGAATTTTAGTCCGAAGTTCAAAATTGACAAGTGAAATGTACTGTAGAATCCCGTTGGCAATCGGGATTTAAACTACCAATGATCCCTCCTACCGATTAGAAAATGATGAAACTGCAGAATTCGTTCGAAAATCGGGATATAAATTACCAATAATACCTACCTTCTAACAATTAGAAAAATATGGAACTGGAAAATTCAGTCGACAATCGGGATTTTAACTGCCAATAATCCCTCCTACCGATTAGAAAATGTTTAAACTGCAGAATCCGGTCGACAATCTGTACATATATAAACTACCAATAATCCCTCCTATCGATTAGAAAAAGATGAAACTGCAGAATCCGGTTGGCAATCGGTATTTTATAACTACCAATAATCCCTCCTAACGATTAGAAAAAATATATATATTAAATTTATTTATTTCAGCCTTTATTTGAGTACTTTCCGACTTCTTTTTATTATGGAGATAAACATTTAATATTTTAATAACTCCTGTCTCTTAGAAAAGGATCACTCGCATGTGCGTAAGTTAATCCACTGCTTGATGGAGCGGATTAAGTAAGGCAATCGTTATAATATATATGAGTACTTGGTTGTAATAACCGGCATTAGTAGGCTTAGTACTTCTTATCTTTATCAATTACTAACGATAACAAAAAAACCGACCAAGTGGAAGTTAACATTACATTTTTTTTAGTAGTCAGTTAGTTGTTCTTCGGCCTAAACATGCTCAGCAGGCCAGACGCGTCAGCCGACTTCGAAAATAAACACGGGCTCTATTTCCGTCAGTGCTGACGCGTCAGCGCTGAACTGACTCGAAAACAATTTAAACGATAGCAGTGTAGGTACGAGTCGAGACTGACTTTCACAATTTTAAATGAACCGATGCGCATTACTCCAGTTAACTTAATGTGAGCGGCGGAGATGGCCACGGTGGACGGTAAGGCCCGAGGTTCGAATCCGGCCGACGTGCATCAATGAGTTTTTTGTCTGACTGAAAAATTTACGTGCATCGTAATACGCAATCGACCTGCTGCTGCACCGTCTTTGTTCAGTTCTTCGTCCGTCCGTCTTCGTTCTTATTCAGGCGATATACTCCGAATGCGGGCCTGATCTCCGAACTGGTTACGTCAAATCTACCTCACGATCTGCCCTAAGAGATTGGTGATAAAGTTAAAAGTACCTATGTAACGCGATCCCGCCGTCCCCTTTCCACCTCCGCACCACGCGCACCGGGTAGGGTTTGCATCCCTACACACTGGACTTACCGCGGTTGCGTACCAACCGGTTCTGTAGATATTTACTCTACAGAACGGTATACAGAATATATGGGCAGGGAGAGCGTTGTTCCAGTGTTTACTGGAACGCTCTCCCTGCCCATATACGAGTATTTCCCCCAAATACAGTCTCGGGTCTTTCAAGAGGGGCGTGAATAGGCACCTGTCAGGCCGACATGGCATTGGCAACCCCTGCACACGACCTAAAGTTCATGGGCGTCGTTAGACACCTCATGGGTGGCATACAAAAATGTGTTGTTAGACAATATCGTTTCTGTCCATTTATTCCCAAGATCTGCAGGTCTATTCTTGTAAATTCTGACAGCGGACTCAGCGCTGATGTGGCGCTGAGAGCCACTTTAGTAAGTGGCTCTCAGCGCCACATCAGACCAGACCACAATAGACCTGCTGTAGACGTTCCTTATTGCCTTTATCGGCCTGTCATAATAATTATTACTTTCGAACGACGTATGATGCGTCTAAGACTAAATCGGCCTATATACAGTTAGTTTGCCTAATAAATAAATGCTAGCCACAAATAGTTGCGCATATACATCCAGTATCCAGGCATAGTGGCGAATCTAACGCTATAAACAGGCTCGTGGGTGGCGGCGGGGCGTAGGACATAAATACAACGGCGTGTGCCTGACGGCAGTCGGCCGTTTGTCAGGCTGAGAGTCGCCGATTGCTATAATCATACACCGCCCAACCGAGCCGCCCTGCGGTCCGCCCCTCCGCCGCCGCCGGCACCCGCCCACACGGGCGGAGGCTTCTCCCACTACACTTATTTCTGTTTATCTTTGTTACATACATTATTTTAATATAATTGCAGTTAAGTTAGGTCAGGCTGATCTTCCGTGTGTCTAGTACAGGTAAAATCAAAAAATTTTTTGCTTGCTGCTTAGGCGTTGTTTTATCATTATTAACATTTAACAGCTATGTACTAATAAACATCCGTGATAAATAATCAGCTGTTTGGATAAGCAGCGGCACGTTTTCATCATTGTCAGAACATAGAAATAAGTACTTCTTAAGTTAAGTTTAAGTTTAGTTAAATTTCTCTAACAGTAATGCAAATTTTTTTTTCGCTAAACGTGTTTATTTTGATGTTATACTTTCAAAATATTAGCAGTTAGTATGGAAACACTTTATATTTGCATAGATAAGGGATAATGTGTAAACAGTGTTTTGTTACGAACACTACTCCTAGCGCCATTTGCACGACGAGTATGACGTGTATATTAAACAAGTTATCTATTGTATTTTTACCCGCCTACGATGGCGAAGTCAAAAGGGCACCCTCCTGTGTTTAGTCTGAAAGTTTGTGTCTGTGTATGTGCCTTTGGATGAGTGTAACATCTAAAATTCGATTTGGTTTAAGTTACGTGAGTGTACCATATTTTTTTAGAAAATTCAAAATGGCGGCCCTCAGTCATAGTCATAATGTCCAACTGTAAAAATAACATTTCTTCAAAACTCTTCAAATGTGGTATCATTGTCTAGTTGAGCTTGAAACGGAGATTTCAAAAATATATTATACTTTGGCTGAGAACTAAAAATAATTAAATATATATATAAATAATAATAATAAATAATTATATATTTTCTTCGAAATTTGACAAGAGGGAATGCTCGATTTTTGTATACTTTCTTTAATATCTTTTAAACTATGCATTTAAAAATTTATAAAAAAATATATTTGTATTGCGCGAGTCCGACTCGCACTTGGCCCGTTTTTTTGTTCTTTCTATCCATTTGAATTCGTTGTTTGGGCCTTTGAATAAATTGCAGCCGAATTTGTATTTTCTCACAAATTGAACCTTTCGGAGGCAGTCGTCGGGAGCGTAAAATGTGTTATATTTCCGGATCGACAGAGCTCTCTCCTCGCTTTTCACCTCGATCCCTTCTTACAGACAATAGAATATTTTATCATAACACGGAAAATATAAAATGGGGCGAGCGGAGCTGGCGAAGACATCGGATAGAATTTAGTCCGGTGAGAAAGGGTAGTGGTAAAGGCGCGAGCACACTCATCTCTGTGTCCGAACTGATTACTTAGTGGCATCCGAGCACCATGTATAAACTTTTTGGAATGTTGAATAATAAATGTTGCAGACTTATAGTCTAAAATATATTTTATGTTATGAGTTTCTACTTTTTATTTTGGTTTTAACAGCAGCTTGCACCAATAACATCAAAATGAGCGCGAGTACCCTGAAATTCTATCACATTTCTCCGCAATTCGATCCCATGCCATTTAGTAAAGATACTAAATTACTCTGTAATTTGATGTGACTACTGCGTTGTATTTCAGAGTGTATCTATTTTGACTACTCTATATTTCTATCCAATCATATTTCATAATCTCACTAATTGCTCAGCAAGTAATTCTGTCAGATCAAACCGTAATTCTGTCTTAGTACTCGTCTGCTAACTCCGCAATTCCGTTCGACTGAGTAATTCCATCCGACTCGCTCCGGGTAGTGTGCGCGCGCCACTTGGCGCGTCATCTCCCGCCCGAAAGGAGAAAACTGTCAGGAGCAGAAAACAATTTGCGCGACACACCACTCGAGGTATTTTATTACAGAATATATAGATTGTAGGAGTCGCGGTAGAGCGGAGTCCGCAGTGCGACCGTGGCGGCGCCCCCACGGCCCATTAGCGGCAATCGCTTGTTAACAATGGCGGCAAACCCAAGCCACCCTGAACTAGCTAACTGAGTGTCGAGTGTGAGGTGTCTCTCTTTATACAATGTACTTAGTATTGCGTCTATTACGAAAAATACCTATAGGGAAAAATACTCCATGATATCTATAATAATATTTTCTAACTTGATTTAATTAATTAAATTAATTGTTGAAAAACTTAATTTTATAAATAGTTTAACAAAATGTTGCACTTTAAATTGTTATTTAATAAAAAAGCGCAGCTCTGAGTATCATTTTATTTACTTTGCGGCTCCCGATGCCTTTAAGTAACTAAACGGAAATTAATTTTTATTGTTTAAGGGTAGTTAATGAGTCGGCTTTTTTTTGTTTTTAATTACTATATTGTAAAAATATATGTTATATATGTTATATTGAAAACATGAAATTTTGTCTTTATTCTCGATAGTGGTAAGATTTTTTGTAACGAAATTTTGCCTAAAATGATCCAAAAGATATGAAAAAGAAATGCCCGCAACGTAAAACTTATGAAGTTTCTGGAAAGTTAAAGTTATTTAGATTTCGTTAATTTTATTTTCTTTTGACGTCAATGATTACTTTTCTTGGACCTATTTGAACATTAAACTTCCTTAAGGCGGATAAGGAACTAATCGCTTCGCAGCGGGATTGCCCAAACTTTAATTTCTTTTGGAAGATATAAAAATATTTTACTCTGAGAAAGCTAGATAATAAAAATTCTAAAAATTCCAAGTAAACTTCATCTATCTTTATTTTGGATTAAATCTTCGAAAAAAGAAAAATGCCTAAGAAATTAGTACTTTTTAGGTTTCCGTCACGTATTGGTACGGAAGCCTATTACTAAGCCTACCCTGTCTGTCCGTCTGTCTGTCCTACCTTTAAAGGGCTGTATCTTTTGAACCATAATACGTAGCCAGTTGAAATTTTTACAGAATATTATGTGTTATTCTAGCGGATATCCTATCATAAATAATAAAAACAAAATTAAAAAGTAAGGTCGGTCTTCTTCATAACAAACGTGTGTGTTTCAAAGTGATTTTATTTTTCCTATATCATAAAAACGGTAATACATACAATCGTCAAACTAGGGGTTATAGGACGAACCAACTCTAAAGTATAGTGACAAAAATAAAAACCGGCCAATTACGTGGTGGTACGGCAACTTCGGTGCGCGAGTTCGACTCGCACTTAGCCGGTCTTAATGGTGTTTTTAACCCCCCACACAAAAAGAGGGGGGGTATAGTTTAATGTGTGTGTATGCGCACATACTTATGTGTGTAAGGGTGTGTCTGTCTGTGGCATCGTAGCTCCCAATGGGATGGACCGATTTGGATGCGGGTTTTTTTATTAGAAAGCTGGTTTAATCGGGATGGTTCTTAGCTATGTTTGTAATTAAGTAATGAATTAATTAAATATTCAAGAAATTTATATATTAAAAAGTGGAACGATTTGCATGCGGTTTTTTTTAAAAAGCTTGAAATAAAAGTTAAATTACAAATTTTAAAAACCACCGACCTTTAAAATTTCTAAAATAATTTCCGTTTACCTACTTAAAGGAGTCGGGGGATCGTTAAGTAAATAAAATGTAAAAAACTCGGAGCTAGAGCTAGGTATTTAAAACAGTCGGGGTTTTTTTAAATTTGTAATTTAACTTTTAAATATGAGCGCTGTATTAACGAGGCCATTTACAAATAATAATATTTTCATTACAAATTTAAAAAACCCCCGACCCTTAAAAAGTCAAAAATAATTTCCGTTTACTTACTTAAAGGAGTCGGGAGACCGCTAACTAACGGTCGCGGTCCGCTAACTTAGCGGTCCCCCGACTCCTTTAAGTAATTAAACGGAAATTATTTTTGACTTTTTAAGGGTCGGGGTTTTTTAAGTTTTACTTGAACGTTTATTTCAAGCTTTTTTTTAAAAACCGCATGAAAATCTTTCCACTTTTTAAGATAAATATTTTTTTTATTACTCAATTACTTGATTACTTGATTACAAACATAGCTAAGAACCATCCCGATTAGACAAGCTTCCTAATAAAAAAAACCGCATCCATACCGGCCCATCCGTTTTGGAGCTACGATGCCACAGACACACACACACACACGTCAAACTTATAACACCCTTCCGTTTTTTTCATCGGGGGTTAAAAATGTCTGTATGGGGCCTGGACAGGACAACACAAGACCGTCGAATGTAAATTGTGACCAGCACGGAGTGAACCGACGAGGACTGGCGATGTTTTCAGCGGCAGCTGGTCGGCCGGCACCCCCGGGCCCCCGGGGCCTCTTGAGATCCAGCAGATAGTGGTGGGCGGTTTCGGGCTGTTCGAGCCGTGTTGTATTAGTTGAATTTCTAGTGTAATACTTACGACCGATTTCACCACCTTTACACCGCTAAAATGTAGCTGTCGGTTACCTTCGGTCAAATGTATGAGAAATGTCGCTTAACCGAGAAATAACTGTTGGTTTCGGGCTGTTCGAGCCGAATTTCTAGTGTAATACTTACGACCGATTTCACCACCTTTCAACCGCTAAAATGTAGCTGTCGGTTACCTCCGGTCAAATGTGAGCAATGTCGCTTAACCGACAAACAACTGATTAGTTGAGACTTGCTGGGATTTAATGGAACACTCGAACCCTATGCAATTCTGATTTGTAGTTTTTAGGTTTCCGTATCCCGCACGGAAGCCCATTACTAAGCCTACGCCGTCTGTCTGTCTGTCTGTCCGTCCGTCCGTCCGTCCGTCTGTCCGTCCGTCCGTCTGTCTGTCTGTCCAGGGGTTGTATCTCTTGAACCGTAATAGGTAGCCTGTTGAAATTTTCACAGAATATGTGTTATTATGGCCGATATAATAACAAACAATAAAAATAAGAAAAAGTAAGAAATTCACGGAGTTTCCCATAGAAGAAACCAAAAAGCGTATGCGCGCGCGCCATCTACCGAATAGATTATGAAGCATTTTAACTAATCATGATATTTAACTAATATGAAGCATTTCATCACACGCCATCTAGATGGCGTGAGTGGCTCTAGCCGTGGCATGGCGATACGGAAACCTTGGTGCGCGAGTTCGACTCGCACTTGGCCGGTTTTTTTTTTTTAGTAAAACTGCGAACATATATCTGCTGAAAGACAGACAGACATGACATTTTTAGGGTTCCGTATCCGTCGTACGGGACCCTATTACTAAGCCTACGCCGTCTGCCTGTCTGTCCGTCCGTCTGTCCGAGGCCTGTATCTCTTGAACCGTATTAGGTAGCCCGGTGAAATTTTCACAGAATATGTGTTATTTACCGATATAACAACAAATAAGAAAAATAATAAAAGGTAAATAAGTCACGGGGCTCCCCATACAATAAACCAAAAAGTGTATGCGCGCCATCTACCGAAAACAGTATGACGCATTTTCACTAATCCATAGATGGCGTGAGTGCCGCTGACCATGACATGGCGATACGGAACCCTCGGTGCGCGAGTTCGACTCGCACTTGGCCGGTTTTTTGAATTTTCTTAAGTTTCTAAGCGTAATTTTTTCTCCCCCATTACCCAGAGGGATAGTAGTACCTTTGGTTGCGCTCCTAATAAAACACATTTTGGAAATCAACTCAGAACTTTGTGCATTTTTGTATTATGCCTTTTTTATATTACGTATTGATTGATTAATGAAAATGAAATTTTATTATTTACTAAAAAAAAAATATTATAGTACAAAAAATTACGTTATGAGCCTTAACATTTATTCCGAAAGCTACAAGTCGGTAGGCGTCGTTAGCTCAAATTGTTCAAATACCTAAGAGAGAGGAAGACGTTTACTTTGTATTATAAAACATAAATTAACAAGCCATGGACTGTAAAGTTCACAAAAAGTTGTAATAAGGCGGAAAATACCTATACAGGTTGGTTCAGAAATATCTACGAAAACTTTAAGGGTCATCCTGGACTCAAAATGAACTACTTTGTCATTTATTGTAGGGTTCCTCCGTACTAAAACAACAAAAATACTTTTTTTTCCGCAACTATTACATTGTAGTAAAAAACCTACAATTTTCCTGTAATACGTGGCTTAACACTACTACCTTGTTAATATAAAAATTTTTGCTCTAGAAACCTAGAAGAGCAGTGGAGGACGACAATTTATTGCGCATTTTTAAGCGACTTAAAAAAATAATTAGATGCTCAATTGAACTGAATGTTTTTTTTTATATACGTTCAGAGAAAATTCTTTACCACGTGGACCGATTTAGTTGTTAAACCTAAAGTTGTTCCCAAATAATGTGAAACCGAAGTAGAAACGAAAATATACTATATTGTACACCGTATATTGTGTATTGTATCAGGTCACAAAAGGCGAGTCTATTGCCTTGCGGCATTCTTTACGGCAACTAACCTATGTGATGGACTATGCAGTACTAACGAAAGGACAGTAGTAAGTAGTACGTTATATAAATACATAACTTATATGGAAAAAATTATACAGTTACATACAACCAATATATATTCTTATATAATTATTATACTTATTGCAAAACTTACAGTAAGTAGTTTTACTTCCTTTCAACTTTACTTCATGCAACTTCATACAAAGAATATTTTGACGCAACCCGCAGTGCCGCTCCGCGCCGCTCAAGTGCAGGGTCGCATGATGCTGTTTCTACTTAACACGAGCGGGAACGCGGACAAAATTGTTGTATAAATTACAATAAAACCTAATATTAATAAGTGTAGATGTCTTGATAACGTGCTAACAATATTTTTTCTAAACAATCAACGCGGGTTACCATTATTCAAAAACTGGATTTTTCCATTCGACTCGCGTAGTGGAAGAATTGTCCCGCCTTCCGTTTGAAACAAAAGATACTATTTTTCACGAGCCTGAAAACAACATTCTCTTTGTGTGAATTTCGAGTGTTTCTCGGTTTGCATAGGACACTACATAGCACACAAATAAAAGTAGTCAGGAATTCTGACTATTTTCCTAAAGAGCTATGTTTGCACTAAATTCTTGAATTTTTCGTTTATTTACACAACTTACTATTTAATATTGTCTAGTCGCAAATAACGCTACAGGTCTAACAGCTTAAATAAAAAAATCTCGATGCTCGAGCAATAAATTATTGATCAGTTTCCTACACACGCTGTATTCCGCCGTTTTCAGTCATAATCATGTCTCTGTAGGTCAACAAATCGCAGATACGTTTGATATTTTTTTGCAATCGGTTTTTGAACCCTCCTTTAATCTTCAATCGTCCTCGATCGATAACACGTGTTTTGATTCCCCAGTGAGCATTAATAATGTCTACTTGGAACGTGATAAAATAACTAAGTACCTATCTGAAATCGATTGACGATTTCAAGGGAACCGGTCCAGATGGCCTACATCCGCTATTTATCAAGCGCACAGCGAACACTTTAATAAATCTATCTCTTCAGGCGAATTTCCTTTAGAATGGAAAAAATCTTCTGTTGTTGCAGTGTTTAAAAAAAGGTGATATTTATGATATTACCAATTATCGACCTATATCGAAACTTAAAATTTTACCTAAACTATTTGAAAAGATAGTTTATGATGTAATTTTTCCTTTGTTACGCCCGCACTTCATATCCAACCAACACGGTTTCCTAAATAAGAAATCAACAGAAACAAATTTATGTGAATTTGTAGATTTATTGCTTGTGGCAATGAGTGATGGCTACCAGGTAGACGTAATTACTGACGATTTTATTCAGGAGTTCCTGTTCTTGCCAAGTTTCTATATTACTTTCTGCAGCACGCTTTTAGTTTTTTTTTTCTTTTTTATTTAATTTGTATTACTTTCATGACTTATATTTTGTCGTCATCTTCAGTGAGTTCATTATATTGTTCGTTTAGGTTAAGGTTCGCTTAGATTAAGCTCAGCCCCTACGTATTACATTCCTTGAATTTGGTATTTTTCCTTATGTTGGTTCATGATATTTGTTACTTCACGACTAGAGTTCGCTAGAATCGAGTTGTAAGCTGTCAGGGCGTCAGTTGTCTCCTCACTAGCTAGCCCGTTGTCAGCTACCCATCACGTCATGTACACGCAATGCTCCTCACTGCTCTACGTAGTCTACGTTAACTTGTGTGACTACCTTGGATATACACACCTAGAAAAGCCTTGTCGAGAAGATTAAAGCAAAGTGCAGAAAGACAAAATTACAAAATGTATACCTACCGGATGTGCAATGACGTACCGTGGAAATATTTACCAGGGCATTGTCTGTGCAGGTCATTTAGAGTGAGATAGCATTTTTCTCTTAATAGTTGTCTTTCATTCAAACAACTTACTACTTACTTACGTATTAAAAGTGAAGCATTCACTTTTAACACAAAATAAAAAATCAAAACCACTGTTTAGGTGTCTCCGAATAGGGGAACATGCCGGTGTTCGAATGCATGCCTTACATCCATTCTAACACACACAGTACCTATAATCAATTTATTTTGTAAGAAATCGCAATGATCTTGCAAGTTTTAAAATTTTGATCTTTTGTATTTTTCAGCAAAAATGAGTCTGATTGACGAGCGATTCCTTGTTCAGGCCTGTTTAGTTGCCGGCAGCAAATAATTAGTGTCCAGCTTTAGAAAGAGACAATGCGGTTGTAGAGCGTCGTCACTATTGCACGAACTCGCAAGTCTCTGTGCGACAGGGATGACGCTCTACAACCGGATTGTCTCTTTCTAAAGCTCGACACGCATTATTTGCTACCGGGAACTGTACTGTTTACGCACCTTGTATGTTTACATCCATCGTGCTTAAATTAAATATATTTTGTGCTCCTGCAAATGAAGTGCACGCCGGCCATTTATTTATTGGTAACAAGGTGAAATGTCCAACAATGCCGTTTTCGTGTATCTGTTTTTACGGAAACTAAACTGACTAGCACACATGTAGGCAGTCGGTGCTCAGCATATCTTCGTATTAATTTAATGATGACAATTAAAGTGTAATCTTGATTTAAAGGTAATTAATTTTTTTACAAAACCTGTCATGGTTGGCTAGCTCATCCGCACCACCCGCAACTCGTTGTATCATAATTATGTGAGTCATGTAAGGTAAGAAAGGAAGAGACCTACAGTTTTACGTGGAATCCAAACCACGATAAGCCTCAACGGTCAATCGATCACCTCGGTCACACGGAGGAAAACTTAAAAAAATATATTTTTTTATATGTTAGTAAAGTACTAAGCCCGCTTTATATTTTTACATTAGATAGATACAAAGCCGAAAATGAAGAAAAAAAATACGTCCCGACCAGGATTCGAACCTGGAACTCCGGTTTGAGCCGCCAGCGCGTTACCGTTTCGCCATCGAGTCGATGACGTATTTTCTCTAAATTTTGAACCGTTGCATCTTATATGACGCAATCTACTGCTTTAAAATATGTTTTCCTCCTCCGTTTCACTTGCAGGTTCCTTACTCCTTGCTTACTTATTTCGTTATAATTAACCGCCCAAAGATAGGCTGGAAGAGATCACTTGTCGCTACGTTGGAAGAGATCGAGTCCATTTTTGCAGCACTTCTTTATTTTCATGTCTTTTCGTACTGTTTTTTCTGAGAATTATGTTTGCATTTATCGTAGTAACTAAGTCTCTAAGGGCGAGTCCAAAGGCCGAGCTCCGTTCGCATAAACGATAGAAAAACTTGGAAGGGAAACATATAAAGAAAATGTAAAAAAAAATTGCATAAAATAGAATAAAATATTCCCAGCACAGTTCAATGTTGCCAGTTGACGTCGCTACCAATGCCGGCAATAAAGCCACGCCTGCGGGCGCGAGCGAGCGCTTGCCAATTCGCGATAAAAAATTCCCGTGCGGCGCATTTGCACTGTAAAATGCGTGCAGTGTTACCATACCGCGGCCGTTCCCGGTTATAGAAGAACTTTATGGACGTAGATCTGGCATGATCTCGTAGCGATTAACCATGCTCTCTGAAGTACGGATGCGGTAAACTTTTTGAACCACATACATTTTTTGTTTACATTCACACACTGCTTTTACTAATTTTCTTGTGAACTTGTTCATGCGGAAGCCTATTACTATCGGCGGGTGCCGTCTGTCTGTCGGCCTGTCCGTCCGAGAGCCGTATCGTTTGAACCGTAACAGGTAGCCGGTTGAAAATTTCACAGAATATACGTTGTTATAACGGATATGCCAACAAACAAATAATAAAAAAACCAACGGGTTGCACTGCGGGAGTGCCGGCAGAAGTGAAAACTTAAACATCAACGTTGTGCATTTTTGAATATTTTGGAATGGTTAGGGAATAATTTCGCACGAATTGTTTTATTTATCAGTATAAAAGTACTATCATTTATGTGGTAAAATACAATATTCATTTATTGCGCTATCGTAGACAAACATGACAATTTATATTACATAAAAAATTTAACACTACAGAACTATTATAATTATTTTACATCAAAACGTTTATTTCTCAGAAAAATCAACTTTCGTCCACAATTTCAACGAATCTTGCGCTTTTTCGATCAGGCTACGGATCTGACGCGAGTTTAACATTTTTTACCCATCTAAAAAAAGTGCCAAGCGCCGCTAAAAAAGTTTTCACTTCAAAAAGTATAAAGTAAAAAAATTAAGAGCCAGCGCCACCCACCGAATGATCATTTAACTAACATTTTGACTACAAAAGTGTAAACCGAAAGGTATGAAAATGGTCACCGATAGGTGGCGCGAGGGTTTACGAAGGACGTTAAACAACCAAATCAAAACCGACTAATTTACGTGGTGGTAGGGTTCCGTATCGCGGTGCGCGAGTCTGACTCGCACTTGTTTTTTTATTGTTTACAATGTATGCCCATCTGAACTATAGTTCACATAAACATAGTCAATGGACGACCATGCTGAGATGAGGCCCATATTGTCATAGTTAAATCCCTTGTTTGTTTCCCATTAGGTCTTCGTTCTTTAACTAGATAATTTTATGCCTATTATAAATTTTGTGCCTTTTTAAATGATTAAATTAAATATTATTTTATTTCTTTTACATAACATCACGTCTGTCTAGTGCGTGAGTGAGTGGGGTATACAGAGACAACGGATCCCCACATGGTAACGCATGTCACCCATCAGTTGCCTCTTCCACACTCATTCTTGTTCGTAGATGCCCTTCGGTTTCGAAAAATTTCATTTCTTAAAATGCGCTTTAAAATTTTATATTTTGTTTTATTTGTTTGCAAATCCAGTCAAATTAAATAATATTGAAATATACTGAATCTCTCCCCGTGCATGTCGTGACTAAGGGATAATTTTCCTTCCAGTTCAGTGTAGCCGGCGCGAAATGAAGGGAAGCACTGACATGGCACATAGTTCACCCGGTGTTATGGGCTGACATCACGGATGTTGTAGGTGATGTAGCCAACCGTGTCAGTTTCCTAAAAAAAAAGGACAGGAAGCCTTGTTAAAAGGCGATAGGTTAACCATATCTCACCACCTGGTCCTTCCACCGTGCCATGCAGCAAGTGGATATCCGTGCTTTACTTGCTGCTTGATAGTTGTTTTGTACGAATACTTAGCGAAATGTAGTGGCCGGTGTTGTGCTGTAAGTTACTTTTTTAAATTTAATAAATTTAAACAAACTTCTCCTTTCCTTACCGAAGTAAATGCAATTTTATATTACATCCCTTCTCTTACTCTCCTGTCATTCAGTTGATTGTGTTGCACAACGGTACCACCGATTAATGTACATAATAAGTAAGTTTATTATATATATATATATATATATATATATATGCTTATAAAAGTATTTATGTAGTATTCATATGTAGTTTATCATACATATTTCTTTACAGTCTAACACATTGTCACAAACAATTCTTGTTCGCCTGCGTGTACTTCTCCCACATCCCAAAGGTTAGTTAGAATAGAATGCCTCGCGGCATTAAGCTCGCCTGTTGTACCTAATTTTATAAATTGGTGTTCAATAAAGAATATATACATATACATAGTCCTTGCAGCACAATATTGATTACTTTGCTTACCCTAATTGTCGGAATACAGCGTTTGGTATGTATGTGTGTATATAAATATTGAAGTTAAATTAAAAAAATACAGTAATAGTGATAAAGCGCTCACGGTATGTGCGCTCACACAGCAGGCGAAGTTAAAATATAAAGTTATCGCAAAATGCGTTTAATTACTTTTAGATTAATTTCGTGATAGTGAAATCAAATTTGCAAAATGAATGTGCGATTCATAATACAAATGGGAATAATATTGTTATAACATAAACTGATTCATATCATAACACGACCTGTAGCTGTGGCTACCTACAATAAATCCGGAAATATAATATATTGTTTCTACTACTAGGTATGTATATACCTTAATAATATTTAATGCATTTACTATTATATATTAGAAGAGCTCGATACTTGCTGTTTTGTTTACCTAATATACATCCAAATCCTTTTTTCTGCAGCGAATAGGGCTGGAGGGAGATTCAAAGGGGCAACGAGGCTAGTGTTTTGGGCATGGTGGGGGAGTCGGCGGAAATGGACGAAATTTATTTTATTTAATATAAATGTTAATGTTAATTCTAGTTTTTTAGTAAGAATTATAAACTTTACAAGTATAAATAAATCCATACTATAATATTATAAATTCGAAAGTAACTCTGTTGTCTGTCTGTTACCTTTTCACGCCTAAACCGCTGAACAGATTTCGATAAAATATTGCACGGAGATGAATTGGATCCTGAGGAAGGACATAGGCTACCTTTTGTCTCAAAAAACAACCCTTAAGGGGGTGAAATAGGGGATGAAAATTTGTATGGGGAACCTAGCATTTCTCAAGTTAGGGATATGAAAATTCATATTTAGGCTTTTGGTATGAAATAAAGAATTACGTGTTTCAGCGTTTTTGCTAAATCAACCCTTAAGCTAAAATAGGGGATGATTTCAAAATTAGATTTTAGGATTTTATAAAATTTTGTACGGAGTGAATTGCATCCTGAGGAAAGACATAGGCTACCTTTTGTCTCAAAAAAACAACCCTTAAGGGGGTGAAATAGGGGATAAACGTTTGTATGGGGAACCCATAATTTCTCGACTTAGGGAGATGACGATTCATATTTAGGCTTTTGGTATGAAATAAAGAATTACGTGTTTCAACGTTTTCGTTAAATCAACCCTTAAATTGAAATAGGGAATTATTTCAAAATTAGATTTTAGGATTTTAAATGATTTTAAATAATTTTATCCATACTGGGGGTGGCTTTGATGAGGGGGGTTGAGGTAGGGGGGAGGTGTCCGCGGGGAGAGGGGAAGGGAGGATAATTTAATCTCTACGTAAAGAGTAGTGCTTCAGGGTCACCATAAAGTTAAATAGCCTTAGGGTTGAGCAGTATCAAAGAAAGTATAGTATAAGGGAATTTAGTGTTGAATGGTCATAATAGATGGCGTTAGCAGTTCTGTTGCATTGCGTTGGTGTAGATAGATGCTTTTGGTAGAAGAGGCGAATAGAATAAAGAGTAGATATACATATACATATATATATATATAGTCGCCCGCACGCACGCACGTTATTGACCGCACGATTGAGCCTATTTTTTTAATGTACATACCTAACTCGGCGATTTGTTAAGTTTTACCAAATCGCTATGCTAATGCTATATATACAATACAAGCTTTTGCCCGCGGCTTTGCTCGCGATGAACTCGGTTTAATAGCAAATCCGATTTAAATGCAAATCAATATACGAGTACCTACTAATCTATTTTATAAAACGGTTTGTTCTGACTGATCTATCAACGCACAGCCAAAACGACTAAGTCTAGAAAGCGGAATTTTTAAACATAGTTTTAAGTTATTTACTTTATTTGAGAAGGTTTATCGTTTACCTTAACGCCGCTTGGCCTTTGGCCTCGCCTTAAATTACTTACTTTCATAGAGATGGTTTATTGTATTCCAGAATGCAGCTTAGCCTGAAGCCTCGCTGTTAGTTACTTACTTTATTTAAAAGGTTTATCGTTTACCTAAACGCAGCTCGGCCTTCGGCCTCGCCTACAGTTACTTACTTTCTTCGAGAATGTTTATGGTCTTCCTGAACGCAGCTCGGCCTTCAGCCTCGCCCTCAGTTACTTACTTTCTTCGAGAAGGTTTATCGTCTCCCTGAACGCAGCTCGGCCTTCGGCCTCGCCATTTGTTACTTACTTTCTTCGAGAAGGTTTATCGTCTTCCTGAACGCAGCTCGGCCTTCGGCCTCGCCCTTTGTTACTTACTTTCTTAGAGAAGATTTATAGTCTTCCTGAACGCAACTCGGCCTTCGGCCTCGCCCTTTGTTACTTACTTTCTTCGAGAAGGTTTATTGTCTTCCTGATCGCAGCTCGGCCTTCGGCCTCGCCTACAGTTACTTACTTTCTTCGAGAAGGTTTATCGTCTTCCTGAACGCAGCTCGGCCTTCAGCCTCGCCCTCAGTTACTTACTTTCTTCGAGAAGGTTTATCGTCTACCTGAACGTAGCTCGGCCTTCGGCCTCGCCCTCAGTTACTTACTTTCTTCGAGAATGTTTATCGTCTTCCTGAACGCAGCTCGGCCTTCGGCCTCGCCCTTTGTTACTTACTTTCTTCGAGAAGGTTTATCGTCTACCTGAACGTAGCTCGGCCTTCGGCCTCGCCCTCAGTTACTTACTTTCTTCGAGAAAGTTTATCGTCTTCCTGAACGCAGCTCGGCCTTCGGCCTCGCCCTTAGTTACTTACTTTCTTCGAGAAGGTTTATAGTATTCCTGAACGCAGCTCGGCCTTCGGCCTCGCCCTCAGTTACTTACTTTCTTCTTTGAAATACGAATTTCACGCGAGCGGAGCCGCGGGCTCAGCTAGTACATTTATAATTTAAATTCACAAAAGTTGGTCATTGCCTTTGACATTCAGGGGTTAAGCTGTTTTGAAAAACTGTCACGTGTGATTACTCCTATAACGTGAGCGTTGAGGGTGTTTTATTTTTACCCGACTGCGCGAAGCAAAAAGGAGGGTAATGTTTCTCGAATGTGTGTATGTAAGTATGCCTATTTCTATTACACGCGCTTTACCCTAAACTGCTTGATGCATTTTAACATATGAGGTGTCATTTGATTCAACTTAATTATGGAAGTGCTATGCTGTAAGCTATAAAACATGTGAAAATTCAAAATGGCGGCCGTCAGGCGCCATGTTCTCAAACTTTGAAAATAGTTTTTCTTGAAACCCCATCGAGTGGGGTATCATTGTCTAGAGCTCGAAAATGCGATTTAAAAAAAATTTATAAAAACCGTGAATTTGAATTCGAATAGACAGATAGCCGGACTGCAGCAGCTTCTACTGATCTGAACTTGTTTCCTTAATTTTTATTTTTAACATTCCTTTTTTAGCAGTCGGTTCTTATAATTTTTTAATTTTTTTGAGTGTCGCGCTTAGCCACATTTTCGATTTAGGCTTTTAGATTAATTACATTAAATTAACAAGAAAGTGCTCTGAGCTAACAACCTTAATTCACCGCACCTCCAACGCTCCAAGCCAAGAAATGTTTGATTGGTGCCGAGATTTCTTGTCGATTGCGCCATTTTAAGATTTTTTTTCTCAAGTCTCATAATAGTCGCAGAGAAGCCGCGGTATCACATAGTATTACAATAAATAAACATAGGTAGGAATTCAAAGATTTCACTCGCTTCCATCTGCCATATGCTCCCACAATCTCGTCGGAAGCTGCCGCTTGTGCTCCCCCAAACTAAGTCTCTCAGAGCTCATTACTTAGTCAACGATTGGTAGATACCTCTCGCGTGTGGGATGTTCGGTTCGAGG